>JAWQEG010001397.1:52500-100076 GCA_033782935.1 Petrolisthes cinctipes | reverse complement strand
CCTAACCTAACCTAACCTAACCTAACCTAACCTAACCTAACCTAACCTAACCTAACCTAACCTAACCTAACCTAACCTAACCTAACCTAACCTAACCTAACCTAACCTAACCTAACCTAACCTAACCTAACCTAACCTAACCTAACCTAACCTAACCTAACCTAACCTAACCTAACCTAACCTAACCTAACCTAACCTAACCTAACCTAACCTAACCTAACCTAACCTAACCTAACCTAACCTAACCTAACCTAACCTAACCTAACCTAACCTAACCTAACCTAACCTAACCTAACCTAACCTAACCTAACCTAACCTAACCTAACCTAACCTAACCTAACCTAACCTAACCTAACCTAACCTAACCTAACCTAACCTAACCTAACCTAACCTAACCTAACCTAACCTAACCTAACCTAACCTAACCTAACCTAACCTAACCTAACCTAACCTAACCTAACCTAACCTAACCTAACCTAACCTAACCTAACCTAACCTAACCTAACCTAACCTAACCTAACCTAACCTAACCTAACCTAACCTAACCTAACCTAACCTAACCTAACCTAACCTAACCTAACCTAACCTAACCTAACCTAACCTAACCTAACCTAACCTAACCTAACCTAACCTAACCTAACCTAACCTAACCTAACCTAACCTAACCTAACCTAACCTAACCTAACCTAACCTAACCTAACCTAACCTAACCTAACCTAACCTAACCTAACCTAACCTAACCTAACCTAACCTAACCTAACCTAACCTAACCTAACCTAACCTAACCTAACCTAACCTAACCTAACCTAACCTAACCTAACCTAACCTAACCTAACCTAACCTAACCTAACCTAACCTAACCTAACCTAACCTAACCTAACCTAACCTAACCTAACCTAACCTAACCTAACCTAACCTAACCTAACCTAACCTAACCTAACCTAACCTAACCTAACCAACCTAACCTAACCTAACCTAACCTAACCTAACCTAACCTAACCTAACCTAACCTAACCTAACCTAACCTAACCTAACCAACCTAACCTAACCTAACCTAACCTAACCTAACCTAACCTAACCTAACCTAACCTAACCTAACCTAACCTAACCTAACCTAACCTAACCTAACCTAACCTAACCTAACCTAACCTAACCTAACCTAACCTAACCTAACCTAACCTAACCTAACCTAACCTAACCTAACCTAACCTAACCTAACCTAACCTAACCTAACCTAACCTAACCTAACCTAACCTAACCTAACCTAACCTAACCTAACCTAACCTAACCTAACCTAACCTAACCTAACCTAACCTAACCTAACCTAACCTAACCTAACCTAACCTAACCTAACCTAACCTAACCTAACCTAACCTAACCTAACCTAACCTAACCTAACCTAACCTAACCTAACCTAACCTAACCTAACCTAACCTAACCTAACCTAACCTAACCTAACCTAACCTAACCTAACCTAACCTAACCTAACCTAACCTAACCTAACCTAACCTAACCTAACCTAACCTAACCTAACCTAACCTAACCTAACCTAACCTAACCTAACCTAACCTAACCTAACCTAACCTAACCTAACCTAACCTAACCTAACCTAACCTAACCTAACCTAACCTAACCTAACCTAACCTAACCTAACCTAACCTAACCTAACCTAACCTAACCTAACCTAACCTAACCTAACCTAACCTAACCTAACCTAACCTAACCTAACCTAACCTAACCTAACCTAACCTAACCTAACCTAACCTAACCTAACCTAACCTAACCTAACCTAACCTAACCTAACCTAACCTAACCTAACCTAACCTAACCTAACCTAACCTAACCTAACCTAACCTAACCTAACCTAACCTAACCTAACCTAACCTAACCTAACCTAACCTAACCTAACCTAACCTAACCTAACCTAACCTAACCTAACCTAACCTAACCTAACCTAACCTAACCTAACCTAACCTAACCTAACCTAACCTAACCTAACCTAACCTAACCTAACCTAACCTAACCTAACCTAACCTAACCTAACCTAACCTAACCTAACCTAACCTAACCTAACCTAACCTAACCTAACCTAACCTAACCTAACCTAACCTAACCTAACCTAACCTAACCTAACCTAACCTAACCTAACCTAACCTAACCTAACCTAACCTAACCTAACCTAACCTAACCTAACCTAACCTAACCTAACCTAACCTAACCTAACCTAACCTAACCTAACCTAACCTAACCTAACCTAACCTAACCTAACCTAACCTAACCTAACCTAACCTAACCTAACCTAACCTAACCTAACCTAACCTAACCTAACCTAACCTAACCTAACCTAACCTAACCTAACCTAACCTAACCTAACCTAACCTAACCTAACCTAACCTAACCTAACCTAACCTAACCTAACCTAACCTAACCTAACCTAACCTAACCTAACCTAACCTAACCTAACCTAACCTAACCTAACCTAACCTAACCTAACCTAACCTAACCTAACCTAACCTAACCTAACCTAACCTAACCTAACCTAACCTAACCTAACCTAACCTAACCTAACCTAACCTAACCTAACCTAACCTAACCTAACCTAACCTAACCTAACCTAACCTAACCTAACCTAACCTAACCTAACCTAACCTAACCTAACCTAACCTAACCTAACCTAACCTAACCTAACCTAACCTAACCTAACCTAACCTAACCTAACCTAACCTAACCTAACCTAACCTAACCTAACCTAACCTAACCTAACCTAACCTAACCTAACCTAACCTAACCTAACCTAACCTAACCTAACCTAACCTAACCTAACCTAACCTAACCTAACCTAACCTAACCTAACCTAACCTAACCTAACCTAACCTAACCTAACCTAACCTAACCTAACCTAACCTAACCTAACCTAACCTAACCTAACCTAACCTAACCTAACCTAACCTAACCTAACCTAACCTAACCTAACCTAACCTAACCTAACCTAACCTAACCTAACCTAACCTAACCTAACCTAACCTAACCTAACCTAACCTAACCTAACCTAACCTAACCTAACCTAACCTAACCTAACCTAACCTAA
The DNA here is from genome assembly GCA_033782935.1 of Petrolisthes cinctipes. Taxonomy (NCBI): domain Eukaryota; kingdom Metazoa; phylum Arthropoda; class Malacostraca; order Decapoda; family Porcellanidae; genus Petrolisthes; species Petrolisthes cinctipes. Next base: position 96,988 of record JAWQEG010001397.1, on the reverse strand, counting down.
CCTAACCTAACCTAACCTAACCTAACCTAACCTAACCTAACCTAACCTAACCTAACCTAACCTAACCTAACCTAACCTAACCTAACCTAACCTAACCTAACCTAACCTAACCTAACCTAACCTAACCTAACCTAACCTAACCTAACCTAACCTAACCTAACCTAACCTAACCTAACCTAACCTAACCTAACCTAACCTAACCTAACCTAACCTAACCTAACCTAACCTAACCTAACCTAACCTAACCTAACCTAACCTAACCTAACCTAACCTAACCTAACCTAACCTAACCTAACCTAACCTAACCTAACCTAACCTAACCTAACCTAACCTAACCTAACCTAACCTAACCTAACCTAACCTAACCTAACCTAACCTAACCTAACCTAACCTAACCTAACCTAACCTAACCTAACCTAACCTAACCTAACCTAACCTAACCTAACCTAACCTAACCTAACCTAACCTAACCTAACCTAACCTAACCTAACCTAACCTAACCTAACCTAACCTAACCTAACCTAACCTAACCTAACCTAACCTAACCTAACCTAACCTAACCTAACCTAACCTAACCTAACCTAACCTAACCTAACCTAACCTAACCTAACCTAACCTAACCTAACCTAACCTAACCTAACCTAACCTAACCTAACCTAACCTAACCTAACCTAACCTAACCTAACCTAACCTAACCTAACCTAACCTAACCTAACCTAACCTAACCTAACCTAACCTAACCTAACCTAACCTAACCTAACCTAACCTAACCTAACCTAACCTAACCTAACCTAACCTAACCTAACCTAACCTAACCTAACCTAACCTAACCTAACCTAACCTAACCTAACCTAACCTAACCTAACCTAACCTAACCTAACCTAACCTAACCTAACCTAACCTAACCTAACCTAACCTAACCTAACCTAACCTAACCTAACCTAACCTAACCTAACCTAACCTAACCTAACCTAACCTAACCTAACCTAACCTAACCTAACCTAACCTAACCTAACCTAACCTAACCTAACCTAACCTAACCTAACCTAACCTAACCTAACCTAACCTAACCTAACCTAACCTAACCTAACCTAACCTAACCTAACCTAACCTAACCTAACCTAACCTAACCTAACCTAACCTAACCTAACCTAACCTAACCTAACCTAACCTAACCTAACCTAACCTAACCTAACCTAACCTAACCTAACCTAACCTAACCTAACCTAACCTAACCTAACCTAACCTAACCTAACCTAACCTAACCTAACCTAACCTAACCTAACCTAACCTAACCTAACCTAACCTAACCTAACCTAACCTAACCTAACCTAACCTAACCTAACCTAACCTAACCTAACCTAACCTAACCTAACCTAACCTAACCTAACCTAACCTAACCTAACCTAACCTAACCTAACCTAACCTAACCTAACCTAACCTAACCTAACCTAACCTAACCTAACCTAACCTAACCTAACCTAACCTAACCTAACCTAACCTAACCTAACCTAACCTAACCTAACCTAACCTAACCTAACCTAACCTAACCTAACCTAACCTAACCTAACCTAACCTAACCTAACCTAACCTAACCTAACCTAACCTAACCTAACCTAACCTAACCTAACCTAACCTAACCTAACCTAACCTAACCTAACCTAACCTAACCTAACCTAACCTAACCTAACCTAACCTAACCTAACCTAACCTAACCTAACCTAACCTAACCTAACCTAACCTAACCTAACCTAACCTAACCTAACCTAACCTAACCTAACCTAACCTAACCTAACCTAACCTAACCTAACCTAACCTAACCTAACCTAACCTAACCTAACCTAACCTAACCTAACCTAACCTAACCTAACCTAACCTAACCTAACCTAACCTAACCTAACCTAACCTAACCTAACCTAACCTAACCTAACCTAACCTAACCTAACCTAACCTAACCTAACCTAACCTAACCTAACCTAACCTAACCTAACCTAACCTAACCTAACCTAACCTAACCTAACCTAACCTAACCTAACCTAACCTAACCTAACCTAACCTAACCTAACCTAACCTAACCTAACCTAACCTAACCTAACCTAACCTAACCTAACCTAACCTAACCTAACCTAACCTAACCTAACCTAACCTAACCTAACCTAACCTAACCTAACCTAACCTAACCTAACCTAACCTAACCTAACCTAACCTAACCTAACCTAACCTAACCTAACCTAACCTAACCTAACCTAACCTAACCTAACCTAACCTAACCTAACCTAACCTAACCTAACCTAACCTAACCTAACCTAACCTAACCTAACCTAACCTAACCTAACCTAACCTAACCTAACCTAACCTAACCTAACCTAACCTAACCTAACCTAACCTAACCTAACCTAACCTAACCTAACCTAACCTAACCTAACCTAACCTAACCTAACCTAACCTAACCTAACCTAACCTAACCTAACCTAACCTAACCTAACCTAACCTAACCTAACCTAACCTAACCTAACCTAACCTAACCTAACCTAACCTAACCTAACCTAACCTAACCTAACCTAACCTAACCTAACCTAACCTAACCTAACCTAACCTAACCTAACCTAACCTAACCTAACCTAACCTAACCTAACCTAACCTAACCTAACCTAACCTAACCTAACCTAACCTAACCTAACCTAACCTAACCTAACCTAACCTAACCTAACCTAACCTAACCTAACCTAACCTAACCTAACCTAACCTAACCTAACCTAACCTAACCTAACCTAACCTAACCTAACCTAACCTAACCTAACCTAACCTAACCTAACCTAACCTAACCTAACCTAACCTAACCTAACCTAACCTAACCTAACCTAACCTAACCTAACCTAACCTAACCTAACCTAACCTAACCTAACCTAACCTAACCTAACCTAACCTAACCTAACCTAACCTAACCTAACCTAACCTAACCTAACCTAACCTAACCTAACCTAACCTAACCTAACCTAACCTAACCTAACCTAACCTAACCTAACCTAACCTAACCTAACCTAACCTAACCTAACCTAACCTAACCTAACCTAACCTAACCTAACCTAACCTAACCTAACCTAACCTAACCTAACCTAACCTAACCTAACCTAACCTAACCTAACCTAACCTAACCTAACCTAACCTAACCTAACCTAACCTAACCTAACCTAACCTAACCTAACCTAACCTAACCTAACCTAACCTAACCTAACCTAACCTAACCTAACCTAACCTAACCTAACCTAACCTAACCTAACCTAACCTAACCTAACCTAACCTAACCTAACCTAACCTAACCTAACCTAACCTAACCTAACCTAACCTAACCTAACCTAACCTAACCTAACCTAACCTAACCTAACCTAACCTAACCTAACCTAACCTAACCTAACCTAACCTAACCTAACCTAACCTAACCTAACCTAACCTAACCTAACCTAACCTAACCTAACCTAACCTAACCTAACCTAACCTAACCTAACCTAACCTAACCTAACCTAACCTAACCTAACCTAACCTAACCTAACCTAACCTAACCTAACCTAACCTAACCTAACCTAACCTAACCTAACCTAACCTAACCTAACCTAACCTAACCTAACCTAACCTAACCTAACCTAACCTAACCTAACCTAACCTAACCTAACCTAACCTAACCTAACCTAACCTAACCTAACCTAACCTAACCTAACCTAACCTAACCTAACCTAACCTAACCTAACCTAACCTAACCTAACCTAACCTAACCTAACCTAACCTAACCTAACCTAACCTAACCTAACCTAACCTAACCTAACCTAACCTAACCTAACCTAACCTAACCTAACCTAACCTAACCTAACCTAACCTAACCTAACCTAACCTAACCTAACCTAACCTAACCTAACCTAACCTAACCTAACCTAACCTAACCTAACCTAACCTAACCTAACCTAACCTAACCTAACCTAACCTAACCTAACCTAACCTAACCTAACCTAACCTAACCTAACCTAACCTAACCTAACCTAACCTAACCTAACCTAACCTAACCTAACCTAACCTAACCTAACCTAACCTAACCTAACCTAACCTAACCTAACCTAACCTAACCTAACCTAACCTAACCTAACCTAACCTAACCTAACCTAACCTAACCTAACCTAACCTAACCTAACCTAACCTAACCTAACCTAACCTAACCTAACCTAACCTAACCTAACCTAACCTAACCTAACCTAACCTAACCTAACCTAACCTAACCTAACCTAACCTAACCTAACCTAACCTAACCTAACCTAACCTAACCTAACCTAACCTAACCTAACCTAACCTAACCTAACCTAACCTAACCTAACCTAACCTAACCTAACCTAACCTAACCTAACCTAACCTAACCTAACCTAACCTAACCTAACCTAACCTAACCTAACCTAACCTAACCTAACCTAACCTAACCTAACCTAACCTAACCTAACCTAACCTAACCTAACCTAACCTAACCTAACCTAACCTAACCTAACCTAACCTAACCTAACCTAACCTAACCTAACCTAACCTAACCTAACCTAACCTAACCTAACCTAACCTAACCTAACCTAACCTAACCTAACCTAACCTAACCTAACCTAACCTAACCTAACCTAACCTAACCTAACCTAACCTAACCTAACCTAACCTAACCTAACCTAACCTAACCTAACCTAACCTAACCTAACCTAACCTAACCTAACCTAACCTAACCTAACCTAACCTAACCTAACCTAACCTAACCTAACCTAACCTAACCTAACCTAACCTAACCTAACCTAACCTAACCTAACCTAACCTAACCTAACCTAACCTAACCTAACCTAACCTAACCTAACCTAACCTAACCTAACCAACCTAACCTAACCTAACCTAACCTAACCTAACCAACCTAACCTAACCTAACCTAACCTAACCTAACCTAACCTAACCTAACCTAACCTAACCTAACCTAACCTAACCTAACCTAACCTAACCTAACCTAACCTAACCTAACCTAACCTAACCTAACCTAACCTAACCTAACCTAACCTAACCTAACCTAACCTAACCTAACCTAACCTAACCTAACCTAACCTAACCTAACCTAACCTAACCTAACCTAACCTAACCTAACCTAACCTAACCTAACCTAACCTAACCTAACCTAACCTAACCTAACCTAACCTAACCTAACCTAACCTAACCTAACCTAACCTAACCTAACCTAACCTAACCTAACCTAACCTAACCTAACCTAACCTAACCTAACCTAACCTAACCTAACCTAACCTAACCTAACCTAACCTAACCTAACCTAACCTAACCTAACCTAACCTAACCTAACCTAACCTAACCTAACCTAACCTAACCTAACCTAACCTAACCTAACCTAACCTAACCTAACCTAACCTAACCTAACCTAACCTAACCTAACCTAACCTAACCTAACCTAACCTAACCTAACCTAACCTAACCTAACCTAACCTAACCTAACCTAACCTAACCTAACCTAACCTAACCTAACCTAACCTAACCTAACCTAACCTAACCTAACCTAACCTAACCTAACCTAACCTAACCTAACCTAACCTAACCTAACCTAACCTAACCTAACCTAACCTAACCTAACCTAACCTAACCTAACCTAACCTAACCTAACCTAACCTAACCTAACCTAACCTAACCTAACCTAACCTAACCTAACCTAACCTAACCTAACCTAACCTAACCTAACCTAACCTAACCTAACCTAACCTAACCTAACCTAACCTAACCTAACCTAACCTAACCTAACCTAACCTAACCTAACCTAACCTAACCTAACCTAACCTAACCTAACCTAACCTAACCTAACCTAACCTAACCTAACCTAACCTAACCTAACCTAACCTAACCTAACCTAACCTAACCTAACCTAACCTAACCTAACCTAACCTAACCTAACCTAACCTAACCTAACCTAACCTAACCTAACCTAACCTAACCTAACCTAACCTAACCTAACCTAACCTAACCTAACCTAACCTAACCTAACCTAACCTAACCTAACCTAACCTAACCTAACCTAACCTAACCTAACCTAACCTAACCTAACCTAACCTAACCTAACCTAACCTAACCTAACCTAACCTAACCTAACCTAACCTAACCTAACCTAACCTAACCTAACCTAACCTAACCTAACCTAACCTAACCTAACCTAACCTAACCTAACCTAACCTAACCTAACCTAACCTAACCTAACCTAACCTAACCTAACCTAACCTAACCTAACCTAACCTAACCTAACCTAACCTAACCTAACCTAACCTAACCTAACCTAACCTAACCTAACCTAACCTAACCTAACCTAACCTAACCTAACCTAACCTAACCTAACCTAACCTAACCTAACCTAACCTAACCTAACCTAACCTAACCTAACCTAACCTAACCTAACCTAACCTAACCTAACCTAACCTAACCTAACCTAACCTAACCTAACCTAACCTAACCTAACCTAACCTAACCTAACCTAACCTAACCTAACCTAACCTAACCTAACCTAACCTAACCTAACCTAACCTAACCTAACCTAACCTAACCTAACCTAACCTAACCTAACCTAACCTAACCTAACCTAACCTAACCTAACCTAACCTAACCTAACCTAACCTAACCTAACCTAACCTAACCTAACCTAACCTAACCTAACCTAACCTAACCTAACCTAACCTAACCTAACCTAACCTAACCTAACCTAACCTAACCTAACCTAACCTAACCTAACCTAACCTAACCTAACCTAACCTAACCTAACCTAACCTAACCTAACCTAACCTAACCTAACCTAACCTAACCTAACCTAACCTAACCTAACCTAACCTAACCTAACCTAACCTAACCTAACCTAACCTAACCTAACCTAACCTAACCTAACCTAACCTAACCTAACCTAACCTAACCTAACCTAACCTAACCTAACCTAACCTAACCTAACCTAACCTAACCTAACCTAACCTAACCTAACCTAACCTAACCTAACCTAACCTAACCTAACCTAACCTAACCTAACCTAACCTAACCTAACCTAACCTAACCTAACCTAACCTAACCTAACCTAACCTAACCTAACCTAACCTAACCTAACCTAACCTAACCTAACCTAACCTAACCTAACCTAACCTAACCTAACCTAACCTAACCTAACCTAACCTAACCTAACCTAACCTAACCTAACCTAACCTAACCTAACCTAACCTAACCTAACCTAACCTAACCTAACCTAACCTAACCTAACCTAACCTAACCTAACCTAACCTAACCTAACCTAACCTAACCTAACCTAACCTAACCTAACCTAACCTAACCTAACCTAACCTAACCTAACCTAACCTAACCTAACCTAACCTAACCTAACCTAACCTAACCTAACCTAACCTAACCTAACCTAACCTAACCTAACCTAACCTAACCTAACCTAACCTAACCTAACCTAACCTAACCTAACCTAACCTAACCTAACCTAACCTAACCTAACCTAACCTAACCTAACCTAACCTAACCTAACCTAACCTAACCTAACCTAACCTAACCTAACCTAACCTAACCTAACCTAACCTAACCTAACCTAACCTAACCTAACCTAACCTAACCTAACCTAACCTAACCTAACCTAACCTAACCTAACCTAACCTAACCTAACCTAACCTAACCTAACCTAACCTAACCTAACCTAACCTAACCTAACCTAACCTAACCTAACCTAACCTAACCTAACCTAACCTAACCTAACCTAACCTAACCTAACCTAACCTAACCTAACCTAACCTAACCTAACCTAACCTAACCTAACCTAACCTAACCTAACCTAACCTAACCTAACCTAACCTAACCTAACCTAACCTAACCTAACCTAACCTAACCTAACCTAACCTAACCTAACCTAACCTAACCTAACCTAACCTAACCTAACCTAACCTAACCTAACCTAACCTAACCTAACCTAACCTAACCTAACCTAACCTAACCTAACCTAACCTAACCTAACCTAACCTAACCTAACCTAACCTAACCTAACCTAACCTAACCTAACCTAACCTAACCTAACCTAACCTAACCTAACCTAACCTAACCTAACCTAACCTAACCTAACCTAACCTAACCTAACCTAACCTAACCTAACCTAACCTAACCTAACCTAACCTAACCTAACCTAACCTAACCTAACCTAACCTAACCTAACCTAACCTAACCTAACCTAACCTAACCTAACCTAACCTAACCTAACCTAACCTAACCTAACCTAACCTAACCTAACCTAACCTAACCTAACCTAACCTAACCTAACCTAACCTAACCTAACCTAACCTAACCTAACCTAACCTAACCTAACCTAACCTAACCTAACCTAACCTAACCTAACCTAACCTAACCTAACCTAACCTAACCTAACCTAACCTAACCTAACCTAACCTAACCTAACCTAACCTAACCTAACCTAACCTAACCTAACCTAACCTAACCTAACCTAACCTAACCTAACCTAACCTAACCTAACCTAACCTAACCTAACCTAACCTAACCTAACCTAACCTAACCTAACCTAACCTAACCTAACCTAACCTAACCTAACCTAACCTAACCTAACCTAACCTAACCTAACCTAACCTAACCTAACCTAACCTAACCTAACCTAACCTAACCTAACCTAACCTAACCTAACCTAACCTAACCTAACCTAACCTAACCTAACCTAACCTAACCTAACCTAACCTAACCTAACCTAACCTAACCTAACCTAACCTAACCTAACCTAACCTAACCTAACCTAACCTAACCTAACCTAACCTAACCTAACCTAACCTAACCTAACCTAACCTAACCTAACCTAACCTAACCTAACCTAACCTAACCTAACCTAACCTAACCTAACCTAACCTAACCTAACCTAACCTAACCTAACCTAACCTAACCTAACCTAACCTAACCTAACCTAACCTAACCTAACCTAACCTAACCTAACCTAACCTAACCTAACCTAACCTAACCTAACCTAACCTAACCTAACCTAACCTAACCTAACCTAACCTAACCTAACCTAACCTAACCTAACCTAACCTAACCTAACCTAACCTAACCTAACCTAACCTAACCTAACCTAACCTAACCTAACCTAACCTAACCTAACCTAACCTAACCTAACCTAACCTAACCTAACCTAACCTAACCTAACCTAACCTAACCTAACCTAACCTAACCTAACCTAACCTAACCTAACCTAACCTAACCTAACCTAACCTAACCTAACCTAACCTAACCTAACCTAACCTAACCTAACCTAACCTAACCTAACCTAACCTAACCTAACCTAACCTAACCTAACCTAACCTAACCTAACCTAACCTAACCTAACCTAACCTAACCTAACCTAACCTAACCTAACCTAACCTAACCTAACCTAACCTAACCTAACCTAACCTAACCTAACCTAACCTAACCTAACCTAACCTAACCTAACCTAACCTAACCTAACCTAACCTAACCTAACCTAACCTAACCTAACCTAACCTAACCTAACCTAACCTAACCTAACCTAACCTAACCTAACCTAACCTAACCTAACCTAACCTAACCTAACCTAACCTAACCTAACCTAACCTAACCTAACCTAACCTAACCTAACCTAACCTAACCTAACCTAACCTAACCTAACCTAACCTAACCTAACCTAACCTAACCTAACCTAACCTAACCTAACCTAACCTAACCTAACCTAACCTAACCTAACCTAACCTAACCTAACCTAACCTAACCTAACCTAACCTAACCTAACCTAACCTAACCTAACCTAACCTAACCTAACCTAACCTAACCTAACCTAACCTAACCTAACCTAACCTAACCTAACCTAACCTAACCTAACCTAACCTAACCTAACCTAACCTAACCTAACCTAACCTAACCTAACCTAACCTAACCTAACCTAACCTAACCTAACCTAACCTAACCTAACCTAACCTAACCTAACCTAACCTAACCTAACCTAACCTAACCTAACCTAACCTAACCTAACCTAACCTAACCTAACCTAACCTAACCTAACCTAACCTAACCTAACCTAACCTAACCTAACCTAACCTAACCTAACCTAACCTAACCTAACCTAACCTAACCTAACCTAACCTAACCTAACCTAACCTAACCTAACCTAACCTAACCTAACCTAACCTAACCTAACCTAACCTAACCTAACCTAACCTAACCTAACCTAACCTAACCTAACCTAACCTAACCTAACCTAACCTAACCTAACCTAACCTAACCTAACCTAACCTAACCTAACCTAACCTAACCTAACCTAACCTAACCTAACCTAACCTAACCTAACCTAACCTAACCTAACCTAACCTAACCTAACCTAACCTAACCTAACCTAACCTAACCTAACCTAACCTAACCTAACCTAACCTAACCTAACCTAACCTAACCTAACCTAACCTAACCTAACCTAACCTAACCTAACCTAACCTAACCTAACCTAACCTAACCTAACCTAACCTAACCTAACCTAACCTAACCTAACCTAACCTAACCTAACCTAACCTAACCTAACCTAACCTAACCTAACCTAACCTAACCTAACCTAACCTAACCTAACCTAACCTAACCTAACCTAACCTAACCTAACCTAACCTAACCTAACCTAACCTAACCTAACCTAACCTAACCTAACCTAACCTAACCTAACCTAACCTAACCTAACCTAACCTAACCTAACCTAACCTAACCTAACCTAACCTAACCTAACCTAACCTAACCTAACCTAACCTAACCTAACCTAACCTAACCTAACCTAACCTAACCTAACCTAACCTAACCTAACCTAACCTAACCTAACCTAACCTAACCTAACCTAACCTAACCTAACCTAACCTAACCTAACCTAACCTAACCTAACCTAACCTAACCTAACCTAACCTAACCTAACCTAACCTAACCTAACCTAACCTAACCTAACCTAACCTAACCTAACCTAACCTAACCTAACCTAACCTAACCTAACCTAACCTAACCTAACCTAACCTAACCTAACCTAACCTAACCTAACCTAACCTAACCTAACCTAACCTAACCTAACCTAACCTAACCTAACCTAACCTAACCTAACCTAACCTAACCTAACCTAACCTAACCTAACCTAACCTAACCTAACCTAACCTAACCTAACCTAACCTAACCTAACCTAACCTAACCTAACCTAACCTAACCTAACCTAACCTAACCTAACCTAACCTAACCTAACCTAACCTAACCTAACCTAACCTAACCTAACCTAACCTAACCTAACCTAACCTAACCTAACCTAACCTAACCTAACCTAACCTAACCTAACCTAACCTAACCTAACCTAACCTAACCTAACCTAACCTAACCTAACCTAACCTAACCTAACCTAACCTAACCTAACCTAACCTAACCTAACCTAACCTAACCTAACCTAACCTAACCTAACCTAACCTAACCTAACCTAACCTAACCTAACCTAACCTAACCTAACCTAACCTAACCTAACCTAACCTAACCTAACCTAACCTAACCTAACCTAACCTAACCTAACCTAACCTAACCTAACCTCAATCCAAACCTCAACCTCAACCTCATCTCCAACCTCAGCCCCGACCTAAACCTTAACCTATATCTCAATCTCAATCCCAACCTCAACCCAAACCTCAATATTAACCTTAACTTCAACCTCAACCTCAGCCCTAACCTCAACCTAAACCTCAATCCAAACCTCAACCTAAACTCCAACCTCAACCTCAGCCCCAATATCAACCTCAACCTCTATCCCAACCTTAACCAAAACTTCAACCTCAACTCAATCCTCAACCTTAATCCAAATCTCAACATCTACCTCAACCTTTATTACAATCTCAACCTCAATCCCAACCTCAACCCAAACCTCAACCTCAACCTCTATCCCAACCTCAACCACAATTCCAACCTCTAACCAAACCTCAATCCAAGCCTCAACCTTAGCCTAAACCTCAACCCAAATCTCAAACCAAACCTCAACCTCAACCTCAGCCCAAACCTCAACCCAAACCTCAATCCAAACCTCAATCTCAACTCTAACATAAACCTCAGCCCCAACCTCAACATCAATTTCAATTCCAACCTCAACCTAAACCTCAACCTCAAACTCATCTCCAACCTCAAATCAAACCTCAATCCAAACCTCAACCTCAACTCCAATCTCAACCTCAGCCCCAACCTCAACCTCTATCCTAACCTCTACTCCTACCTCAACCTCAACCTCAATATATATATAATGTTTAATAATTAATTATTAATAATGCTGGCCTATGATTGGCCGATAAAATGCTGGCCTCTGATTGGCTGATGAAATGCTGGCCTCTGATTGGCCAATGAAATGCTGGCCTCTGATTGGCCAATGAAATGCTGGCCTCTGATTGGCCGATGAAATGCTGTCCCCTAATTGGCCGATGAAATGCTGGCCTCTGATTGGCTGAAGAAATGCTGGCCTCTGATTGGCCGAAGAATTGCTGGCCTCTGATTGGCCGATGAAATGCTGGCCTCTGATTGGCCGATGAAATGCTGACCTCTGATTGGCCGATAAAATGCTGGCCTCTGATTGGCTAATGAAATGCTGGCCTCTGATTGGCCGATGAAATGTTGGCCTCTGATTGGCCAATCAAATGCTGGTCTCTGATTGGTCGATGAAATGCTGGCATCTGATTGGCCGTTGAAATGCTGGCCACTGATTGGCCGTTGAAATGCTGGCCTCTGATTGGCCGATGAAATGCTGGCCTCTGATTGGCCGATAAACTGCTAGCCCCTGATTGGCTGATGAAATGCTGGCCTCTGATTGGCCAATGAAATGCTGGCCTCTGATTGGCCGATGAAATGCTGACCTCTGATTGGCCGATAAAATGCTGGCCTCTGATTGGCTGATGAAATGCTGGCCTCTGATTGGCCAATGAAATGCTGGCCTCTGATTGGCCGATGGAATGCTGGCCTCTGATTGGCCGATGAAATGCTGGCCTCTGATTGGTCAATGGAATATTGGTCTCTGATTGGCCGATGGAATGCTGGCCTCTGATTGGCCGATGGGATGCTGGCCTCTGATTGGCCGATGAAATGCTTGCCTCTGATTGGCAGATGAAATGCTGGCCTCTGATTGGCCGATGAAATGCTGGCCACTGATTGGCCGATGGAATGCTGGCCTCTGATTGGCCGATGAAATGCTGGCCTCTGATTTGCCGATGAAATGCTGGCCTCTGATTGGCCAATGAAATGCTGGCCTCTGATTGGCCGATGGAATGCTGGCTTCTGATTGGCCGATGAAATGCTGGCCTCTGATTGGTCAATGGAATATTGGTCTCTGATTGGCCGATGGAATGCTGGCCTCTGATTGGCCGATGGGATGCTGGCCTCTGATTGGCCGATGAAATGCTTGCCTCTGATTGGCAGATGAAATGCTGGCCACTGATTGGCTGATGAATTGCTGACCTCTGATTGGCCGAAGAAATGCTGGCCTCTGATTGGCTGATGAAATGCTGGCCTCTGATTGGCCAATGAAATGCTGGCCTCTGATTGGCCAATCAAATGCTGGTCTCTGATTGGTCGATGAAATGCTGGCATCTGATTGGCCGTTGAAATGCTGGCCGCTGATTGGCTGATGAAATGCTGGCCTCTGATTGGCCGATGAAATGCTGCCCTCTGATTGGCCGATGGAATGCTAGCCCCTGATTTGCCGATGAAATGCTGGCCTCTGATTGGCCGATGAAATGCTGCCCTCTGATTGGCCGATGGAATGCTAGCCCCTGATTTGCCGATGAAATGCTGGCCTTTGATTGGCCGATGAAATGCTGGCCTCTGATTTGCCAATGAAATGCTGGCCTTTGATTGGCCGATGAAATGCTGGCCTCTGATTTGCCGATGAAATGCTGGCCTTTGATTTGCCAATGAAATGCTGGCCTTTGATTGGCCAATGAAATGCTGGCCTCTGATTTGCCGATGAAATGCTGGCCTCTGATTTGCCAATGAAATGCTGGCCTCTAATTGGCCAATGAAATGCTGGCCTCTGATTGGCCGATGGAATGGTGGCCTCTGATTGGCCGATGAAATGCTGGCCTCTGATTGGCCGATGGAATGCTGGCCTCTGATTGGCCGATGAAATGCTTGCCTCTGATTGGCCGATGAAATGCTGGCCTCTAATTGGCCGATGAAATGCTGGCCTCTGATTGGCCATTGAAAGGCTGGCCTCTGATTGGCTGTTGAAATGCTGGCCTCTGATTGGCCGAGGAAATGCTGGCCTCTTATTGGCCGACGAAATGCTGGCCTCTGATTGGCCGAGGAAATACTGGCCTCTGTTTGGCCGATGGAATGCTAGCCTCTGATTGGTCGATGGAATGTTGGTCTCTGATTGGCCGATGGGATGCTGGCCTCTGATTGGCCGATGAAATGCTGGCCTCTGATTGGCCGATGAAATGCTGGCCTCTGATTGGCCGATGAAATGCTGTCCCCTAATTGGCCGATGAAATGCTGGCCTCTGATTGGCCGAAGAAATACTGTCCTCTGATTGGCCGAAGAATTGCTGGCCTCTGATTGGCCGAGGAAATGCTGGCCTCTGATTGGATGATGAAATGCTGACCTCTGATTGGCCGTGGAAATGCTGGCCTCTGATTGGCTGATGAAATGCTGGCCTCTGATTGGCCAATGAAATGCTGGCCTCTGATTGGCCAATCAAATGCTGGTCTCTGATTGGTCGATGAAATGCTGGTGTCTGATTGGCCGATGAAATGCTGGCCTCTGATTGGCCGATGAAATGCTAGCCCCTGATTGGCCGATGAAATGCTGGCCTCTGATTTGCCGATGAAATGCTGGCCTCTGATTGGCCAATGAAATGCTGGCCCCTGATTGGCCGATGAAATGCTGGCCTCTGATTGGCCAATGAAATGCTGGCCTCTGATTGGCCGATGGAATGCTGGCCTCTGATTGGCCGATGAAATGCTGGCCTCTGATTGGTCGATGGAATGTTGGCCTCTGATTAGCCGATGGAATGCTGGCCTCTGATTGGCCGATGAAATGCTGGCCTCTGATTGGCCGATGAATGCTTGCCTCTGATTGGCTGATGAAATTCTGGCCTCTGATTGGCCGATGAAATGCTGGCCTCTGATTGGCCGAGGAAATGCTGGCCCTGATTGGCTGAGGAAATGCTGGCCTCTGATTGGCCTATGAAATGCTGTCCTCTGATTGGCTGTTGAAATGCTGGCCTCTGATTGGCCGATGAAATGCTGGCTTCTGATTGGCCGATGGAATGCTGGCTTCTGATTGGCCGATGAAATGCTGGCCGCTGATTGGCCGATGATATGCTGGCCCCTGATTGGCCAAGGAATTGCTGGCCTCTGATTGGCCAATGAAATGCTGGCCTCTGATTGGCCAATGGATTAAATGCTGGCCTCTGATTGGCCGATGAAATGCTGGCCTCTGATTGGCTGATGAAATGGTGGCCTCTGATTGGCCGATGAAATGCTGGCCTCTGATTGGCCAATGAAATGGTAGCCTCTGATTGGCCGATGAAATGCTGGCCTCTGATTGGCCAGTGAAATGCTGGCCTCTGATTTGCCAATGAAATGCTGGCCTCTGATTGGCCGAGGAAATGCTGGCCTCTGATTGGTCAATGAAATGCTGGCCTCTGATTGGCCGATGAAATGCTGGCCTCTGATTGCAATTACCAAATTAAACGGGCTAAGAACCTCTGTTAGTATTGTCAAAATCTATCAAACGTGGCTATAAAACGCTGGCAACACACCAATTATAAAATTAAATGGGCTCTTTAAGAACCTTTGGTAGTATTAAATTATTTACAAATAATTGATTATTTACTAATAGGCTATACAAAACTGCTTCTCTGGGCAAATCCACTTTGGTGCTGTTCAAAACACAGACTACATGGAGAGTGAGACAACCACAACCAACCTGTGGTGTTGGTGGTGATAATCTCACTCTGTGTTTTCAACAGCACCAAAGTGGAGTTGCCCAGAGAAGCAGCTAAAAACGGTTTGTTTACATTATTTTTTTCGTTATAACTTTATATATATGTCTATTTATAATTATGTAGGTTGAGTAATGTAATTACTAATATCTGCTGATAATAATAATAACATAACATAAGTATAAATAACTGTTATAACATATTAATACATTGGTTAATTAATAGCCAATGTTTACTGTGTGTATTGAACTGTGTTATAGTTAATTTATACTTTAATATTATTAACAAATGATTACCTTATAACTCTATAACATTATATAATGATATATAATTATGAGGAATAATGTTTAATAATTATTTACTAATAATTTATTATAATATATATATTATAATTAATTAAATAACATTATTAAATAACATTATTAAATATTATTAAATATTATTAAAATATTATTAACTTTACGTGGTTAGGTTAGGTTAGGTTTATAATATCATTGTAATACACATTATAATTATTGGTTATACATTATTATTAATTATACACTTACCTTGTGTAATGATGAAGATTTAATAAATCATAATTCCTTGTTATTGAAGATATGTTATAAAAAAACTGTAAAATATGGATTGTTTCAGCTTTAGTAATTGTGGTATTCTATCTTTGATATATTTATTAAATCTTCATCATTACACAAGGTAAGTGTATAATTAATAATAATGTATAACCAATAATTATAATGTGTATTACAATGATATTATAAACCTAACCTAACCTAACCACGTAAAGTTAATAATATTTTAATGATATTTAATAATTATTTATAATGTTATTTAATAATGTTATTTAATTAATTATGATATATATATTTTAATAAATTATTAGTAAATAATTATTAAACATTATTAAAACATTATTAACTTTACCTGGTTAGGTTAGGTTAGGTTTATTATATATATTTTATTGCAGTACGAATAATTTTTATTGTTTATACATTATTATTAATTATACACTTACCTTATACAATAATAAGGCTTTAATAAATCATAATTCCTTGTTATTGAAGACGTGTTTAAAAAAATGTAAAATATGGATTGTTTCGGTTTAGTAATTGTGGTATTCTGTCTTTGATATACATATTAATATTCCTTATTTATATATATATATATATATATATATATATATATATATATATATATATATATATATATATATATATATATATATATATATATATATATATGTTTCTTTGCTTTATTTATTTATTTATTTAGCTAATATTGCGATGATCTGCGCCGGCAAACTACTGGTTAGGTTAGGTTGGGTTAGGTAGGGTTCGGTTACCTTTATCAATGCTCAGTGGAATTATCTTGTGGAAATGTATTCTTTGCTAGATATTTCAATTTTAAGATACAACATTTCTGTAGTGGAGGGACGAACTGAGGTCGGGCGGACAGTGTTACCAGATCTCCTTGGCAATTTTACGGAAGATCCAACAGGCAGTTGTGTACAATACGCTCGACCCACCCAATCGGGATACTTTTAGTTCCTATCCACGTGATCTATTTAATTTTTTAAGGTCCCAAAGGACATTAAGTTAGGTCCCGAAGGTAGCCACAGTCTAGGTTAGGTTAGGTTAGGTCAGGATATTTCGTCTGGTGATCAAAAAAATATTTATCCCAATTTTAAATGATTGAATTTCCTGCTCAACTGGGATATTAATTGCAAGGATGAGAGACAATATTGTCTCTCATCCTTGATTAATTGATCATTCTTCATATGATTTCCCAAGTGTGGACAAAATTTGCCTAAAACATGGAAGTATTCCTGTATCTGGCAACACTGCACGCAGTGGCAGGAAGTCGGGAATCCGCTAGGTAAGCCGCGCTCCCATTTTCATGTAAATACATACAAAGGTAAATACATACAAATGTTATTCATGTGTTTATGTATTTCCACATAATATAACAGTCTCAAAAATAAAAAGGGAAAAGAAATGGGTGATTTCAGATGACAGAAAGTGTGAAAATCAAGGACGCAGATAATCGCAATATTTACCATTTATTTTTATGTTTTAATAATGATTATTAATTATTTACTAATAAGCTATTATAATATAAGTTATATAATATATATATATATAATGCTTAATAATTATTTACTTATAATTTATTATAATATATAACATAGTTTATATAATCTATATACATAAAGCCAAGCTTCTGTCTGCGTGTGTGTGTGTGTGTGTGTGTGTGTGTGTGTGTGTGTCCGCGATGCACGCCTAAACCGTCCAACTTTGTGTCCTCAAAATTTGCATGTAGGTGAGTCTTGATCCCCTTCAGGTTTAGGGGGGGTCATACAACGAAACCACATATAACGAAACGTGCTAGCGAAATAATAATAAAATACAGGGGAAAAAATCTACGGAATCACCATACCACTGTTCAGCCTTCCGCAAAAACACGGTCAATTTTAAACTTTCATTTAGGTAAATTTTTTCTTACAGATTTGTAGAGCTTGATTTTACACACCAGAATCTGTAAACTAAAGTTTCCTAGGTTCACTGGCTTGCGTAGTGCAGCGCCATGAGTAATAAAGTTGTTACCCCTAAAACCCCCCTAAAAATTAGAGCGTAAATATGACGAGTTAACCATTCCCCTCTACAGGCTACAGCACGGATATTATTCGATTTGTTTATGCGTTTTCTCACTAAGTATATTGTCGTTCACGATTTATTTTACTTTTGTCAAATTGATTTTCATTATTCCCATATTTATTTTAATCAACAGCTCATGAACATATTTTAGCACGGATATTATTCGATTTGTTTATGCGTTATCTCAGTAAGTATATTGTCGTTCACGATTTATTTTACCTATTATTAAACCTATTATTAAATTTTATGCATTTTTATGATTGATTCCATTGTCATATCGATTCTCAGTATTGTCATATAGAATTTCACTTTGGTCAAATTGATTTTCATTATTGCCATATTTATTTTCACGATTTATTTTACTTTTGTCACATTTATTTTCATTATTGCCATATTTATTTTCACATACAACGAAACCACAAATAACGAAACGTGGAAGCTATCCTAGCTCCAAAGAATGAAGCTGTCAACAACATCAACCAAAAACTTCTGGATGCTCAGCCTGGCAGGTCAATGAAGTACAAATCAGTTGATACAGTGCCCGACGATGATCAAGTGGTCAACTACCCAGCAGAATTCCTGAACAGTCTAGATCCACCAGGGATGCCACCTCACAATTTGGAACTGAAGTTGGGATGTCCGATAATGCTTCTTAGAAACCTGAACCCACCAAAACTTTGCAATGGCACAAGATTAAGAGTTAAAACAATGATGCCACGTCTGGTGGAGGCCACAATCCTGACTGGCAAAGGTAAAGGCGAAGATGTCTTCATTCCAAAAATCCCTCTGAGGCCCTCAGATTGTCCAATTCAGTTCCAACGTCTCCAATTCCCTATTCGTCTAAGCTATGCCATGACAATCAACAAAAGCCAAGGACAGTCCCTGAAAGTAGTTGGCCTCAACCTTAAGGACCAGGTCTTCTCCCACGGTCAACTCTATGTGGGCTGCAGTCGAGTCGCCGATGAGAAGAATCTCTAAGTGATGTCGTCAACCGGAGTCGTGAAAAATGTCGTTTACCAGGAGGCACTTCAGTAAAATGCTTAGTGACGCTATTAATAGAAAAAGAAGGAAATATTATTAATTATGCTAATATTAGAATGATGGAGTTATTGAATGAGGGAGAAAGATTGATATAATAAACATTTAAACACGACTAATACCTCCAATTATTCACCCACCCACCTCTATTACTATTCATCCATCCATCCATTTATTTTATCTAACCACTAAACCATCCCTCCCTCTCCCCCTTCCTTCCCTCCTTCCCTTCCTTCTATCCACCCACCGCCCGATCTGCTCCAAACCGCCCGAAGGGCGGTGGAAGGGCGGCCGCAGGCCGCCAGCCCTCCGCAGGAGCTAGCGGCTCCTAGCCGCCCGAAGGGCGGCGGAGCAGCTAGTATATAATATATAGTATAATTTATTATAATTTATTACTATTATTTCATATTTTTTTTACTACTACTACTACTACTACTACTACTACTACTACTACTACTACTACTACTACTACTACTACTACTACTACTACTACTACTACTACTACTACTACTACTACTACTACTACTACTACTACTACTACTACTACTACTACTACTACTACTACTACTACTACTACTACTACTACTACTACTACTACTACTACTACTACTACTACTACTACTACTACTACTACTACTACTACTACTACTACTACTACTACTACTACTACTACTACTACTACTACTACTACTACTACTACTACTACTACTACTACTACTACTACTACTACTACTACTACTACTACTACTACTACTACTACTACTACTACTACTACTACTACTACTACTACTACTACTACTACTACTACTACTACTACTACTACTACTACTACTACTACTACTACTACTACTACTACTACTACTACTACTACTACTACTACTACTACTACTACTACTACTACTACTACTACTACTACTACTACTACTACTACTACTACTACTACTACTACTACTACTACTACTACTACTACTACTACTACTACTACTACTACTACTACTACTACTACTACTACTACTACTACTACTACTACTACTACTACTACTACTACTACTACTACTACTACTACTACTACTACTACTACTACTACTACTACTACTACTACTACTACTACTACTACTACTACTACTACTACTACTACTACTACTACTACTACTACTACTACTACTACTACTACTACTACTACTACTACTACTACTACTACTACTACTACTACTACTACTACTACTACTACTACTACTACTACTACTACTACTACTACTACTACTACTACTACTACTACTACTACTACTACTACTACTACTACTACTACTACTACTACTACTACTACTACTACTACTACTACTACTACTACTACTACTACTACTACTACTACTACTACTACTACTACTACTACTACTACTACTACTACTACTACTACTACTACTACTACTACTACTACTACTACTACTACTACTACTACTACTACTACTACTACTACTACTACTACTACTACTACTACTACTACTACTACTACTACTACTACTACTACTACTACTACTACTACTACTACTACTACTACTACTACTACTACTACTACTACTACTACTACTACTACTACTACTACTACTACTACTACTACTACTACTACTACTACTACTACTACTACTACTACTACTACTACTACTACTACTACTACTACTACTACTACTACTACTACTACTACTACTACTACTACTACTACTACTACTACTACTACTACTACTACTACTACTACTACTACTACTACTACTACTACTACTACTACTACTACTACTACTACTACTACTACTACTACTACTACTACTACTACTACTACTATTATTATTATTATTATTATTATTATTATTATTATTATTATTATTATTATTATTATTATTATTATTATTATTATTATTATTATTATTATTATTTCAGGACAAGACGAAGGTTACAAGAGAAGTGAGAATCCAACTGGTTTGGACACACTGTATGGTATTCATTGATGTTCAGCCAAGACCAGACACGGTGTACAGTGTGTGTTTGAGGAGCTTCTACATAAAGTATGTTTACACGTGTGTGTGTTATTGTTGGTGTGTTTGTATAGAAGTGGCATGAGGCTATGTGTGTGTGTAAATGGATCATGTGTGCAGGAATTACAGTGACAGATAGAAAGAGTTAAGATTTGGCCATTTTTATTTATCAAGCTAGAAAGTGTAAGGATATACAGTTTGCCTTTTGAAACGAAAATGAAATATGATAAAACTTTCTCCAGATGGAAAAAATAGAGTCGCCTTTTAATTCAAATTTTAACTAACTGGGCTATCAAACAGATTATCTGCTAGTACCAATAGATGCGGAATTTTATGGGCTATTTCTTGAAGCTGTCTGAAGTTAGTTGAAGCTACCAAATTAACCAAAATCAACCTAAATCTAACCAAAATTTTGATATCAAATGCATAATTCTACCTACAATTATTAATATTATTGCTATTATCTCCAGACTGAGCCTTCAAACAGACTATCTGCTAATACCAAGAGATGCTGAATATTATGGGCTATTTTTGGACCTAATCAGAATTAGACTACAGCATTCTAATCAACCAAAAGCATTTAAAAACTAAAATGAAATTTTATATAACTTAGTCCAGATTGTAAAATGGAGTCGCCATTAGTGCGAATTTCCACTACCTGATCAATTAAACAGACTATCTGCTATCACCAATAGATGTGGAATATTATGGGCTATTTGCTGACAAAATCAAAATTAGTCTACAGCATTCATGTCAACCAAGAACATAAAAAAACTAAAATAAAATTTGAAAAATTTTAGTCCAGATTAGAAAATTTGAGTCGACGTTAGTGCGCATTTCCGCTAACTGGGCTGTTAAACAGGCTATCTACTAATATTAATATATGCAGACTTTTATTTGCTATTTTTTTAAACATTCTGTAGTTATATAAAATGCCTGAATTGATTAAAATCAACCAAAAACAAACAATAATTTTGACAGTTACAGAATTATTATACCTACTATTATTATAATTATTGCTATTATCTCCAGACTGGGCATTCAAACAGACTGTCTGCTAGTACCAATAGATGTTGAATTTTATGGAATTATGATTTATTAAAACTAAATTTTTGCACCAAAAACATTTAAAAACAAATGAAATTTTATATAACTTAGTCCAGATTGAAAAATGGAGTCGACATTAGTGCGAATTTCGACTACCTGATCAATTAAACAGACTATCTGCTATCACCTATAGATGCGAAATTTTATGGGCTATTTGCTGACAAAATCAAAATTAGTCTACAGCATTTATGTCAACCAAAAACATTCAAAAACTAAAATAAAATTTGAAAAATTTTAGTCCAGATTAGAAAATTTGAGTCGACATTTGTGCGCATTTCCGCTAACTGGGCTGTTAAACAGGCTATCTGCTAATACTAATATATGCAGACTTTTATTTGCTATTTTTTTAAACTTTCTGTAGTTTTATAAAGTGCCTGAATTTATTAAAATCAGCCAAAAACAAACAATAATTTTGACAGTAATAAAATTATTAAACCTACTATTATTATAATTATTGCTATTATCTCCAGACTGGGCATTCAAACAGACTGTCTGCTAGTACCAATAGATGTTGAATTTTATGAAATTATGATTTATTAAAACTAAATTTTTGCACCAAAAACATTTAAAAACAAATGAAATTTTATATAACTTAGTCCAGAGGTAAGTGTATAATTAATAATAATGTATAACTAATAATAATAATGTGTATTACAATAATATATATAATAAAACTAACCTAACCTAACCACGTAAAGTTAATAATGTTTAATAATTATTTACTAATAATTTGTTATAATACATAATCTATAATATAATTTTTTATATTATGAGTTTCGATATGTAAAGTTGCACACAGATGACTCAAGGCCACCTTATTCACCAATATGCTGGTGTTGTGTCTGGTAACAGTGGCAGCTATGAATTGAACCGAAATTCAGTCATCTACTCGAGAGAAACAAACCCAATTATAATTTGTCAATATGCGGGTTTAACTGTTATCTAATAAAAATCATGTAAGTAAATGTATTATATTGATAATGAGTAACATGTTATAAACATTATGGACATATTTTAACCACAGTATTACAACACATAAAATTAAACACTAAAGCTTTATTGCATGTGAAACAAACTGGTTTCGGTAGTGATGCAATATTCAAAAATCGTGTCTTATACAGTACAGTATACTGTATATTGAAGGTACAGTGTTGTAGTGGAAGGGAGGCTGCTTCTCATCTCGTACAGTACAGTATACAGTGTATATATATACAGTATATTTATTAACATTGGGCTATATTTTTGCAAGGTTGGGCCATATTTTTTTAATGTTGGGCTATATTTTTTAAGATTGGGCTAAATTTTTTTAAGATTAGGCAATATTTTTTTAATGTTGGGCTATATTTTTTAATGCAGGGCTATAATTTTTTAAGATTGGGCTATAATATTTTAAGATTGGGCTATATTTTTTTAAGATTGGGCTATATTTTTGCAAGGTTAGGCTATATTTATTTAATATTGGGGCTATATTTTTTTAAGATTGGGCTATATTTTTGCAAGGTTGGGCTATATTTTTTTAATGTTGGGCTATAATTTTTTCAGATTGGGCTATATTTTTTCAGATTGGGCTATATTTTTGCAAGGTTGGGCTATATTTTTTTAATGTTGGGCTATATTTTTTTTAATTTAGGCTATATTTATTTAAAATTGGGCTATATTTTTGCAAGGTTGGGCTATATTTTTTTAATGTTGGGCTATAATTTATTAAGATTGGGCTATATTTTTGCAAGGTTGGGCTATATTTTTTTAATGTTTAGCTATAACATTTTAAAGTTGGTCTATATTTTTGTAAGGTTGGGCTATATTTTTTTAATGTTCAGGTATATATGTTTAATGTTGGGCTATAATTATTTAAGATTGGGCTATATTTTTGCAAGGTTGGGCTATATTTTTTTAATGTTGGGCTATAATTTTTTAAGAATGGGCTATATTATTGCAAGGTTAGGCTATATTTTTTATTGTTGGGCTATAATAATTTAAGATTGGGCTATATTTTTTTAAGATTGGGCTACTTTTTTTTAAGATTGGGCTACTTTTTTTTAAGATTGGGCTATATTTTTTTAATGTTGGGCTATATTTTTTTAATGTTGGGCTATATTTTTTTAATGTTGGGCTATAATTATTTATGATTGGGCTATATTTTTGCAAGGTTGGGCTATATTTTTCTAATGTTGGGCTATAACTTTTTTATGATTGGGCTATATTTTTCAAAGATTGGGCTATAGTTTTTTAAAGATTGACCTATATTTTTTAATGTTGAGCTATATTTTTCAAGATTGGGCTATTTTTTTAAGATTAGGCTATTTTTTTAAGATTAGGCAATATTTTTTTAATGTTGGGCTATATTTTTTTAATGTTGGGCTATATTTTTTTAATGTTGGGCTATAATTTTTTAAGATTGGGCTATATTTTTGCAAGGTTGGGCTATATTTTTTTAATGTTGGGCCATAATTAATTAAGATTGGGTTATATATTTTTTAAAATTGGGCTATTTTTTTTAAGATTGGGCCATATTTTGCAAGATTGGGCTATATTTTTTTAATGTTGTGCTATATTTTTTTAATGTTGGGCTATATTTTTTTAATGTTGAGCTATAATTTTTTAAGATTGGGCTATAATTTTTTAAGATTGGGCTATATTTTTGCAAGGTTGTGCTATATTGTTTAAATGTTGGGCTTTATTTTTAAATGTTGGGCTATATTTTTTTAATGTTGGGCTATAATCATTTAAGATTGGGCTTTATTTTTGCAAGGTTGGGCTATATTTTTTTAATGTTAAGCTATAATTTTTTTAAATTGGGCTATATTTTTTAAAGATTGGGCTATATTTTTTTAATGTTGGGCTATATTTTTCAAGATTGGGCTATATTTTTTAATGTTGGGCTATATTTTTTTAAGATTGGGCTATATTTTTTTAAGATTGGGCTTTATTTTTGCAAGGTTGGGCTATATTTTTTTAATGTTAAGCTATATTTTTTTTAAATTGGCTATATTTTTTAAAGATTGGGCTATATTTTTTTAATGTTGGGCTATATTTTTCAAGATTGGGCTATTTTTTTAAGATTGGGCTATATTTTTTAATGTTGGGCTATATTTTTTTAATGTTGGGCTATAATTATTTAAGATTGGGCTATATTTTTGCAGGGTTGGGCTATATTTTTTTAATGTTGGGCTATGATTTTTTAAGATTGGGCTATATTTTTGCAAGGTTGGGCTATATTTTTTTAATGTTGGGCTACAATTTTTTTTGAATTGGGCTATATTTTTTTAAGTTTGGGCTATATTTTTGCAAGGTTGGGCTATATTTTTGCAAGGTTGGGCTATATTTTTTTAATGTTGGGTTATGATTATTTAAGATTGGGCTATATTTTTTTAAGATTGGGCTATATTTTTGCTAGGTTGAGCTATATTTTTTTAATGTTGGGCTGTAATTTTTTAAGATTGGGCTATAATTTTTTAAGATTGGGCTATATTTTTGCAAGATTGGGCTATTTTTTTTTTTTTGGGCTATAACTTTTTTAAGATTGGGCTATATTTTTTTAAAGATTGGGCTATATTCTTCTAAGATTGGGCTATATTCTTCTAAGATTGGGCTATAAATTTTAAAGATTGGGCTACATTTTTTAATGTTGGGCTATATTTTTTTAATGTTGGGCTATAATCATTTAAGATTGGGCCTTTATTTTTTCATGGTTGGGCTATATTTTTTTTATGTTGGGCTATAATTTTTTTATGTTGGGCTATAATTTTTTTAAATTGGGCTATATTTTTTTAAGATTAGGCTATATTTTTGCAAGATTGGGCTATATTTTTTTAATGTTTGGCTAAATTTTTTTAATGTTGGGCTATATTTTTTTTAAGATTGGTCTATATTTTTTTAAGATTGGGCTATATTTTTTTACGAGTGGGCTATATTTTTGAAAGGTTGGGCTATATTTTTTTAATGTTGGGCTTTATTTTTAAATGTTGGGCTATATTTTTTTAATGTTGGGCTATAATCATTTAAGATTGGGCTTTATTTTTGCAAGGTTGGGCTATATTTTTTTAATGTTGGGCTATAACTTTTTTAAGATTGGGCTATATTTTTAAAGATTGGGCTATATTTTTTTAATGTTGGGCTATATTTTTTAAGATTGGGCTATTTTTTATGATTATTTTTAAGGTGGGCTATATTTTTTTAATGTTGGGCTATAATTATTTAAGATTGGGCTATATTTTTGCAAGGTTGGGCTATATTTTTTTAATGTTGGGCTATGATTTTTTAAAAATTGGGCTATATTTTTGCAAGGTTGGGCTATATTTTTTTAATGTTGGGCTATAATTTTTTTAAGATTGGGCTATATTTTTTTAATGTTGGGCTATAATTTTTTTAAATTGGGTTAAAAAAAATTTAAGATTGGGCTATATTTTTGCAAGGTTGTGCTATATTTTTTTAATGTTGGGCTATAATTTTTTTTAAATTGGGCTATATTTTTTTAATGTTGGGCTATAACTTTTTTAAGATTGGGCTATATTTTTTAAAGATTGGGCTATATTTTTTTAATGTTGGGCTATATTTTTTAAGATTGGGCTATTTTTTATGATTTTTTTTAAGGTGGGCTATATTTTTTTAATGTTGGGCTATAATTATTTAAGATTGGGCTATATTTTTGCAAGGTTGGGCTATATTTTTTTAATGTTGGGCTATGATTTTTTAAAAATTGGGCTATATTTTTGCAAGGTTAGGCTATATTTTTTTAATGTTGGGCTATAATTTTTTTTAAATTGGGCTATATTTTTTTAATGTTGGGTTATGATTATTTAAGATTATGCTATATTTTTTTAAGATTGGGCTATATTTTTTTAAGATTGGGCTATATTTTTGCTAGGTTGAGCTATATTTTTTTAATGTTGGGCTATAATTTTTTAATGTTGGGCTATAATTTCTTAAGATTGGGCTATATTTTTGCAAGTTTGGGCTATATTTTTTTAATGTTGGGCTTTAATTTCTTAATATTGGGCTATATTTTTGCAAGTTTGGGCTATATTTTTTTAATGTTGGGCTTTCATTTCTTAACATTGGGCTATAATTATTTAAGATTAGGCTATATTTCTTTAAGATTGGGCTATATTTTTGCAAGGTTGGGCTATATTTTT
Source organism: Petrolisthes cinctipes (assembly GCA_033782935.1). NCBI lineage: Eukaryota > Metazoa > Arthropoda > Malacostraca > Decapoda > Porcellanidae > Petrolisthes > Petrolisthes cinctipes. The sequence goes on along the minus strand of JAWQEG010001397.1, from coordinate 69,009 downwards.
GCAAGGTTGGGCTATATTTTTTTTAAAGTTGGGCTATATTTTTTTAGGATTGGGCTATATTTTTGCAAGGTTGGGCTATATTTTTTTAATGTTGGGCTATAATTTATTAAGATTGGGCTATATTTTTGCAAGGTTGGGCTATATTTTTTTAATGTTTAGCTATAACTTTTTAAAGTTGGTCTATATTTTTGTAAGGTTGGGCTATATTTTTTTAATGTTCGGGTATATATGTTTAATGTTGGGCTATAATTATTTAAGGTTGGGCTATATTTTTGCAAGGTTGGGCTATATTTTTTTAATGTTGGGCTATAATTTTTTAAGAATGGGCTATATTATTGCAAGGTTAGGCTATATTTTTTTATTGTTGGGCTATAATAATTTAAGATTGGGCTATATTTTTTTAAGATTGGGCTACTTTTTTTTAAGATTGGGCTACTTTTTTTTAAGATTGGGCTACTTTTTTTTAAGATTGGGCTACTTTCTTTTAAGATTGGGCTACATTTTTTTAATGTTGGGCTATATATTTTTAATGTTGGGCTATATTTTTTTAATGTTGGGCTATAATTAATTAAGATTGGGTTATATATTTTTTAAAATTGGGCTATTTTTTTTTAAGATTGGGCCATATTTTGCAAGATTGGGCTATATTTTTTTAATGTTGTGCTATATTTTTTTAATGTTGGGCTATATTTTTTTAATGTTGAGCTATAATTTTTTAAGATTAGGCTATAATTTTTTAAGATTGGGCTATATTTTTGCAAGGTTGTGCTATATTGTTTTAATGTTGGGCTTTATTTTTAAATGTTGGGCTATATTTTTTTAATGTTGGGCTATAATCATTTAAGATTGGGCTTTATTTTTGCAAGGTTGGGCTATATTTTTTTAATGTTGTGCTATATTTTTTTAATGTTGGGCTATATTTTTTTAATGTTGAGCTATAATTTTTTAAGATTGGGCTATAATTTTTTAAGATTGGGCTATATTTTTGCAAGGTTGTGCTATATTGTTTTAATGTTGGGCTTTATTTTTAAATGTTGGGCTATATTTTTTTAATGTTGGGCTATAATCATTTAAGATTGGGCTTTATTTTTGCAAGGTTGGGCTATATTTTTTTAATGTTAAGCTATAATTTTTTTAAATTTGGCTATATTTTTTAAAGATTGGGCTATATTTTTTTAATGTTGGGCTATATTTTTCAAGATTGGGCTATATTTTTTTAAGATTGGGCTTTATTTTTGCAAGGTTGGGCTATATTTTTTTAAGATTGGGCTTTATTTTTTTAAATTGGGCTATATTTTTTAAAGATTGGGCTATATTTTTTTAATGTTGGGCTATATTTTTCAAGATTGGGCTATTTTTTTAAGATTGGGCTATATTTTTTAATGTTGGGCTATATTTTTTTAAGATTGGGCTATATTTTTTTAAGATTGGGCTTTATTTTTGCAAGGTTGGGCTATATTTTTTTAATGTTAATCTATATTTTTTTTAAATTGGGCTATATTTTTTAAAGATTGGGCTATATTTTTTTAATGTTGGGCTATATTTTTCAAGATTGGGCTATTTTTTTAAGATTGGGCTATATTTTTTAATGTTGGGCTATATTTTTTTAATGTTGGGCTATAATTATTTAAGATTGGGCTATATTTTTGCAAGGTTGGGCTATATTTTTTTAATGTTGGGCTATGATTTTTTAAGATTGGGCTATATTTTTGCAAGGTTGGGCTATATTTTTTTAATGTTGGGCTACAATTTTTTTTGAATTGGGCTATATTTTTTTAAGTTTGGGCTATATTTTTGCAAGGTTGGGCTATATTTTTGCAAGGTTGGGCTATATTTTTTTAATGTTGGGTTATGATTATTTAAGATTGGGCTATATTTTTTTAAGATTGGGCTATATTTTTGCTAGGTTGAGCTATATTTTTTTTTGTTGGGCTATATTTTTAAATGTTGGGCTATAATTTTTTAAGATTGGGCTATAATTTTTTTAAGATTGGGCTACATTTTTTTAATGTTTGGCTATAACTTTTTAAGATTGGGCTATATTTTTCAAGTTGGGCTATATTCTTTCAAGAGTGAGCTATATACCAGTTGAAATGGGCAATAAACATTTGGTAATACTGTCAAAAATTGTTATAAATCCTTGGCAAAACTGTATATACAACAAAATGGCTGCCTAGCTCTTCCCCCTTGATGACATCAGCAACTCTCCACCAATCATGGCTACCTAGCTCCCATGTCCCACAACAAAATGACCGCCTTGCACCTCCTATTTTAAGATCCACCATTTTCCATAACAAAATGGCTGCCTAATTCCTCCCCCTTAATGATCTACACCCACAACAAAATGGCCGTCTAGCTCCTCCCCCTTAATGATCTACACCCACAACAAAATGGCCGCCTAGCTCCTCCCTCTTTAAAATCCACCATATTCTAAAACAAAATGGCTGCCTAGCTCCTCCCTCATAAAGATCACCTTATTAAGCCTAAGTCCTTGATAGCACTGCAAAAACCACCATAATTTGCTATAAAACATTGGTAGAACTGCAAATACCAGTTTAAATACTGTCAATTCCATCCAAAAGTGGTTATAAAGTGTTGGCAATACTGAATAGCTACTTAGCTCCACCCCCTTTCCTGTTGTCATGACAACCTTCAATAATCATATTCATGTAGCTCCACCTCTTTTATGACATCATTAACCCTCCACTAATCATAGCTACTTAGTTCCACTCCTTTTGATGTTGTCATGGCAAATATATAGTAATCACATTCACATAGCCCCGCCTCTTTTATGACTCCACCAATCATAACTACTAAGTTCCGCCCCTTTTAATATTGTCATAGCAACCCTCAATCAAATTTGTATAGCTCCGCCTCCTATATGACATCAGCAACTCTCCACCAATCATAATCATAGCTATCTAGCTCCGCCTTCTTTGTTGTTGTCATAGCAACCCTTAATATACTTATTCACGTAGCTCCGCCCCTTAGATGTTCTCATGGCAACCTTTAATAATTACAATCTCGTAGCTCCGCCTCTTTTATGACATCATTAACCCTCCACCAATCATGGTTAATTAGATCCGCCCCCTTTGCTGTTGTCATGGCAACCCACAATAACTATATATATAGTTTCTCCCCCTTTATGATGTCATCAACTTTCCATCAATCATGGCTAATTAACTCCGCCCTCTTTGATGTTGTCCTGTAAACCATATAGTAATCACATTCACATAGCCCCGCCCCCTTTATGACTCCACCAATCATAGCTACTTAGCTCTGCCTCCTTTGCTGTTGTCATAGCAACCTTCAATAGTCACATTCTCGTAGCTCCGCCCATCTTATGACGTCATCGACCTTCCACCAATCATAGCTACCTAGCTCCGCCCCCTTTTTCTGTTGTCATGGCAACCTTCAATACTCTTATTCATGTAGCTCCGCCCCCTTTATGACGTTATCAACCCACCACCAATCATGGCACCTTAGCTCCGCCCCCTCTGCTGTTGTCATGGCAACCCTCAATTATTATATTCGTGTTGCTCCGCTCCTTTTATGATGTCATTAACCCTCCACCAATCATAGCTACTTAGCTCCACCCCCTCTGCTGTAGTCATAGCAACCCTTAATAATCTTATTCACATATCTCCGCCCTTTTTGATGTTGTCATAGCAACCCTCAATGATATCATTCTAGTAGCTCCGCCTTCTTTATGACGTCATCGACCCTCCACCAATCATGGCACCTTAGCTCCGCCCCCTTTGCAGTTGTCATAGCAACCCTCAATAATCACATTCTCGTAGCTCCGCCCCATTATGACGTCATCAACCCTCCACCAATCATAGCTACTTAGTTCCGCCTATTTTATTGTTGTCATAGCAACCTTCAATAAACACATTCAGGTAGCTCCGCCCTTTTCATGATGTCATCGACCCTCCACCAATCATAGCTAATTAGCTTTGCCTTCTTTGTTGTTGTCATAGCATTTGATGACATCATAATCCATGATGGCCACCATATGTTTACATAGAGATGATGAATGTAAGGGAAATATTAATTAATAATCATAACAATAATAACAATAATAAGAGTAATATAAAAAGAGAAATAAATATGAATAATACCAATAAATATACAGTGTCCCAGTATTATGGTATTTATTTAAACTATTGCCGTTTTGATACAGTGTCCCAGTATTATGGTATTTATTTAAACTATTGCCATTTTGATACAGTGTCCCAGTATTATGGTATTTATTTAAACTATTGCCGTTTTGTAGCAGTGTTGCCAGTATTATGGTATTTATTTAAACTATTGCCATTTTGTAGCAGTGTTGCCAGTATTATGGTATTTATTTAAACTACTGCCGTTTTGAAACAGTTTCCCAGTATTATGGTATTTAGTTAAATTATTGCCATATTGTAGCAGTGTTGCCAGATCCGCCTAGGGAAAAGTATATTGCCCCAGTTATTTCCTGTACTTTTCCACTGTTATTTCCCGGAAGTTTGCCCAGGTTAGGTCCCAGTCGTCTGCTGTGGTCTAGGTTAGGTTAGTTTAGGTTAGGTTGATTTCAAAATGCCCCATTTGAATATGCCCTAACTTGGAAATGGGGGTATTATTACAAAAGTACTGTGTTTTTGGCTAGGGTCCCTCAGTGTTACCACATCTGGCTAGGTCCCGGGAATTCGTCCAGGTCACTTTATGATAGTTTACACCGCCTGGTAGTTTGCCCAGGTTAGGTCCCGGTAGTCTGCTGTGGTCTAGGTTAGGTTAGACTAATTTCCAAATTATGTTTGTAAAACAAGAGAAACACAATAGATGAAAAGTGTGTTAGAATAGTCTAAAATAGTGGGTAATGATACTAAAATATACAATATAGTGAATGAACTACTTCTATACTAATACCATGAAAAGTGTGTTAGAATGGTCCAAAATAGTGGGTAATGATACTAAAATATACAGTATAGTGAATTCTCGGTATTTATTGAAAGAATTACCGTTTTGTAGCAGTGTTGCCAGATCCGGCTAGGTTCCAGTATTTTGCCCTTGTCATTTCTTGTACTTTACCACAGTTATTTCCCGGTAGTTTGCTCAGGCTAGTTCCAAGTAGTCTGCTGTGGTCTAGGTTAGGTTAGGTAAGTCAGGCTAAATTCAAAATGCCTTATTTATATATGCCCTATCTTGGAATTGGGGCATTTGCGGAGGAAATGCCATAGAAGAAAATAGTCTTAGAATGGTCTAAAGTTGGTAATGAAGGTAAAAAAAACGTACATGATAACGGCAGTTCTTTCAATATTTACCGTATTTTACCATGGTCCTTACAACGGTTAGTTCCAGGTAGTTTGCCCAGGTTAGGTCCCGGTAGTTTACTGCAGTTTAGGTTAGGTTAGGTCATACTAATTTCAAAATGCAATATTTGGATATGACCTAATTTGGAAATGGGGCATTTCCGAAGAAAAGTGTGTTAGAATGTTATGAATTTGTGAATAAAGAAGTTAAAAACATTATAATAGTAAATGGTTGTTTTTTATTACTCATTATTTCCCAGTAGTTTGCCCAGGTTAGATCCCGGTAGTCTGCTGTGGTCTACGTTAGGTTAGGTAAGGTCAGGCTAATTTCAAAATGCCCCATTTGAATATGCCCTATCTTTGAAATGGGACATTTGCGTAGGAAATGCCGTAGAAGAAAAAAGTCTTAGAATGGTCTAAATAAGTGGATAATGAAGGCAGAAAAGCCGTACGCAATAACGGTAATAATTTCAATATTTACCGAATGAACTACTTCTATACTAATACCATGAAAAGTGTGTTAGAATGGTCCAAAATAGTGGGTAATGATACTAAAATATACAATATAGTGAATGAACGGTATTTATTGAAAGAACTACCGTTTTGTAGCAGTGTTGCCAGATCCGGCTGGGTTCCAGTATTTTGCCCCGGTCATTTCCTGTACTTTACCACGGTTATTTCCCGGTAGTTTGCCCAGGTTAGGTCTCGGTAGTTTGCCCATGCTAGGTCCCGGTAGTTTGCCCAGGCTAGGTCCCGGTAGTTTGCCCAGGTTAGATCCCGGTAGTCTGCTGTGGTCTAGGTTAGGTTAGATAAGGTCAGGCTAATTTCAAAATGCCCTATTTTAATATGCCCTATCTTGGAAATGGGGCATTTGCGGAGGAAATGCCATAGAAGAAAATAGTCTTAGAATGGTCTAAATAAGTGGGAAATGAAGGTAAAAGAACTGTACATGATAACGGCAGTTTTTTCAATGTTTACCGTATTTTACCACGGTCCTTACCACGGTTAGTTCCCGGTAGTTTGCCCAGGTTAGGTCCCGGTAGTTTACTGCAGTTTAGGTTAGGTTAGGTTATGTAAGGTCATAGTAATTTCAAAATGCTATATTTGGATATGTCCTAGCTGTAATTAAGAATTTTGGCGTCCTTCGCATATTTTGGCGCCAAGTGTGTATTTACTAACTACAGCACAGTTGCCTCCACCAATAACGAGCACTGCGTCTGGTGGACTTGGCGAAATATGGCACCACTGTGTTTGTTTACTCGTAGTAATAGCAAATATTGTTATTTTTATTTTTATTTTTTATTATTATTATTATCATTATTATTATTGTTATTACTATTATTATTATTTTTTTTATTATTATTGTTATTATTATAATTTTTATTATTTTTAGTTTTATTATTATTATTACTATAAATATTATTATTATTATTATTATTATTATTATTATTATTATTAATTTTCTTATTATTATTGTTATTATTATTTTCATTATTATTATTGTTATTATTATTATTTTTTTATTATTATTATTATTATTATTATTAATAATATTATTATTATTATTATTATTATTATTATTATTATTTTAAATTCTTGAACTGATGCCAAGTCTGTGTGTGTGTGTATATATGTAGGTCACACACACACACACATAAAGGTAATCATACTATCAACACACATACATACATACAAACACACGCATTATTATTTTTTTTTTTATGCAGGTCAAAATTGACACTTAATATTTTTATATTTTTTTATACAGGTCAAAATTGACACTATTAATATTTTTATATTTTTTCATGCAGGTCAAAATTGACCCTATTATTATTTTAAGATTTTTTCTTATGCAGGTGGAAATTGACTATTATTTTTATTAATTATTTTTTACAGGTCTAATATGACACTATTTATTTTTATATTTTTTTATGCAAATGGAAATTGACAATAATAATATTTTTATAATTTTTTTATGCAGGTCGAAATTGACAATAATATTTTTATAACTTTTTTTTATGCAGGTCAAAAATGACACTATCAATATTTTTATTAAATTAAGTTCAAATTGACTGATTTTTTTATTTATTTTTTGATACAAATTTTCTAATTAAGAATTTGTAAGCATTTATTATACTGGAGTATACAAAGATGATACAGTTTCTGTGTATAATTCATAAAGATACCGAACTATACAGGGAGATAGAGAGAGGGAGAGGAGGAAGAAGGAATGAGAGAGAGGAAATGGAGAGAGAGAGAAGGAAAGAGGAGAGGGAGATAGAGAGGAAAGGGAGGGAGAAAGAAGGAAGGAGGAGAGAGAGAGAAGAGGAAGAAAGATAGAGAGAGAGAAGGAAGGAGGAGAGAGAGAAGGAAGAAGGAATGAGAGAGAGAGAGGGGAAAGGGAGGGAGAGAGAAGGAAGAAGGAATGAGAGAGAGAGAGAGAAGGAAGGAGGGAGGAGAGAGAGAGAGAGAAGAAAGGATGGAGGAGAGGAAAGGGAGGGAGAGAGATTGAGAGAGAGAGGAAAGGGAGGGAGGGAGAGAGAAGGAAGAAGGAATGAGAGAGAGAGGAAAGGGAGGGAGCGAGAGAGGAAAGGGAGGAGAGGAAGGAGAGAGAGAGAGGAAGGAAAGGGAGGGAGAGAAGGAATGAGAGATGGAGGGAGGGAGGAGAGAGAGAGAGAAGGAAGAAGGAATGAGAGAGAGGAAAGGGAGGGAGAAAGAGAGAAGGAAGGAGGAGAGAGAATGAAGGATGAGAAAGGGAGGGTGAGAATTTGATAGATGACAGTGAGAGAGAGAGAAAGGACAGGAATCAAACAGAAAATTAAAGAATTGAACTGAAAGGGAATGTCTGTGGTTCAAAGGAGCGCCAAAACACACACACACACACGGGAAAAAGTGTAAATAAATACATTACTAGAATGGATGATTAATTAATTATATGTGGTGGTAAAAATACACACATTTATTTTTCACTTCGACAATTTTCAGTAATAATTATGACCTTAGATAAACACATATACACACATGCACCACCTCCATACACACACACACACACACACCTTCACCCACACACACACACCTTCACCCACCCACACACACACACACCTTCACCCACCCACACACACACACACCTTCACCCACCTTCACACACCTTCACCCACACACACACCTTCACCCACACACACCACCTCCACACACTACCTACCTCCAAACACTACCTCCCACGGTCGAGTTGCCACCTCCACACACACACACACCCACATAGCCGTCCGTGCGTAGCCCACACCGAGATTAATTAAGGGTCGATTCCACAGTCGTATTCGTATGTGAGCTTCCTAACCAACCACACTTGTAAGGCTTCATTATTTTCTAAAAGCTGAGTATCCACATTCACAAAATCTTACTAAAACGGGACATAATAACAGTTCAAATTAAGCGCTTATTGTAACTCACTCTGATTGGCCCACCTCAAAAAATCAATACTCGAAGATTATCGCTGATTGGCTATACCCGAATGATCATTATTTTAGTGTTAATATTAGCGTATTACGAGTCTTACACGTGTTATATGGTTTGTATAACCTTATAGTACAACAACAAACCCAAATATCATAGTTTACACACTCGTCAATGCCTCGTTTCATTATAATTTGGAAGACAAGTGGACCTCAAATTTTGGGAAATTTTAATTAGGTCCATCTTTTTCCTATTCTCCTTGGCTGGGAAAATGGGAAGGGTTGGAGGAAGAATGGGAAGGATTGAAGAAAGAATGGGAAGGGTTGAAGAAAGAATGGGACGGATTGGAAAAAGAATGGGAAGGGTTGAAGAAAGAATGGGAAGGGTTGAAAAAAGAATGGGAAGGGTTGGAAAAAGAATGGGAAGGATTGGAAAAAGAATGGGAAGGGTGGTAGAAGAAAGGGAAGGATTGAAGGAGAAAGGGAAGGAATGAGAAATTTAACAGATGACTTAAATACTTTTATGAAATACGATAACTCAAACCAGGGGGTGTGGGAATAGGGGGACAGGCTTGGGGGGGGAGGGTTAGGGGGATGCGGGAGTAGGGGATAGTCTGAGTAGTTTAGTAAAAGTTGGAGTAAAGTATGAAATGGAGTCTAGTTGAAGAGGTAAGAGGTTGAACTTTGATGGAAAAGCAGAGTTTCTATAGATCTGATATAATGAGTGACTGGGTGATGAGTCTGTAGTAAAGTTTAAGGTAAAAAAGACTTTGTTTGAGCTTTTATGTCAAAGTTGGAAAGGAGTGTAGGTAGAGGAAGAGTTATTGGATATTCACCTTGCTGGTTTTTACTCCAGTCCTCATACTAACTTGACATTATAAATTATATATTTTTTTTATGCAATAAACGCAGGAATAACTGAAGGAGACACACACACACACACAATTATGAGAATATACGAATACAGACACACATACGCCTACGTTACACACACACACATACACACAATTGTGAGAATATACGAATGCACACACATAGGCCTACGTTACACACACACACACACTCACACACAGTCATGAGAATATACGAATGCACACACACATAGGCCTACGTTACACACACATACACACACACACACACACACAGTCATGAGAATATACGAATGCACACACACATAGGCCTACGTTACACACACATACACACACAGTCATGAGAATATACGAATGCACACACACATAGGCCTACGTTACACAGACATACACACACACAGTCATGAGAATATACGAATGCACACACACATAGGCCTACGTTACACACACATACACACACACAGTCATGAGAATATACGAATGCACACACACACAGACCTACGTTACACATACACACACACAGTCATGAGAATATACGAATGCACACACACATAGGCCTACGTCACACACACACACACACACACACACACATTCATTCATAAATATATGCGAAAAGACATACGTTACTCACATAGCAACACACACACACACACACACACACACACAGTTGAGTGACATTAATTTTGTTGTTTGTTGTGTGAGTGAGTTTTTGGTATTAGATATTATTCATGTTCAAACATTAAGGGGGTGCAGGAGTAGGGGACAGGCTTGGGGGGGGATTGGGGGAGTGCGGGAATTGGGGGACAGGCTTGGGGGGGAATTGGGGGGCGTGCGGGAATAGAGGGACAGGCTTGGGGGGGAATTGGTGGGGTGCGGGAATAGGGGACAGGCTTGGGGGGGAATTGGGGGGGTGCGGGAATAGGGGACAGGCTTAGGGGGGGGGAATTGGGGGGTGCGAGAATTGGGGGACAGGCTTGGGGGGGAATTGGGGGGGTGCGGGAATAGAGGGACAGGCTTGGGGGGGTGCAGGAATAGGGGACAGGCTTGGGGGGGAATTGGGGGGGTGCGGGAATAGGGGACAGGCTTGGGGGGGGATTGGGGGGTGCGGGAATAGGGGGACAGGCTTGGGGGGGAATTGGGGGTGTGCGGGAATAGGGGGACAGGCTTGGGGTGGGTAGAAAGCCTGTCCCCTATTCCCGCACCCCCCTAACCCCCCCCAAGCCTGTCCCCCTACTCCTGCACCTCTCAAAACCCCCCACACCCACCTTAAACCCCCCAAGACTGTTCCCCTATTCCTGCACCCCCTTAATTAATCATTGAACATTATTTTTGTTTAATTTGGTCCGTTTTTTGATACACGAAAATTGACATAACTTTTGAACAGAGGGTCATAGAAAAAAAATAAAAAATCTTTCTAGCCCAATTTACCAACTGTTCTTCCATACCAAATATCATCCAAATCCATTTAGATCTTCATGGTCAAAAACCGGTTCAAAAAAATTTCCAAAAAAGTGGCCATAACTCAAAAACGGTGCATCATAGAGACAAAATGAAAAATCCGTCTCGCCCAATTTACCAACTGTACTTCTATACCAAATATCATCCAAATCCATTTAGATCTTCATGGTCAAAAATCGGTTCAAATTTTTTTCCAAAAAGTGGCCATAACTCAAAAACGGTGCATCGTAGAGGAAAACAGAGAAAATTTAGGCCCCCCTTCTGGTAATCCCTACCCATATGACCTATTTTTCTACACCCATAGGTCAAATGTGAGATTCGACAACATTTTTGACCTATTCCAAAAACCCATATTTTTGGTTGTGGTGTGTGAGTGAATGGAACGTGATAAAGATGAATTTAAGTCTACGGAAATTACACGATGTTATTCCAAAGACAGATAGAGGAGAGAGGGAAAATGAAGGAGAGAGGGGAGAGGGAAGGAGGGAGAAATGAGGGGAAATGAGAGAGAGAGAGAGAGAGGGGGGGGGGTGATTATGAGAGAGAGAGAGAGAGAGAGAGAGAGAGAGGGAGTGTTTGTGTGAGATTATGAGAGAGAGAGAGAGAGGGTGAGGTGTTTTTTTTTTTCTTTTAGTATGCCTGCCTGCCGCCTTTCACAACACACACACACACATGGAACAAATTACCATCCATTCCCGCACCCCCCAAACCCCCCCCCCCCAAGCCTGTCCCCTATTCCCGCACCCCCCAAATTAACTCTTGCACAGGAAACGGATAAGATTAATTAATTAGCCTGGAGAGAGTTGCATATATTTTTTATTAAGGGGGTGCAGGAGTAGGGGACAGGCTTGGGGGGGTTTTGGGGGGTGCGGGAGTAGGGGACAGGCTTGGGGGTGGACTGGGGGGGTGCGGGAATAGGCGGACAGGTTAGGGGTGGATAGAAAGCCTGTCCCCTATTCCAGCACCCCCCTAACCCTCCCCCACCAAGCCTGTCCCCCTACTCCCGCACCCCCCAAATCCCCCCCAAGCCTGTCCTATATTCCCACACCCCCTTAAGGGATTAATGTAGTATAATAAAAAAAAAAAAAAAAAAAAAAAAATGGTAGTCTCTCTAATTAAAAAAATATATAGTAATTTTTTCTTTCTTTCTCTCTCTCTCTCTCTCTCTCTCTCTCTCTCTCTCTCTCTCTCTCTCTCTCTCTCTCTCTCTCTCTCTCTCTCTCTCTCTCTCTCTCTCTCTTTGTGAAATACCAGAGAAAAAATAATCAGAAATATGTTTGTTGATTTGTCATGAAAATAAAACTCACTTCTTATACAGGTGATACAACTTTATTATTTTCATTATTATTATTATTATTTTCATTATTATTATTATTATTATTATTATTATTATTATTATTATTATTTACTCCCTTGTCTTCTTCATTAATTAAAAGACACTGTAAATAATTCTGTTTTTTTTTTTTTTTTTTTTTTTTTTTAACAGTGTTTATTCCAGCTGTTTGTATGTTTGTTTGTTTGTATGTATGTCAACAGCTACCTCATGATAATTATAATTACTTGTTAAAATTCAAACTTCAGTATAAATTCTCCTTGCTATATGTATTAATTTGTATGTGTGTGTATTGATTCCCTTGGCATTTTATTCATAGTTTTTTTTTTAATTTCAAGATATTTTTATTGTAGATTATTCATTATTATTATTATTATTATTTATTTATTTATTTTTGTTTTTTGCCAGTTTCTCAATATTTTTTTTTTCTCTAATTAATTTTGTCTTGTATTCATAGTTTTTTAATTTGAAGATATTTTTTAAATTGTTTTACAGCACTAGTAGATTATTCATTATTATTATTTTTTTTATTTTTTTTTTTTTTGTCAGTTTCTCAACACTTTTTTTTTCTAATTTGTATTGTATTCATAGTTTTTAAATTTGAAATATTTTCATTTTCTAGTATGTTATTCATTATCATTTTTTTTTTTTTTTTTTTTTTTTTGGCCAGTTTCTCAACCATTTTTTTTTTCTCTCTAATTTGTCTGGTATCCAGATAGAGAATAATTATCATATGTGGAGCCAATCTTATTCTTGTACAGCCACCATCAAATATCCTCCAACACTTTCCTTCCATCGTGTAAATAAATCAGTATATCAAAATATAATCATACAACACCTTACGTCAACTCAACCCCTTCAATTATTATCATTATTAGTATTATTATTATGAGGTGCTGCAAAATATAATCATACAACACCTCAACCCCCTCAATTATTATTTTATTATTATTATTATCATTATGAGGTGTTGCAAAATCATACATGTGTTGTTCTTTATGACCAAGATAATTACTACGATGGAAGGAAAGTGTCGGTGGATATTTGATTGTGGCTGTACAGTTACTTAATTAACTAGGATTATTTAAGATTATTTAAGGAGGGTAGTACAGTGTAAGGTTGTAAATCTGGAGTAAATGATTCCTTCAAACTATTCCCTGCAACAGGCCAAAGGAAAATATAAACAGCATAGATTATTCTACAGTATTAAAGAGGTAATTCACTTTGGTTACATTGGAGTGCCTTGATTCCTCCAAAGTATGCCAGGAAACAACAGGACCAGATGAACAAACAAAAATAATGGTGTTCTGTTGTTGCTTGGAATAGTTTGGAGGATTCAGTTGCTCCAGATTTACCAACACTGTACTTCCCCTATAAGGATACAATAAATTATTTACTTCAATATAAAGTTGTGTTGTAGTTTTATTATTATTATTGTCTTACATCTTGTGTGTTTTTTATATCATCTTGAAACCAACAGCTTGTATGAATGAATACTTGTGGTCAATTGTACAGCCACAATCAAATATCCATCAACACTTTCCTTCCATGGTAATAAATATCTTGGTAATAAAGAACAACACGTGTATGATTTTGCAACACCTCGTAATAATAATGATAATAATTAAAGGGGGTTGAGTTGATGTAAGGTGGTGTTGTTGTATGATTATATTTTGAAATGATACTGATTATTATTATTATTATTATTATTATAAGGTGTTGTAAAATATAATCATACAACAACACCTTACATCAACTCAACCCCCTCAATTATTATTATCATTATTATTATTAAGAGGTGTTGCAAAATCATACACGTGTTGTTCTTTATTACCAAGATATTTACTACGATGGAAGGATAGTGTGGGTGGATAAATATTTGATTGTGGCTGTACATACATACATACATACATACACAGGTGAAAATGAAGCCAACTTTTGCTGTCTACTGTACACACCATACATAACACAGTCCAAATTAAGAGAATAGTATACTTTTAAAATATTGGAGTGCCTTAATTCCTCCAAAGTATGCCAGGAAACAGGACCAGATGAACAAAAATAATGGTATCCTGTTGTTGCCTGGAATAGTTTGGAGGAATCATTTGCTCCACATTTACCACCCAAAACAAAGTGCTATATATATATATCCCTTTAACAACACAAAGAATAAGTATTTTTTTGTAAATAATAAATACAGATAACTTGCATTTTACACGAGTTTGTTTGTTTGTTAATGCGTGTTTTCAAATCCACATGAGGTCCAAAATTTCAAATGCCATGGTTTTTTTTTCACAATAATATACACATACACCAAAAAATTTTATACATCAAATATTATACAAAATTTTAAGGACCCTGTGATCGTGTATGAGAATTGGAGGCTTCTGATTCCTCCTGACTATGCCATTAATATACATTAATATAATATGTTATAATAATAATGATAATAAAGGATAATAATAATAGTAATAATAAAGGATAATAATAATAATAATAATAATAATAAAGGAAAGAGTGACATGTTAAGAGAATAATATTAATACATTGATATAATTATAATAATAATAATAATACACTTTTGATACATTAGAGTGCCTTAATTCTTACAAAGAGTGACACATTAATTAAAAGGATAATAATAATAATAATAATACACTTTTGATACATTAGAGTGCCTTAATTCTTACAAAGAGTGACACATTAATTAAAAGGATAATAATAATAATAATAATACACTTTTGATACATTAGAGTGCCTTAATTCTTACAAAGAGTGACACATTAATTAAAAGGATAATAATAATAATAATAATACACTTTTGATACATTAGAGTGCCTTAATTCTTACAAAGAGTGACACATTAATTAAAAGGATAATAATAATAATAATAATACACTTTTGATACATTAGAGTGCCTTAATTCTTACAAAGAGTGACACATTAATTAAAAGGATAATAATAATAATAATAATACACTTTTGATACATTAGAGTGCCTTAATTCTTACAAAGAGTGACACATTAATTAAAAGGATAATAATAATAATAATAATACACTTTTGATACATTAGAGTGCCTTAATTCTTACAAAGAGTGACACATTAATTAAAAGGATAATAATAATAATAATAATACACTTTTGATACATTAGAGTGCCTTAATTCTTACAAAGAGTGACACATTAATTAAAAGGATACTAATAATAATAATACACTTTAGTTACATTAGACCAGTGGTTCTCAATCTAATTTCAGTAATATAATAATTTCTGCGGCACCTCTTTTTCACCATCACCTCACATGAATTAACTTTTGATATACAATTGTACCTGTTTAAATTACTTTAGTTAGTTATTTAAAATTATTATCCGTACTCAAACCAAAATTAACATATGGTACAGTACATTATTATTATTATTATTATTACAAGTGTGCAAAAGGAAATATCTACCTATATTTTAAAGTCTTAATCCTTGCAAAGACACACGCACACACACACATACACACACACACACAAACATCTCACCTTTGAACTTCTCCAGCACCCTACCCTCCCTCTCTCTCTCTCTCTCTCTCTCTCACACACAAACAAACAAACAAACACACACATAAACAAACAAACACACACCTCACCTTTGAACACACACACATACACAAACATAAACACACACACACATTACGAGCTTGACTCAATCCTGTAAAGATACAAATAGGTAAGAACACACATGCACACACACACACACACAAAAAAAAAACACACACACACACATAAAAAAAAAAAAAAACACACACACACCTCACCTTTCAACTCCTCCAGCACCTACAGAACACAGCCTGTTTGCCGAGGTCTTCAATGTCAACCGAGTCTGCCACCTTACTCTCATTCTTACGGACCAACAAGTTTACTGGCGTACCAAGCTGAAATGTCGGGTTAAAATTAGGACACGTTAGGGGTTATGTTAGGGGTTAAAATTAGGTCACATTAAATGAAGTACGAAGATGAAATATCGGATTAAAATTATGACAGGTTAGGTTAGGTCAGGTTAGGGGTTAAAATTAGGTTAGGTTAAGTTTAATGGTATACCAAGCTGAAATATCGGGTTAAAATTAG
>JAWQEG010001397.1:40000-47500 GCA_033782935.1 Petrolisthes cinctipes | reverse complement strand
GGATATTCACCTTGCTGGTTTTTACTCCAGTCCTCATACTAACTTGACATTATAAATTATATATTTTTTTTATGCAATGAACGCAGGAATAACTGAAGGAGACACACACACACACACACACACACACACACACAGTTATGAGAATATACGAATGCACACGTTACACACACACACACACACACAGTCATGAGAATATACGAATACAGACACACATACGCCTACGTTACACACACACATACACACAATTGTGAGAATATACGAATGCACACACATAGGCCTACGTTACACACACACACACACACACACACAGTCATGAGAATATACGAATGCACACACACATAGGCCTACGTTACACACACATACACACACACACACACACACACACACACACACACACACAGTCATGAGAATATACGAATGCACACACACATAGGCCTACGTTACACAGACATACACACACACAGTCATGAGAATATACGAATGCACACACACATAGGCCTACGTTACACACACATACACACACACAGTCATGAGAATATACGAATGCACACACACACAGACCTACGTTACACATACACACACACAGTCATGAGAATATACGAATGCACACACACATAGGCCTACGTCACACACACACACACACACACACACATTCATTCATAAATATATGCGAAAAGACATACGTTACTCACATAGCAACACACACACACACACACACACACACACAGTTGAGTGACATTAATTTTGTTGTTTGTTGTGTGAGTGAGTTTTTGGTATTAGATATTATTCATGTTCAAACATTAAGGGGGTGCAGGAGTAGGGGACAGGCTTGGGGGGGGATTGGGGGGGTGCGGGAATTGGGGGACAGGCTTGGGGGGGAATTGGGGGGGTGCGGGAATTGGGGGACAGGCTTGGGGTGGGTAGAAAGCCAGTCCCCTATTCCCGCACCCCCTTAACCCCCCCCGCCCCAAGCCTGTCCCCCTACTCCTGCACCCCTCAAAACCCCCCACACCCACCTAAACCCCCCAAGACTGTCCCCCTATTCCTGCACCCCCTTAATTAATCATTGAACATTATTATCATTGTCATAATTTGGTCAGTTTTTTTATACACGAAAATTGACATAACTTTTGAACAGAAGGTCATAGAGAAAAAATAAAAAATCAATCTAGGCCAATTTACCAACTGTTCTTCTATACCAAATATCATCCAAATCCATTTAGATCTTCATGGTCAAAAATCGGTTCAAAATTTTTTCCAAAAAAGTGGCCATAACTCAAAAACGGTGCATCATAGAGAAAAAATAAAAAATCCGTCTCGCCCAATTTACCAACTGTACTTCCATACCAAATTTCATCCAAATCCATTTAGATCTTCATGGTCAAAAATCGGTTCAAAAAAATTTCCAAAAAGTGGCCATAACTCAAAAACGGTGCATCGTAGAGGAAAACGGAGAAAATTTAGCCCCCCTTCTGGTAACCCCTACCCATATGACCTATTCTTCCACACCCATAGGTCAAATGTGAGATTCGATAACATTTTTTACCTATTCCAAAAACCCATATTTTTGGTTGTGGTGTGTGAGTGAATGGAACGTGATAAAGATGAATTTAAGTCTACGGAAATTACACGATGTTATTCCAAAGACAGACAGAAAGAGGGTGAGGTGTTCTTTCTTAGTATGCCGGCCGCCTTTCACAACACACACACACACACACATGGAACAAATTACCATCCATAAGAAGAAATGGTGTGTGTCAAAACCATGCATAATAACTTTAATTAAAGAAAAATATGATAATAGGATTTTATTTAATATACGGGACATTACTTACGAGCTGGACTCAATCCTGTAAAGATACAAATAGGTAAGAACACACACACACACAGACACAGACACACACAGTCACACACACACACACACGTAACTTGTAGACAGACGAAACAAACAAGCTCCTTCCATATAGGTGTGTGTGTGTGTGTGTGTGTGTGTGTTTGGAGGCCTCTGATTCCTCCTGACCATGCCACGAAACAAACAAGCTCCTTCCATATAGGTGTGTGTGTGTGTTTGTGTATGTGTGTGTGTGTGTGTGTTTGGAGGCTTCTGATTCCTCCTGACCATGCCACGAAACAAACAAGCTCCTTCCATATAGGTGTGTGTGTGTGTGTGTGTTTGTGTGTGTGTGTGTGTATCTATGTGTGTATGTGTATATGTGTGTGTGTGTGTGTGTGTATCTATGTGTATATGTGTGTGTGTGTGTGTATCTATCTGTGTGTATGTGTATATGTGTGTGTATGTGTGTATCTATGTGTGTATGTGTATATGTGTGTGTGTGTGTGTGTGTATCTGTGTGTGTATGTGTATATGTGTGTGTCTATGTGTGTATGTGTATATATGTGTGTATGTGTGTATCTATGTCTGTGTGTGTCTGTATGTGTGTGTGTATCTATGTATGTGTGTATATGTATGTCTGTGTATATGTGTCTGTGTGTATATGTATGTCTGTGTATATGTGTGTATGTGTATATGTGTATGTGTGTGTATCTATCTGTGTGTATGTGTGTGTGTGTATATGTGTGTATCTATGTCTGTGTGTATGTGTGTGTGTATATGTGTATGTGTGTGTATCTATCTGTGTGTATGTGTGTGTGTGTATATGTGTATGTGTGTGTATCTATCTGTGTGTATGTGTGTGTGTGTACATGTGTGTATCTATGTCTGTGTGTATGTGTGTGTGTGTATATGTATGTGTGTGTATCTGTGTGTGTATGTGTGTATATAATGGGCCTGAACTGACGTCTGTTCAGGCCAGTTTTCTACCGGACAGGTCTGCCTCTTATAAGTTTATAAGGAGAAAAATAAAAAATATTTCACGTTTTGGTTTATAATTCATTTATTATTAATTTTTTTGGATTAATAATTGCATCATTAAATTCCCCGTAATTTTGATATAATTACGTCATTAATTACGTCACTAATTACGTCATTAATTAACGAAATTAGCGAATATTTGTGAATTTTTTATTTACAGCGTAATGATTGGAGCACCCAGAGTCCTCCAAGGGTATCTCAGGCAACAGGTATTAATAACGGAATAATTACACTTTGGAGCAACCAGTTTACTCCAAAATGACCTTAGGGACATCACGTGACCTTTATAACACACTGGAGTAACCTGGTTCCTCCAAAAAATACGATTAATTAAACAAATACAAGGGGAATAATTCTGTTGCCTGGAGTGACTTGGAGGAAATCATTTACTCCAAAGAAAATACGAATATTTTTTTATTAGAGAACACGCAATATTTTTTTTCAATTTTTAACGGGGACTTATTTATATAATTTATCTATATATTATTTTTATTTTACCCATTTATTTCATGTATATATATAATATTTGTATTATTATTTGTATTATTATTTTTATTATTATTATTTTTATTATTATTATTTTTATTATTATTTTTATTATTATTTTTATTATTATTTTTATTATTATTTTTATTATTATTTTTAATATAATTATTTTTATTATTATTATTATTACAAATATTTTATTATTTTTATTAAGGATATTAAAACAAAATATTATTATCATATTTTTATTAATATTATTATCATTATCTTTCTCTCTGTCTTCATTATTATTATTATTATTATTATTATTATTTTGGACGGACTCAAAAATTCTCTCTCTATCTCTCTTTAATTCTCTCTTTTTCTCTCACACACCCACTCTCTCTCTTTTCTCTTTAATTCTCTCTTTTTCTCTCACACACCCACTCTCTCTCTTTTCTCTTTAATTCTCTCTTTTTCTCTCACACACCCACTCTCTCTCTTTTCTCTTTAATTCTCTCTTTTTCTCTCACACACCCACTCTCTCTCTTTTCTCTTTAATTCTCTCTTTTTCTCTCACACACCCACTCTCTCTCTTTTCTCTTTAATTCTCTCTTTTTCTCTCACACACCCACTCTCTCTCTTTTCTCTTTAATTCTCTCTTTTTCTCTCACACACCCACTCTCTCTCTTTTCTCTTTAATTCTCTCTTTTTCTCTCACACACCCACTCTCTCTCTTTTCTCTTTAATTCTCTCTTTTTCTCTCACACACCCACTCTCTCTCTTTTCTCTTTAATTCTCTCTTTTTCTCTCACACACCCACTCTCTCTCTTTTCTCTTTAATTCTCTCTTTTTCTCTCACACACCCACTCTCTCTCTTTTCTCTTTAATTCTCTCTTTTTCTCTCACACACCCACTCTCTCTCTTTTCTCTTTAATTCTCTCTTTTTCTCTCACACACCCACTCTCTCTCTTTTCTCTTTAATTCTCTCTTTTTCTCTCACACACCCACTCTCTCTCTTTTCTCTTTAATTCTCTCTTTTTCTCTCACACACCCACTCTCTCTCTTTTCTCTTTAATTCTCTCTTTTTCTCTCACACACCCACTCTCTCTCTTTTCTCTTTAATTCTCTCTCTCTATTTTTATCTCTCTCTTTAATATTAATAATAATAATAATATTTTTATTAGTTATATATATATATATATATATATATATATATATATATATATATATATATATATATATATATATATATATATATATATATATATATATATATATATATATATATATATATATATATATATATATATATATATATATATATATATATATATTATTATTATTTAATTATAATTATTATTATTTATACATTAGTTAACAATAATTATTAATTAATAATTTTTTCATAATTATTATTTTTACAATAATATAATTTTTCCTAATTATTATTATTATTATTATTATTATTTTTATTTATTAAGTACAAGTATTTTATTAACTAAAATTATTATAACAAAAAATTACATATATATATATAACAAATTTATTATTTATATTTATTAATTATAATTAATAATAATAATAATAATAATTTTAATTTATCTATATTTATTATTATTATTATTATTATTATTAATTTTAATAATAATAATAATATTTTTAATTCATTGATTATTATTATTATTATTATTTAACAGTTATGTACATTTAATATATATATATGTATATTTATATGTATGTATGTATATATATTTCCATATGCATATGTATGTGTGTGTGTGTGTGTGAGTCAGGGTATTATTTTCACCCAATGTGCGTATGTATGTGTGTGGGTATTATTTTCACCCCGTGTGTGTATGTGTGTGTGTTTTAGGGTATTGTTTTCACCCCATGTGTCTGTATGTGTGTATGTTTCAGGGTACTATTTTCACCCCGCGTGTGTGTATGTGCGTATATGTGTGTGTCAGGGTATTATTTTCATCCCATGTGCGTATATGTGTATGTATATATTTTTATGTGCGTATGTATGTATGTATGTTCTTCCATGTGCGTTTATGAGCATTTTAGGGTATTGTTTTCACCACGCCTGTGTGTGCGTGTGTGTGTGTTTCTAGGTATTATTTTCACCCCATGTGTGTATATGTGTGTGTCAGGGTATTGTTTTCACCCCATGTGCGTATATGTGTATGTATATATTTTTATGTGCGTATGTATGTATGTTCATCTATGTGCGTTTATGAGCATTTCAGGGTATTGTTTTCACCCCGCCTGTGTGTGTGTGTGTGTGTGTGTGTGTGTGTGTGTGTCTCAGCTCTGGTGGTGGTGGTCTACATGTGTCGGCAAGCCGTGGGTTTCCTCGTAGAAGTCCGGTTCATCCGAAGTATCCGAAGTCGGGGTGGAGGCCTCCTTTCCGTCAAGCTGTCGGTCGAGGTGAATTTTTTTTTTAGTAATTTGTAAATAACTTTTTGGGTTTTTTGGGTATTTTTCAGTGGTGGAATTTAGGTTGTGATATGGGGGATTTTTTGGTGTAAAGCGTTTTTTTATATATAGACAAATATATGGGAAAATTGGGAAAAATGTTAGAAATTTGGTAATAATTAGGATTTTTTTTTTTTTTAGACATTTGCAAAAAACTTGGGTATGTTTTCGTTTTTGGGGGAATATTTTGGTGCTTTCCTAACCTCTTCCCTTCCTAATTCTCCCTGTACATCCTGTCGTCTACCACCTGCCTCCATCCCCATGCATGTCACCACCGCCTCCCCTCCCGTCCCCCCATTCATCAACCGATCAAAATGCCTCTTCCACACTTCTTTCACTTCCTCACTTCTACTCACAGTAACTCCATCCTCTCTCTTCATTCTCAAGCTACCAGACTTTCCTTCCCCTCTTTCTCTTTTAACCTCCTTCCAGAATAGTTTCTTGTTCTCTTTAAACTTTTCACTCAGCTTCATACCAAACTCCTCATCCACTCTCCTTTTACTCTCACTCACCATCATTTTCACTTGTCTCTTACACACATTATATTCTCTTTTCCATCTCTCTCTCACTTCTTCCGGCACATTCCTCTGTAGTGTTCTCCGATATGCCTTCCTCTTATCCTCTACAGCATCTTTCACTTTTCCTGTCCACCAAGCACTCCCTTTCTTGCCCCTCTTCTGTGTCTTATATCCTACTACCTCTGCTGCTGTGCTCAAAACTATCATCTTAAACATTTCATACACCGCATTCACTCCCACTCCCTCCCCTATCCCCATCCTTACATCCCCCAGCACCTCACCCACCCTCCTCTTATATTCCTCCCTATACTCTTCTACATGTAATTTCCCACTAGCCACCTCCCTCTTATTCCTCACCCCTTCATCCCTCCTACTATACTCCCACTTAACCCTAACCTTCATCCTCACCAACACCGCAAAATGGTCGGAGCAATGGACCATTCCTCTCACTACTTTTGCGTCATACACATCTTTCCTCAACCTTTCATCCACTGCCACATAATCAATCAAACTCTTTTGCTCTCCTCTCTCATCCCTTCTCTTCCATGTATACCTGTGGATCATCTTGTGCTGAAAGAAGGTGTTCACCAAGAACAACCCCCTCTCAGCACAGACATCCACTAGATACTCACCATTCTCATTTGTTCCTTCTACACCCCATTTACCCACAATATTCCCCACTTCCTCACCTCCCACCTTTCCATTCATGTCTCCCATCATCACTATTCTCCTTCCATTATCAATTCCTCTCAGACATGCATTCAACTCTTCCCAAAACACTCTCATCTTCTCTCTCCCCATCTTACTCTTTTCATTCACTGGTGCATAAGCACACACCCAAGCATACTTTACCAAGCCAATCTTTCCCGTCATCCATACTATTCTTGATCCATTCCACCCATGTCCATCCACTCCCTTCCACACCCACGGAGACACCAACAGCGCACACCCTTCCTTCCCTCTTCCTTTACTCTTTTCATTCATGCCCGTCCATACTACTCCTCCCTCCATTCCCTCCTATAGTCCACTCTCCCTTCCTTCCTGACACACTCAACCACTCCACATCCTTTCACGTCTGTCTCCGTCACTCCCATCACATCCACTCTTCCTTTCTTAAAACATTCTACAATCTCTTGCCTCTTGGTCTCATCCGTCATCCCATTC
>JAWQEG010001397.1:5000-35000 GCA_033782935.1 Petrolisthes cinctipes | reverse complement strand
AATCAACCCTAAAAAAATGAAGCCTTACAAGTGTGGTTGGTTGGGAAGCTAACAAACCAATACCACTGTGGAATCAACTCATTGTTGTTATGCTGTGTTCATTCATATCACACCACCCTTACATACATATCACACCACCCTTACATACATATCACACCACCCGTACATACATATCACACCACCCTTACATACATATCACACCACCCTTACATACATCTCTGACATTCCCAATCCCATCATTCAATATCACAACTCCTTTCTTCATACTCTGTCATAGACTTTATCTACATGCATAATTACACAATACAACTTCTGGTCTTCTCTGTATGAACATTTTTATAATACAGAGTACAAATAGAACAAAAGTTTATTATACTTTATTCAGGTAATACCAGATGTATGGTTGGCTGGAGGCACCTAAACATTAATAATCTTTTTATATTATCCAGTGGGATGTGTGGCTGAATTATGTAGGAAATATATTAAACAGATTATTCATTACTCACCTCATGGAGTGATGAGCCCAACCAATCCATTCTCAGTGAAGTATTTACCAGTGCAGAAGGACATCATCTAACACTAACACAAAGGAGAATTAGCTAAACATATCATTCACTACCTGTTCATAATGTTAAGGTAATCAAGATAATTAATAAGCAAATTAATCATCAAAACAAAGTCTAAATGTTTTTAGGATAATGAAATCAAATATCTATTTATCTATCTCTCACATACCTCTCCACTCCATCCCTCCACCACACTCTCCCTCACATACCTCTCCACTCCATCCCTCCACCACACTCTCCACTCCATCCCTCCACCACACTCTCCCTCACATACCTCTCAACTCCATCCCTCAACCACACTCTCCCTCACATACCTCTCCACTCCATCCCTCCACCACACTCTCCACTCCATCCCTCCACCACACTCTCCCTCACATACCTCTCAACTCCATCCCTCCACCACACTCTCCCTCACATACCTCTCCACTCCATCCCTCCACCACACTCTCCACTCCATCCCTCCACCACACTCTCCCTCACATACCTCTCAACTCCATCCCTCCACCACACTCTCCCTCACATACCTCTCCACTCCATCCCTCCACCACACTCTCCACTCCATCCCTCCACCACACTCTCCACTCCATCCCTCCACCACACTCTCCCTCACATACCTCTCAACTCCATCCCTCCACCACACTCTCCACTCCATCCCTCCACCACACTCTCCACTCCATCCCTCCACCACACTCTCCCTCACATACCTCTCAACTCCATCCCTCCACCACACTCTCCCTCACATACCTCTCCACTCCATCCCTCCACCACACTCTCCACTCCATCCCTCCACCACACTCTCCCTCACATACCTCTCCACTCCATCCCTCCACCACACACTCGGTCTGTCCCTCAATACAGTAAGCTGTCAATATTATGAACCAATTGTGAGGAAGGGGCTGATGTTATATCTAAACATTTGTTATAAAAGATGGTAAGTATTTCTGTCTCCTATAACAAACTGAGTTGGATATACTGGTCACTCATTCAGAGGACCAGAGGTACAGAAGAATATACTGTAATCATTGCTTAATGACTTAACTGTAACACTAAATACTTACTTACTTAACATTAATTGTAGAGTGATCACTTCACTTAATACTTACTGTACAACACACACAGCCTCACTGCACTTGTCAGTAAACAAACAAACATATTTGGTAGGCTCATCCCATTCCTTGCACATATCCAACAAACTTCACTATATCCGTACATAGTTCACATAAAAAAAGGAAGAGGTAATTATATCCAAATTTTGTTAAAGTGAGGTTTGTTACATCAAGGGTTGACTGTACAGTCACAGCACATAGTCCTTGACCATGGTGTAAGGGCAAGTCTGTTCAAGGACTATGTGCCGTCACTGTACTTTCTATATTTCTTCCACAGTAAATTTTTCTCTTCAGCTTTATAATTAAGTCCTTTCTTACCTATCCCTGTAGGTGGGTATTGCCTGCATTAGTGATGTGGGTAATACTTTAAGGGTTTGGGCACCCCTTCGGCCCCAGCCACTACCTTTTAGTTCTTCAACTGTCCTTCTTTTCTTTCTATTTCCTTCCTGTTTGCTGTCTAACCTCTCTATCGCCTTTTTCTGGTGCTATATGACCTCACTGTTGCAGTGCTTAATATCAATCAATCCTTCTTACCTATTGTGTACATGAGGTGAAGCAGCATCTCTGGGTTCTCTTGATACTTTCATTTTTATTGTGTTGGAGAGAATCATGTGTAGGTTGAAGACTACTGTAGGTCACACACCTGTAAGGATGAAACTCATTTACTATAACTCCTAAACTATACCATAAAACAGTATCTATACTGAATAAGTGTGTAATGAGCTTGTTGGTTGGTCCATTAAGGAAACTCCTAATTTACATCCAACCCTTACTGTCTATAAAACTGCCTAACTTAAGTTAATGATAAAACTACTGATTGTTTCTATCCTTATTCTTTCACTTACAAGACCAGAGTGTTAACCACATCACTACCACACCTCAGGTTACATGTGGGGTTTATTTCACTCAATATAGTGTGTTCTTGGTAAGTTTAATACTTTATATTTTATCAATATTAATTTCAACTCTCACTTACTTGCCATCTATCAATTTGTTTAAATCAGTTCTTGGCCTTGTCATTGCCCTTTGAGACTTTGATACTCCTTCCAGTATAAAAACTAAAATAACATTCCTATATTAAGTCAGGTATTGGTACCTTAGCCACAAGTGTCCTGTGTGAATTGAACATGTTGGTGGTGGACTGGTTGGAGACCAAAGCATCAAGAAGTAACCTTACAACAACAAACAGTAATCCCTGTAGGTGTTGGTGAGTGTACTGGTGGACTGGTTGGAGACCAAAGCATCAAGAAGTAACCTTACAACAACAAACAGTAATCCCTGTAGGTGTTGGTGAGTGTACTGGTGGACTGGTTGGAGACCAAAACATCAAGAAGTAACCTTACAACAACAAACAGTAATCCCTGTAGGTGTTCAACAGGTGTTAACACCTGTCATGGTTAGAAAAGGAACAATGTAAAAGAAGAAAGATAAAAATAATGCATTTGACAAGAATAAGCAGGAATTTTTTAAACATACACATTTTTACACAGCCAAAACAGTCATTAATATTGTCATATATGTATAACATTTTCATATTCAATCATGGTATTTTGTTCATTATCTTTTAATACTCATCATTATAAACTGGGGACGTGTTATAAATGGAAGTTTACTGTATAAATAAAACTAAAATATAAACTATGTGTACTCAATTGAATCATATCAGTTGTGAGCCAGTCATTTACAAATTAATGACATAAGCGACATAATTTCCAATTCTTCATTAAAAATATCTATCTATCTATTGCCAAACCCCTGTTCCCTGTTAACTGGCGTCCCTCCTCCCACCCCATACCACTCTCCCTCACATACCTCTCAACTCCATCCCTCCACCTCACTCTCCCTCACATACCTCTCAACTCCATCCCCCCACCTCACTCTCCCTCACATACCTCTCAACTCCATCCCTCCACCTCACTCTCCCTCACATACCTCTCAACTCCATCCCTCCACCTCACTCTCCCTCACATACCTCTCAACTCCATCCCTCCACCACACTCTCCCTCACATACCTCTCAACTCTATCCGTCCACCTCACTCTCCCTCACATACCTCTCAACTCCATCCCTCCACCTCACTCTCCCTCACATACCTCTCCACTCCATACCTCATCATTGGTCAGTCTGTCTCTCCAACACACACACACACACACCACACTGCTCCTGTACCTCATCATTGGTCAGTCTGTCTCTCCAACACGTCCACACACACACACCACACTGCTTCCATACCTCATCATTGGTTAGTCTGTCTCTCCATGTCACTCCACACACACACACACCACACTGCTCCTGTACTTCATCATTGGTCAGTCTGTCTCTCCATGTCACTCCACACACACACCACACTGCTCCTGTACCTCATCATTGGTCAGTCTGTCTCTCCATGTCACTCCACACACACACCACACTGCTCCTGTACCTCATCATTGGTCAGTCTGTCTCTCCATGTCACTCCACACACACACCACACTGCTCCTGTACCTCATCATTGGTCAGTCTGTCTCTCCATGTCACTCCACACACACACCACACTGCTCCTGTACCTCATCATTGGTCAGTCTGTCTCTCCATGTCACTCCACACACACACCACACTGCTTCCATACCTCATCATTGGTCAGTCTGTCTCTCCATGTCACTCCACATGCACTTCTAAGGTAGCTCATTTCCACCCATCTAACTCTTGATTTATGTCTTTCCATCATGGTCCATGTTTCACTCCCATATGTCAGTGTCGGGATTACCACACTATCATGTAGCGTTTTCTTCACTTCCATACTCATCACCCTATTCCTTGTGACTGCTTTCAGTGTTCCTACAACCCTCTTCCCCTGTTGTACCCTCTCTCGCATCTCATCCTCTAACCTCCCATCTTTACTCATCACACTGCCCAAATACTTAAATGAGCTGACATTCTCCATAACCTGTCCATTTAACCTCACTTCACAACCTGTGGCTGTACCCCTTACAAAGACCATAACTTTGCTCTTCACCATATTCACCTTCAGGTTCCGTTTCTTGCACACATTCCCAAACATATTCACCAATCCCTGTAACTCCCACTCATTGTTACTCAGCAGAACTGTATCATCAGCAAACAGCAACACAGGCAACTTCCACTCACTCCCCTCCCTTATCAGAGGTACACCAACACCCACTGCTCTTCCCTGTATTTCCTTCATAACTCCATCCATGTATACATTGAACAACCATGGTGACATGACACACCCTTGCTTCAACCCAACATTCAAGTTAAACAACTCACTCTGTCCTTCTCCACCCTGACTGCCACTCTTGTACCACTCATACAAACTCTTCACTGCCTTCAGCAACTTTCCAACCACTCCATAATATATTCTCAGTACTTTCCACTGACCTTCTCTATCTACTTTGTCATAAGCCTTCTCCAAATCCATAAATACAGCATACAGCTTCTGTCCCTTCTCCAGATACTTCTCCACAACACACCTCAAGGAAAAAATCTGGTCTACACACCCTCTACCCTTCTTAAACCCACCCTGCTCCTCACCCACCGACCTCTCTGTTCTCACTCTCACTCTCTCTATCACTACCCTACAGTATACCTTCCCTACTACACTAAGGAGACATATCCCTCTGTGATTACCACACACTCCTTTCTCTCCCTTTACCCTTATACAGAGGCAATATAATTCCTGATTTCCAATCTTCAGGCACACTTCCCTTCTCCCATGCTAGTCCACACATTTTCCACACCCATTCAACCACTATCTCACCACCACACTTCAGCATCTCACCACACACTCCATGTATTCCAGATGCTTTACCCATCTTTACCCTCTTCAGGGCCTCACTCATTTCTGCCCTTCTGATCTCCACCTTCTCCTCCACTACCTCTCTTCTCTCTCTCATACCCCATCCAACTATGTTTGCCTGCATTGCACTTCCTTCATTCAGCAGTTCATCAAAGTGCTCTCTTCACCTCTCAACTCTACCATGCTTCTCTACAATCACCTGCCAATTATTGTCTTTCACAACCGTACTACCTCCTTTATCCCCTTTCCTAGCTTTCTTAACCTCCATGTCCCCCTACTCCTGCACCCCCCTAAACCCCTCACCAAGCCTGTCCCCATACTCCCGCACCTCCCAAAACCCCCCCCCCAAGCCTGTCCCCTACTCCCACACCCCCCTAAACCCCCTGAGCTACTCTGTGGTCTTTGTTTTTCACATTGTTACCTTCCTTGTCAACAGTGTAGCCATTTTCTGACCTGGGCTGGACAAGCTCTATCATTGCAGGTCTTGTTGGACTCAGGTTGCAGCCTCGGGTCACACAGGTTCTCTGCCAGTCTGCAAGTCACTCGTCCCAGCACAGGTAACATTCCGGGTCATGTGACCTGAATGAAATACACAAACAAACTGATAAAGGAAACAGACAAACAATTATCATCAATATTATAACTTTAATTTTTACACATTATTATTATCATCAATAATAATCCTTTTCTTAAAGACACTGTGATTGTGTATGAAAATTGGAGGCTTCTGATTCCTCCTGACCATTCCACAAAACAAGCTCCTTCCATATATGTGTGTGTGTGTTTGGAGGCTTCTGATTCCTCCTGACCATTCCACAAAACAAGTTCCTTCCATATAGGTGTGTGTGTGTGTGTGTGTGTGTGTGTTTGGAGGCTTCTGATTCCTCCTGACCATGCCACAAAACAAGCTCCTTCCAAAATTATTAACCAATTTTTTACCTCAAATAAAGAGAATTGATCACATAAAGAAGCCGGAGTCAGATATATTTTTACTTACTCTGACTCTGACTCCTCGTCCCTGTGAATATCTTCTTTTGCTACTTTCTGATGAAGTGATTTACAATACTTTCTCAGGAAATACATTCAAACCCATTACAAATAACACCACAGTTCACTCACCTCCACCATACTCAACCAAACACTCGCTGTATGTGCCATTCAAACCCATTACAAATAACACCACAGTTCACTCACCTCCACCATACTCAACCAAACACTCGCTGTATGTGCCATTCAAACCCATTACAAATAACACCACAGTTCACTCACCTCCACCATACTCAACCAAACACTCGCTGTATGTGCCATTCAAACCCATTACAAATAACACCACAGTTCACTCACCTCCACCATACTCAACCAAACACTCGCTGTATGTGCCATTCAAACCCATTACAAATAACACCACAGTTCACTCACCTCCACCATACTCAACCAAACACTCGCTGTATGTGCCATTCAAACCCATTACAAATAACACCACAGTTCACTCACCTCCTCCACCATACTCAACCAAACACTCGCTGTATGTGCCAAAAATCCAGCCATATGTCTCAGCCTCTGCTTGTGTGACTTTCTTGGGTACACTGTGTTCGTAGGAAATGCCCAGGTTGGTTTCCTGGTACAGTAGCTGTGGATAGCATGGATAAATTATTTTTAAGTTGGTGTGGGAATAGGGGGACAGGCTTGTGGGGGTTTAGGGGGGTGCAGGAGTAGGGGACAGGCTTGGGGGGGACTGGGGGGGTGCAGGAATAGGGGGACAGGCTTGTGGGGGTTTAGGGGGGTGCAGGAGTAGGGGACAGGCTTGGGGGGTTTTCGGGGGTGCGGGAGTAAGGGGACAGGCTTGGGGGGACTGGGGAGGTGCGGGAGTAAGGGGACAGGCTTGGGGGGGACTGGGGGGGTGCAGGAATAGGGGGACAGGCTTGGGGTGGGTAGAAAGCCTGTCCCCTATTCCTGCACAGCCCTAAACACCCACCCCCCCAAGCCTGTCTCCTATTCCCGCAACCCCCTAAACCCCTCCCCCCAAGCCTGTCCCCCTTATGAGAAACTCAAAGTGAGGTGACATGACCAAGTTCTGTACCATATTGTTATATTTATTACATACAACTGTTAAGGGGGTGCGGGCATAGGGGGACAGGCTTGGGGGGGGGGGGTTTAGGGGGGTGCAGGGGTTTTTGGGTGGGTCGGGGGGTTTTTGGGGGTGCGGGAATAGGGGAACAGGCGTGGGGGGGGGGTTTAGGGGGGTGCAGGGGTTTTTGGGTGGGTCGGGGGGTTTTGGGGGGTGCGGGAATAGGGGAACAGGCTTGGGGGGGTTTAGGGGAGTGCAGGAATAGGTTACAGGCTTACTACCCACCCCAAGCCTGTCCCTCTATTCACACACCCTACCAGTTCCCCCCCCACCAAGTGTGTCCCCTACTCCAGCACCCCCTTAAACTTGAGATAATGACCAACTCCTGTACCCTGTTGTCATATTTATTACTTCATACAAATGTTAATGTAAACAATTAATCATCAATATAGAATCAAAGAAAACATGCGGCAGCAATTGTACAAAATAATACAGATGTAGGTACAGAAGAAGATTATCTTTATAATTATTCTATCTATATATATATAGCTCTGATGCCTTGTTCCCTCCGGGAACTCCCCCCAAGGGGGTGGCCACGGCAGAAGTGTCTCCAGTTCTCCCTGTTCCAACACTCCCTCCTTACTTGTTCAAGCCCTCCTCTGCCCCTCATGTTTCTCTCCTTTACATACTCTTCCACTCTGTTCCAACACTCCCTCCTTACTCCCTACTCTGCCCCTCATGTTTCTCTCCTTTACATACTCTTCCACTCTGTTCCAACACTCCCTCCTTACTCCCTACTCTGCCCCTCATGTTTCTCTCCTTTACATACTCTTCCACTCTGTTCCAACACTCCCTCCTTACTCCCTACTCTGCCCCTCATGTTTCTCTCCTTTACATACTCTTCCACTCTGTTCCAACACTCCCTCCTTACTCCCTACTCTGCCCCTCATGTTTCTCTCCTTTACATACTCTTCCACTCTGTTCCAACACTCCCTCCTTACTCCCTACTCTGCCCCTCATGTTTCTCTCCTTTACATACTCTTCCACTCTGTTCCAACACTCCCTCCTTACTCCCTACTCTGCCCCTCATGTTTCTCTCCTTTACATACTCTTCCACTCTGTTCCAACACTCCCTCCTTACTCCCTCCTCTGCCCCTCATGTTTCTCTCCTTTACATACTCTTCCACACTGTTCCAACACT
Source organism: Petrolisthes cinctipes (assembly GCA_033782935.1). Classification (NCBI taxonomy): domain Eukaryota; kingdom Metazoa; phylum Arthropoda; class Malacostraca; order Decapoda; family Porcellanidae; genus Petrolisthes; species Petrolisthes cinctipes. Next base: position 26,264 of record JAWQEG010001397.1, on the reverse strand, counting down.
CCCTCCTTACTCCCTACTCTGCCCCTCATGTTTCTCTCCTTTACATACTCTTCCACTCTGTTCCAACACTCCCTCCTTACTCCCTACTCTGCCCCTCATGTTTCTCTCCTTTACATACTCTTCCACTCTGTTCCAACACTCCCTCCTTACTCCCTCCTCTGCCCCTCATGTTACTCTCCTTTACATACTCTTCCACTCTGTTCTGCCATCTAACCGGTGGTCTGCCTCTCACACCAGGTCCCATAACTTCACTTCCATACACCTTCTTTACAAACTCCTCACTTTGCATTCTCTCCACATGTCCAAACCACCTCAATGTATCACGTTTCATAATTATTATTAATTTCATATAATGTACGGTCATAAAACTGGGAAATAAGTGAATGACACATTGTTAAATATATCATATACATGCAACCAATACTTGTGAAAAAAAAAAAAAAAAAATGAAAAAATTATCCAGAGTAAAATGCTAATTCCTTGGTCAACTGTACTTACAACATTTAAACTGTGTATAGAAACTGAGATGGTTTGGACATGTGGAGAGAATGTAAGGTGTGGAGTTTGTAAAGAAGGTGTATGATAGTGAAGTTATGGCACCTGGTGTGAAAGGCAGACCTCCAGTTAAATGGCAGAACAGAGTGGAAGGGTATGAGAGAGAGAGAGAGAGAGAGAGAGAGAGAGAGAGAGAGAGAGAGAAGTGCGAGGGGGGATGGACCATGTAAGGAGGGAGTGTTGGAACAGAGTGGAAGAGTATGTGAGAGAGAGAAGAGTGAGGGGGGATGGACCAAGTAAAGAGGGAGTGTGTTGGAACAGAATGGAAGAGTATGTGAGAGAGAGAAGTGTGAGGGGGGGAGGGGGGATGAAGCAAGTGAGGAGGGAGTGCTGGAACAGAGAAAACTGGAGACTGTTCTGCCGTGGCCACCCCCTTGGTGGGAGTTGCCGGAGGGAGCAAGGCATCAGAGCTATAGATAGATAGATAGATAAGATAGATAACTGTACTTACAACATTTGAACTGTGTATATAAACTGTAGGAGGTTCACTGAAGGTGTCAGAGAGAAGTACTCCATCATCTCTACCATCACCTTCAGTTCTGCTTCCAAGCAATGATGCTCGCTGGATATAAGGTATAGTCCATGGAGCTTCCCATTCATTTCCTTAAATTACAATAATATAATTAATTAATTAATTCTGCACAGTGCATTAAAAAACTGACAGTATTTATTACATTATGGTGCCATAAGGCTATGACATAAATCCTAATATTGGAAATCAACGACATGTACAATAAATACAAAATTATTCTATATTTTCCTATGACATATGCATTACATTACACTTCAAGCAATGGCTAACATTTATTCATTCTTCACTATACTGTATTCCGTTTATTTTTACTTGTCCAGCCACTCAACCGAGTCCACGGTGAGCCTAACCCGAGATATGAATGGAGCTCTGTGATTGGCTGCTGTGACACTGGCCTTCCTACCCACCTTTGCAAACAGCCATGCACTAAAGGTGGCAACACACTGGGCAATTCTGGCTAGCATGCTACTTGCTTTTGCTACCGGCTTTGTGTTTTGCAAATTCTGACTACACCTTTTCACCCTCAAATCAAAATAAAACAACTGAAGTTTAATTTAAAACAACTAATGATTAATTTAGAACAACAGAACTTCAAATTAAAACACCTGAAGTTTAATTTAAAATACTTGTATAATTTAAAACACCCGAAGTTTAATTTTAAAGAACTGAAGTTTTATTTAAAGGATGTTAACTTTAAATTAAAATTAAACAAATAATATAATTAATTGATTGTAGACTAATATGTGTATGTGTGATTTGCAATGTAAAGATTTCCTTACATAAATTATAATTACATAAACATTCTGGAAAAATTTGACATAATAATAACTGTGATTCCTTTACTGTCCGTCAATAAAGTAAAAACAAATCCAGTGTGATTTACAATAAAAAAAAAAAGGTAAATAAAATAAATTATCAAAATGCATATGCAATCACATTTAAATTGGCTATCCTAAGATTAATGTGGCTTTTATTTTTCAGAGGATGTTCAGGCCAAGTTTGTGACTTTCAAGGGATCCTTTCAACGAGAGGTGAAGAAGATCCACAACACACCGAGTGGGTCTAGTGGGGGTGTACGACCAAAGTGGGAACCTTTTTATAGGATTGGGATACGAAGACCGTCTTGGGGACGCTTGGTATTGGCGGACAAAAAGTGACATGGATACGTAATAACTGTGTTTTTTGTCAAGCACGGAATTGGGCAGCTAAAAGAAAGTGAATACAGTATCTGTGGTACTTGAAATGTTAAACACACATGCATAATAATCTAAATTTGCAATGCAGTACAATAATTACCTCTCCCTATATAAAGGTAGCAACATTATAGAATTAGTCAGACCTAACCTATCCAAATCTGGACCGGGTCAAACCACCCCAAAACTATCAAAACTTAGATAAAGAACTTATACCCTTAACGCCATTCGCTAAAGTTCTCATCAATTTTGATTCCTATATGCCTCTTATGTATTACCCAGGCGAGCATACATGTTGATAGGTGAGCATATGAAAAAGAATTATAAACCTACAATTTTGTTATATGCAATAACAGCACTTTTGTGTGCCTTCAAGAATGAACGTATAATATACTTTAAACTTGCTATTAAATTGCAATTACTGTAGTTTGATGGAAGCCTACTTTGTGCTGAACTGGCTTTATTTTACAGCTTGTTGTGCTTAAAATTCATATATGTTCACTGTCTTCATGTCCTTGTGATTCACCATTTGCATTATTTACATTTCCCAAGAACAGGCAAGCTGCCCCAATCACTGCTCTGGACTTTGCTTGCTTGGATACAAAGACGGTCTTGGTTACAGCGGCTGTACGCATGGATCATCTTCGTATCCCTTTGGCCGACAACAACAGTACTACACACCAAATGTTGGTTTCATCCAAGCAATCTTCATATCCAATGGAAAACAAAAAGACGCCTCAGATTAGCAATTCCCAATACATGATTTAGTCTACCTCTGATAGGCAGGTACATGTGATGCATTTGCTGTGATATTTATTAAATAGTACAACACTTGTGGTACTATATATTAAACAGTATTTTCAAAACTTTTCTGTACTTTCCTTAACCATGTATTCTGTATTTAACAAATTTCACCTAGCACAATGAATACTTTATTAGATAATAGAAGTTAAGAAAATTCAAACCAAGGCAAAATAAAATTTTGTATTGTATCTAACCAAGGCACAACAATAATGTATATAGTATGCTCATATTTTAATTCTGTAAGTTGAAGACATGGACCAAAATGCAACAATAGGTTTGTGATGAAACATGTACATTTCAACCTAGGAGAATGGAATTATAAATGGGAGTTTGACACACAAACATCTATTGATGCAGGTGAAAGGCTGTTTGGGAATTTATTATATATTTTCCAAATAATAAGGAATAGAGTCACATTGTATTCCACCTAAGCAAAATGCACATACTGTACCAGTGGCCTTTTAGGTATGTCTTTATCAGACCTAGCTTTTCCCTAATTTTTTGTCTCACAAAATTTTAATTTGTTCTATTACTTATAATATATATATATATATATATATATATATTTGGTATGTCACCAAACAATAACAAACTACTTTACTCATTATAATATTTACATAATGGTTTGAAGGAGATGAGTAGGTTATGCAGGATGACAGGTTTTATTAATTCAAAAGTTAACTGGGGGGGTAGAAAGCCTGTCCCCCTACTCCCTTCCCAAACCTGTCCCCCTACTCCTGCACCCACCTAGCCCCCCAAGCTTGTCCCCCTACTCCCGCACCCCCCTAAACCCCCCCAAGCCTGTCCCCCTACTCCCACACCCCCTTAATTAAGGGGGTGTGGGAGTAGGGGACAGGGTTGGGGGGTGCGGGATAGGGGGTTCAGGCTTGGGGGAGTGAGGGAATAAGGAGTACAGGCTTGGGGGAGTTTGGGGGGTGCAGGAATAGGGGGTACAGGCTTGGGGGGTGCGGGAATAGGGGTACAGGCTTGGGGATGGGGGTGGTAGAAAGCCTGTCCCCTATTCCTGCAACCCCCTAATCCCCCCCCACCCAAATCTGTCCTCCTACTCCCGCACCCCCTAAAACCCCCCCAAGCCTGTCCCCATATTCCCGCACCCCCTTAATTAACAATGATATGGTACCGGTACAATGACTCCAATCAGGACATTATATATAGTACAATACCTGCCAAAGTTTCATTAAGGTGGTAATTCTTTTTTGTTACATTGGAGTGTCTTGATTCCTCCAAAGTATGCCAGGAAACAGAACCAGATTAAGGGGGTGCAGGAATAGGGGAACAGGATTGGGGGGGGTTTAGAGGGGTGCGGGAGTAGGGGGACAGGCTTGGGGGGGAATTAGGGGGTTGTGGGAATAGGGGACAGGCTTTCTAGCCCCACCAAGCATGTACCCCTTATTTCCGCACCCCCCTAAGCCTGTACCCCCTATTCCCGCACCCCCCAAGCCTGTCCCCTACTCCTGCACCCTCTTAACACCCCATTAATGTTTTTGCCTACGACTCTTTTTTTTTTTCCTGATCCAACTAAACTGGAAAACGTAGCCAACTCTAGACTTCAATATTTCTTACCAAATCCAATCTGAATCCAATCCAATCCAACCCAACATGTTATAAATATTTCTTACCCAACTCCAATCTGAATCCAATCTAATCCAACCCAACATGTTTTAAATAGTTCTTACCCAACTCCAATCTAATCTAACCTAACCTAACCTAACTTAACCTAACCTAACTTAACCTGACCTAACCTAACCTAACCTAACTTAACCTGACCTAACCTAACCTAACTTAACCTGACCTAACTTAACCTAACCTAACTTAACCTGACTTAACTTAACCTACCCTAACTTAACCTAACCTGACCTAACCTAACCTGACCTAACCTAACTTAACCTAACCTGACTTAACTTAACCTACCCTAACTTAACCTAACCTGACCTAACCTAACTTAACTTAACTTAACTTAACCTAACTTAACCTAACCTAACCTAACCTAACCTAACCTAACTTAACCTAACCTAACCAACATTGCCTTACCAAACCAAACCTGTTATAATCTCACCTTCAGTGGTCTTCACCTCCTGTAAAATCTAATCAAAGTTACTGTGGCCTAATCCATTCTGACCTGCATTTTCTAAAGCACTCACCTTCTTTGTGAAACTGGCACAAGGCGTTCATTATACATGGACTTGCAGGTGATGTGAGAACAGAACTGGGTGTAGTGGCTGTGTGTGTGTGCCAGGGTTGCATGTATTAAGAAGGATGTTGAGGCCCAGAGGTTTGAGGGAGAGCAGGTACAGTTGCCTCAAGGTATTTCTTTACCCCCTGCTGTGACTGTGGAATACATGTGACATTGTTGGACATGTTCAGATCACATTTAATACACTATAATGTCACATAATTATGTACAGTTGCCTCAAGGTATTTCTTTACCCCCTGCTGTGACTGTGCAGTACATGTGACATTGTTGGACATGTTCAGATCACATTTAATACACTATAATGTCACATCTTATATATTATTAACATTGAAGATTCTGAAACAGTGATTCATTGTGTTATCCTTAAATATAATTCAACAAGTAGATTGGTCTCATTCCTAAATGTCTATCTATCTATAGCTCCGACGCCTCGTTCCCAAGGGGGTGGCCACGGCAGAAGTGTCTCCAGTTCTCCCTGTTCCAACACTCCCTCCTTACTTGTTCAAGCCCTCCTCTGTCCCTCATGTTTCTCTCCTTTACATACTCTTCCACTCTGTTCCAACACTCCCTCCTTACTCCCTACTCTGTCCCTCATGTTTCTCTCCTTTACATACTCTTCCACTCTGTTCCAACACTCCCTCCTTACTTGTTCAAGCCCTACTCTGTCACATCTACTCCAGACAACTATACCTCCACCACATTGGGTCATCAAACTACAACCCAAATGCTGTCTGGTGGTTGTGGGTTAGCGACATCAGAACCGACTCTGACTCTTGTTGTGGTGTAACACTACTTAAGGGAAGTAACCTGCTGTTGGAAATTAGGAGGTTCTTATTCCTCCAAACTATGCCAGGAAACAGAATCCCTCCCTATGAGACAGCAAAGATATGTTTTATGACAAGAGTTTGGAAGGTTACATGTGCTCCAATTTGTCCACATCAGGTTACTCCCCTTAAAAGACGGTGAAAAAAAGTAATACTAATGAAAACATCTAAAGTATAACTATAAAACAATAACAAAAAATTGTGTTAGTACATATTTCCAAACCTAATGTACCAGAGAAATAAATATGAAGATAAATATTGGTGTAATTGACTGGCCTGTGACCATATGACTGGCTCCACTTCCCTGTCAACCACTTAAGGTGATAATTCTTTTTTGGTACATTGGAGTGCCTTGATTCCTCCAAAGTATGCCAGGAAACAGGACCAGAAGAGCAAAAATAAAAGTGTTCTGTTCCTTGGAATAGTTCGGAGGATTTAGTTGCTCCAGAATTACCAACACATAATTTCCCCATTAATAAACCAAAACACTAAATAAAAAAAAAAAGAGGCAAAACAACTTCAACTTTTCCTCACCTAGTTGATAATTATGTGGTTGTGTGCTCTGTTCTTGAGGAAAATAAACCTTATCAGTTGTGGGGTTGGGCCAGGACAGTACTCCCTTTTAGTCAACACAACACAGGTTCTGGAAAAACAGTCACACAGATCAACAAACCAACATCTATAGCTATAGTAACCTAACCTACCAAAACCATCAACCTATCACATCAAAATGATCCTTAGTGATAGTGACGTGTATAATTAAGGTGTGGGTCATCTAGATCCCTTTTCCCATTTTTTCTATCTTCTATTGTGCTGTGTAAAACAATAATGGTGTTCACTCCCAGTCACAAATGGTTCACCTGGAGTGGTCTACATCGGCCTGGAACCTTCTGTCCAGGATGAAGGAGTACTGTGTCCCCCCTCAAGTTGATAGTGTGACCATCTCGTCGGCTCCACTGCAGGGTTATACACAGAGAGAGTGGGTAGTGGAGGTGAGGGTAATGTTTCCAGGACCATAAGACTGTACTCTGCAGTTCTGTGGGTACAATGACACATTATTATCATCATTATCAATACTTCATTTCCCTTTATCCAAGGGGTGGGGGGGATAATCCCTAAATAAATACATGGTGTTAATATTGTCCCCCTTGTCCATGTAAATAAACCCTTCAGTAGCAATAAAAATTTACAGTAATCAATTGCTGAATTTCATAAAAACTTGACAGGAAGACACACTGGAATTTAATACTGTAATTCCATAAACTGACATAAAAAAAAGAACAGCTTTAATAGCATATCACTGAGTGAGAACAATATATGGTGGTGTTGGTAAGTTTATTGTGTCCAAATGTTGTACTGCTTCTGTGTAAGGTAATGGATGAAAAATAAAGACAGGCGATATAATTACTGTTCAATTCCTGGGTCAGTGGAATGTTGGACTACTTTCCCAGCCCCCTATGTCCCTGTTCACCTAGCAGTAAATAGGTACCTGGCTGTAAGAACAAGGATAACATGCTACCTTGTAGGCTGGGGGAAGATGTGTTGAAGTAAACTACTCAGCATAATTCTCAATTACCCAGCACACACTGGTGGGGGAAGATGTGTTGAAGTAAACTACCCAGCATAATTCTCAATTACCCAGCACACACTGGTGGGGGAAGATGTGTTGATGAAAAAACTACCCAGCACACTTCTCAACTACCCAGCAACACACTGGTGAGGGAAGTTGTGTTGATGAAAAAACTACCCAGCACACATCTCAACTACCCAGCAACACACTGGTGAGGGCTGGTTCTATCAAGAAATGAGGAATTTGGCATCCTCTACCACACCCTGGCCTGTTCAGTCTGTCTCTCTTACTATTTCTCATTCCTTCTGGGTAGCCAACAAGATTGCCTGATTGGGTGGCACAACAAGGAAGACTACAGATGGTGGGAATATTGGCATGGGAGTACATACCTATCAACCAGCAGTCCACTCATCTGTTGCCTTCCAAGAAACAGATCTCACTATCACCCTGACTCCCATTTGGAAGTCCGAGCATCTGTGCGGCTTCGGTCAACCAGACTCGGGACTGCTCGGCCAGACAGTCTGGGGAACAACAACAACAACAACAACAACAACAACAACAACAACTACAATAACAATTTCACTTCCATACATGTTCTTTACAAACTCCTCACCTTGCATTCTCTCTATATGTCCAAACCACCCTATACCTGATTAATTATAGTTTTTGAAGTTAAAATAGTGATACAGTATTACAAAACAGAGAAGTTAACATATACATAATGATATCCCTGTGTAATAATGTTTATATTTTGTAATCTTTATATTAATAATAAGGAAGGGAAGTGTGGACAGGCTTGGGGGGAGGGGGTTAGGGGGGGTGTGGGGGGAGGGGAAAGGCTTAGGGGAGGTTTGGGGGGTGCAGGAGTAGGGGACAGGCTTTGGGGGTGGGAGTTAAGGGGGTGCGGGAATAATGGACAGGCTTTCTACCCAACCCAAGCCTGTCCCCCTATTCCCGCACCCCCTTAATATGGTGGAATAACACAAGTCAAGAATGATAACAGTCAAAATATGAGCGGTATTCAAGAACATTGCCTCCATAGACACACTACACAGCCATTATACTGGTACAAAGCCATCGTTAATACCATGGATGTTCTTGCATACCACCCTTAGTTCCTTCAGAGGAGCATTGACAAACTAACCTTGATTGGGACAGCAGGTGAAGCCGAGTGGACAATGTCTATCCGAGAGGCAACAAGTGAAGAGAAAAGAAATCTGAGTGTCTTCTTCAGCATTACCAATAGCACACTGAAGGCTTGGTAATTCATCACCCTATACAGTAAACAAAAGAATATTTTAATACACTGTAAAAAAATAAAATGACTGCAAACATTGATACTGCTCTCTCCTGTATAGTGATGTGTGTAAATAAGGTGTGGGTCATCTAGTGTGTGTGTGTGTGTGTGCTCTTGTCTCCTGTATAGTGACGTGTATAAATAAGGTGTGGGTCATCTAGTGTGTGTGTGTGTGTGTTCTTGTCTCCTGTATAGTGATGTGTATAAATAAGGTGTGGGTCATCTAGTGTGTGTGTGTGTGTGTGTGTGTGTGTGCTCTTGTCTCCTGTATAGTGACGTGTATAAATAAGGTGTGGGTCATCTAGTGTGTGTGTGTGTGTGTGCTCTTGTCTCCTGTATAGTGACGTGTATAAATAAGGTGTGGGTCATCTAGTGTGTGTGTGTGTGTGTGTGTGTGTGTATAAATAAGGTGTGGGTCATCTAGTGGGACAGAAGAGAAGCTACAGTACCAACATCACCACCACCAAGCTCCACTGTCTCATCTGGTGTGTGTGTGTGTGTGTGTGTGTGTGTGTGTATAAATAAGGTGTGGGTCATCTAGTGGGACAGGAGAGAAGCTACAGTACCAACATCACCACCACCAAGCTCCACTGTCTCATCTAGTGTGTGTGTGTGTATAAATAAGGTGTGGGTCATCTAGTGGGACAGAAGAGAAGCTACAGTACCAACATCACCACCACCAAGCTCCACTGTCTCATCTGGTGCAACACCCAATAATCTCGGGGCCTCACAAGACTCACGGGCTACTGACAGCTTATAGTCCCGAGGTTGAGGTATAGAGAGAGAGAGAGAGAGAGAGAGAGAGAGAAAAAAGAGAAAAAAAAAATAAATACCTTCTGGCAAACAGTATAACAGCATATCTTACATTAAGGGGGTGCGGGAGTAGGGGTGAGGCTTGTGGGGGGGGGGGGGGGTTTGGGGGGTGCGGGAATAGGGAAACAGGCTTGGGGTGTTTAGAAAGCATGTCCCCTATTTCTTCACCCCCCCCCAAGCCTGTCCCCCTACTCCCCCACCCTCCCTCCAAAACCCCCCTAAGCCTGTCCCCTACTCCTGCACCCCCCTAATCCTCCCCCCAAGCCTGTCCCCTTCTCCTGCACCTCCCTAATCCCCCCCAAGCCTGTCCCCTACTCCTGCACCTTCCTAATCCCCCCCCAAGCCTGTCCCCTACTCCGGCACCACCCTAATCCCCCCCCCCCAAGCCTGTCCCCTATTCCCGCACCCCCTTAATAATGCCGTTTTATAATTTCTGTTGGTTTAGCTTCATATGGGCTACTTACAAATGTTAAATAATCACTGATATTATAAGACATGAATACTATGTAAGCATAATAAAGTGTTTCAAATGTTTACATTAAAATACCTTGATTCCTGTAATGTAACCTATAACAGGAAACACAACCAGATGTACAAAATTAATGATGTCCTGTTGTTGTATAGACTTCCTGGGTGATGTCATTACCAACACACATGTAGGCAATACCAGGTTAGTTGGGTTGGACTGCATCTGACCACCACAATCACAACACACGCTGCAACAAAATGCACTCTATAAATTATTTTGGCATTGCATTACATTACTACAACTTAATTAACATAACCCCAACATTATATCACTGAAATATATTACCAGACAGAGTAACTTAACCTAAGCTAACCTAAGTCAACCTAACCTAAGCTAAGCTAACCATACCTAACCTAAGCTAACCATACCTAACCTAAGCTAACCTTACTTAACCAAACCAAACCTAACCTAACCATACCTAACCTAACCATACCTAACCTAAGCTAACCATACCTAACCTTACTCAACCAAACCTAACCTAACCATACCTAACCTAACCAAACCTAACCATACCTAACCTTACTTAACCAAACCTAACCTAACCATACCTAACCTAACCTTACTTAACCAAACCATACCTAACCTAACCAAACCAAACCTAACCTAAGCTAAGCTAACCTAACCAAACCTTACCTAACCGGTAGTCTGCCCTGGTTAGGTCCCGGTAGTTTGCCCAGGTTAGGTCCCGGTAGTCTGCTGTGGTCTAGGTTATTTAATAATAATAATCACTATATAGTTTACCCACCAAATTCATTAAATAATTCACCCATAAGTCATTAACATGGCTAAAATTCTTTTGTTTGTGTGCTTACAAACCAAATTCATTAAATAATTTACCCATAATTCATTTAATAATAATGATAATAATAATAATCACTATAGTTTACTTACCAAATTCATTAAATAATAATAATAACAAGGTTTTAGTACAGAAGTGGACCTTACTGCAGCAGTGTTGCCAGATCCGGCTGGGTCCCAGTATTTTGCCCCGGTCATTTTCTGTACTTTACCACGGTTATTTCCCGGTAGTTTGCCCAGGTTAGGTCCCGGTAGTCTGATGCGGTCTAGGTTAGGTTAGGTTAGGTTAGGTCAGGTTAGGTCAGGTAAGGTCAGGCTAATTTCAAAATGCCCCATTTGAATATGCCCTATCTTGGAAACGGGGCATTTGAGGAAGAAAAACCATAGAAGAAAAGTGTCTTAGAATGGTTCAAAATAGTGGGTAATGACAGTAAAATATCTATTATACAGTAAGGTCCACTTCTGTACCTTTACCAATAATAATAATCACTGTATAGTTTACTTACCAAATTCATTAAATAATAATAATAATAATGGGTATTATTACAGAATAACTGGGTTTTTGGCTAGGATCGCGCAGTGTTACCACATCTGGCTAGGTCCCGGAAATTTGCCCCAGTCACTTTATGATAGTTTACACTGGTTATATCCCGGTAGTTTGCCCAGGTTAGGTCCCTGTAGTTTGCCCAGGTTAGGTCCCGGTAGTCTGCTGTGGTCTAGGTTAGGTTAGGTCAGGTCAGGTAAGGTCAGACTAATTTCCAAATTATGTTTGTAAAACGGAGCATATCTCGAAAACGGGGCATCTCCGAGAGAAACACCATAGATGAAAAGTGTCTTAGAATGGTCCAAAATAGTGGGTAATGATACTAAAATATACAATATAGTGAACCCAGTTCTTCTGTAAATTTACCTAATAATGATAATCACTGTATAGTTTACTTACCAAATTCATTAAATAATAATAATAATAATAATCACTGTATAGTTTACTCACCAAATTCGGCCAAGTTTCTTTCGTTTGTGTGCTTACCAACCAAATTCATTAAATAATTCACCCATAAGTCATTAACACGGCTAAGAACCTTTCGTTTGTGTGCTTACCAACCAAATTCATTAAATAATTCACCCATAAATCATTTAATAATAATAATAATAATAATCACTATATAGTTTACTCACCAAATTCGGCCAAGATTCTTTCGTTTGTGTGCTTACCAACCAAATTCATTAAATAATTCACCCATAAGTCATTAAACACAGCTAAGAACCTTTCGTTTGTGTGCTTACCAACCACAAATTCATTAAATAATTCCCCCCTACTTTCACTTTCGTCTGGACTGGACTGTGGTTGCCTGAGTAACTTGCCTCCTTGATGCCAATGTTGCCAACTGCAATGTTTGTACACCGCTAGACTAGTCAACAAAATCCGCTAAGTTATAGCCAAAGCTCTTAATTACAATTTCCCGCTAGATTGGCTTTTAAAATCAGATATTTTTTTTTTATAGTTAATCTTGTAAATTTCAATATTTTTTTCCGCTAGATAATTTCCAAATCCGCTAGATAGGTAAATTAAGCTCTTAATTAAAATTTTCCGCTAGATTGGCTTTTAAAATGAGCTAGTTACTCTTGTAAATTTCAGTAAATTTCCCGCTAGATTGGACTTTAAAATCAGCTATTTTCTTTTGTACAGTTAATCTTGTAAATTTCAGTATTTTTTTCCGCTAGATAATTTCCAAATCGGCTATAATAGTTTGATCTCTTCCACACTTTCGCTTTCCTCTGCTACATACATACATACTCAAAGTGTTACCAGATAAAGGAGCTGCCACTCTTCTCTTTTATTGCTTTCTTTCACTCCTCTGTGTCTTTCTTATAACTCCTTCTCCTTTTCCATCTCCTTCAATTTGACTTTAGTTTTTCTCTATAATTAATTACTATTTTCTTGGTAATGCACTGGAAATTCTTAGATGATTAACTTGTGTGTATGAGAGAGAGAGAGATAGAGAAGAGAGAGAGAGAGAGAGAGGGAGGGAGTGAGTGGAGTGACAATCCTGGGCCATGACTCACTTCCTTTCAGAGTGCCAGCAGATAAAACTTATAATAAAAGCCTTATAAAATATAACAATAGTCGACACATTTATTAATATAAACTTTACCCTGCCAACAAGTATACTGTAAGACATGCTGATACTAACGAATTTCAGTTTATCAACAATGTATCTATAGATGTGCATAATATTACAACTTAAAAGTACAACTGGCAACATTACATCCTGCCTAGATAATAACCCTTGTAGCCTACGCTTGGCTGTTGTCTGTGACTCTGTACAGTTTTTAGTCTCTCTCTGTTCTACACTGAGTTAGATGAAATTATGTTATAACCGTAGTCTTTATAACAGTTATAACAACAGTGAAAACGAGAAAAAAAGCTACTTAAACATGCCAGAAATCCCAGGTAGAAATATTATGATCATTATTCTTATCTGAATGCCATTGTATCCCCTTAAATATGTTATAAGGAAACTTTGTGATGGAAATTGAACTAGTGGTTAATAACTAATTAAGTGGCATTGGAGTTACAAAGAAAATATATATTAATTAATCCTCAAGGAAAACGTATGTGTGGTTTAATGAATTAAAAATGGCTGCCTAGGGGAGGGGCCCAGCGAAAGAAAAGAGAAGGAAATAATTGATAATTACGGTGGATAGAAGGACGAAGGAAGAAAGAACTATATAGAGAAAGGAAGAATAACCCATAAGGAAAAGAGTGAGTGATAACAGAAGCAGGGTAATAGAGAAAAACAAGAAAAACTGTGTATTATGAGGAATTGAAATGGTAAAGGAGTGTCTGTCTGTGGTTGCTATCTTGGTGGTGATGGGATTATTATGGCACCTTGTACAGTTGGGGAATAATGTATCTGAACACTGTTGGTAGCTTCTGTTAACAGCCCCATAAGTAAACACCTCAGTGAGAGAAAGTCTTTATGAAGTAAATGATAACTTTTATTTCACTGTCTGTGGTTGGTCAAAGTCTCCCAATATCAGTTATCGTTATGTAGTAATGGATAAATTTTGTCTATTACCATCGTGTTTATCCCTGGCATTGTTACCAGAAGCCGCCAACGGTGTTCAGATACTTTGTTCCCCAACTGTACATGAGGTTGGGAAGCCAGCAGTAAAACCAATACCAATTTAGGAATGGAGGGTTTACCGGTATTTATTGAAAGAATTACCGTTTTGTTGCAGTGTTGCCAGTTCCGTCTAGGTCCCAGTATTTTGCCCCGGTCATTTCCTGTACTTTACCACGGTTATTTCCCGGTAGTTTGCCCAGGTTAGGTCCCGGTAGTCTGTGTACAGGCTTGCTTGAGTCGGTATTTATTGAAAGAATTGCCGTTTTGTAGCAGTGTTGCCAGTTCCGTCTAGGTCCCAGTATTTTGCCCTGGTCATTTCCTGTACTTTACCACGGTTATTTCCCGGTAGTTTGCCCAGGTAAGGTCCCGGTAGCATATTAACCAAGTCCAACTATGTAGGTGTCATATGGGTCCTCTCAGCCAATCAGAACACTTGCTGGGCCAGCCTCAGGTCTCTCAGCCAATGACAGCTCGTGGTACAAACTAGAGTCGAGCTGAGATGCCAGTTAACACCAAATATGTATGCCGATATGCAATAAACAAACCCTTCTCTCTCCTCACTCAGTCATCAAAGAAAGAGAGGATATATATATATTTCAGTATTAATTCTACCATTTTATTTATGACGAGATCTATACATATTTATGACGAGATCTATACATATTTATGATGAGATCTATACATATTTGTGACGAGATCTATACATATTTATGACGAGATCTATACATATTTATGACGAGATCTATACATATTTATGACGAGATCTATACATATTTATGACGAGATCTATACATATTTATGACGAGATCTATACATATTTATGACGAGATCTATACATATTTCGGAAACAATTTAAATGCGTTTTTCCCCTTATTTAAAAAACACGAGGAATATATATAGCCTGTGTGTGTGTGTTTAATCTCTCTTCATGCCACTCTTTCTTCTGTCTGTCTGTATCAACTTCACCAATTTACAGTGTTGCCAGTTGTATACAGTAATGTGATATTTTAACATTTTGTACAGTAATCCAATGAATTTGTACAATAATTTGAAAGCTGTTTAGGAAATTGTTATAAATTGTCACCAATGGATAATTACTAAATTTAATAAGTCCCTACTGTCACCTGTGCCTGACCCCCCCCCCCTCCCTCCCTCAACAATTCTCTGTCTCTCTCCTGAATCGAACGTGAATGAAACTAGTGCTCTCTACCTGTGGCTGCTCTGTTTACTTATGTGTGTGTTAGTACATACATTACATATACCGAGTGAGTTTCGATCGAGATAAAAAGGATTAAAAGTTTGAAACCCAATATTACAAGATGAAGGCTGGGATGAGGAGTTATTTGGTAAGTGTACAGTATTCTTTTTTATATAATTCTGTACTGTATGTATTCTTCATAACTATAGTCTTTGTAATACCTTTTATAGGCAGAATCCATACTATTGTTCTGTTAAAGCCTTGTACAATAATTTTGGCACGTTTGGTAAGATATTTTGGGTAAATCCACATGGGAACTCTGCCAATTTATTTCAACAAGTTGTATGCATCCTTTGGAAAGAGTGTGGGTGAGAGAGAGTGAGTGAGTGAGAGGGGAGAGAGAGAGAGTGAAAGGGGAGAGAGAGTGAGTGGGAGGGGAGAGAGAGTGAGTGAGTGAGAGTGAGAGAGAGGAGAGTGAGAGGGGAGAGAGTTACAAGGAGTTACAAGGAAAAGAAGTACCCTAGGGGACCTTACGATTCATACAAAGAGGGTACCTGTGGGTTTAGTTGCGCAAGTAGGCGACCGTCCTCGAATGTGTCATGTGAAACCATCAAGGAACACTCGCACAACGGCTTAAACACCTAGACGGTGGTTTAAGGCTTTGTCTAATCTGGACTTGAACTGATCCACAGAGTTGCTGTTGACTACATCAGCAGGAAGAGCGTTCCAAGTACCGCAGATGCTGTATGTAAAGAACTTACCACACAGATCACGGTTGTATCGCTTCAGTTCAAGTTTGTAGCCATGATTCCTGGTTGTGCCCTCACTGAGTTGGAAAATGTCCCTGTAGTCTACATTGTCAAAGCCTCGTAGTATTTTAAACACTTCGATAAGCTGACCACGCAGTCTCCGGGTTTCCAAAGAGAACAGGTCGAGTTCTACCAACCGATCTTTATAGCTCTTGTGTCTAAGAGAGGGTATAAGTTTGGTTGCCCTGGCTTGCACTCGTTCCAATCTCGCGATATCCTTTCGGTAAAAAGGACTCCAAAACTGGACTGCATACTCCAGGTGCGGTCGGACAAGGGAATTGTACAGACAAAGTACTATCTCCTTGTTCCGGTATCCAAACTGTCGCTTTATGTACCCTAACATCCTTTGGGCTTTCTTCTCAGCCTCAATACACTGCTTTGAGAACTTGAGGTCACTGGTGATAGTTACACCCAAGTCTTTCTCAGTATCAGTGCTTACGAGAGCATTGCCCTTAAGGTTATACTCTGTTCGGGGGTTTCTGTGGCCTATATGCATAACTTTGCATTTGTTCACGTTAAATGGCATTTGCCACGTGTCAGACCACTCCCCGATCTTCCTAAGATCTTCTTGTAAGCGGGTAGTATTTCCTTCTTTCGCGACATTCATACCAAGCTTAGTATCATCGGCGAATTTGGAAATCTTGGCAACCATGTCACCATCCACGTCATTAACATATATGATAAACAGTAGTGGTCCCAGAACAGAACCTTGGGGAACGCCGCTAGTAACGGGCACCCACTCTGAAGCTTGTCCATTCACTACCACCCGCTGCCGTCTGTCACTTAGCCAGTTCTCTATCCAATTTGCCACATTTCCGTCTATGCCCAGTGCACGCACTTTCCGAAGGAGGCGGCGGTGGGGTACCTTATCAAAGGCTTTCTGAAAGTCTAAGTAGACAACATCGACCGCTTTATCCCGATCATGCTCACTGAAAACAAAATGGAAGAATTCCACCAGATTTGTGAGGCATGACCGGTGCTGCCGGAACCCATGCTGGGAACCCCTCAGTAGCAAATTTGATTCTAAGTGTGCTGTTATTTTCTCCACCATGATGCTCTCCATGAGTTTACAGACTATCGAGGTTAAACTGATGGGTCTGTAGTTTGACGGTTGGCTAGCATCTCCCTTCTTGAAGATAGGAGTCACCTCTGCCTCACGCCAGTCTCTAGGAACGCATCCAGTCTGGATTACCATGTTGAAGACCATGCACAGGTGCCGTGATACTTCACCATGCACTTCTTTCAACACTCTAGGTAAGAACCCATCCGGACCGGGGGACTTGTTTGCTTTTAATTCGATTATTTTTCTCTCGATTTCTTCTTGGGTGAAGACCATTGACTCCAACTTCTCACTGGAGGAGTCCAAAGGTTCGGGAATGGGACCACTCTCCTCAGAGAACACTGAAGAGAAATACTCATTTAAGAGGTTAGCATTTTCTGCATCAGAGTGCATCAATGCTCCATCCTCATTCACCAAGGGACCGATCCTGCGTCGGATTGGTTTACGGCCATTCACATAACTGAAAAACTCCTTGGGGTTCTCTTTGCAGAGTCTAGCCACACGGACCTCCTCAGCACGCTTAGCCGCCCTTATTTTGGACTTCACGTTTCGATTCAGTCTTCTATGACCGTCAAAGTCCCCAGATGTCTTCACTCGACGATACGCAGTTCTCCTCTCCCTTAGTAGGTTACGGATTTCCCGATTAAACCACTTAGGTTGAATGAACTTCTGACCTGTTCCCTTCAGAGGAATAAAGCGCGACTGAAGTTCCATGAAGGAAAACAAGAATGACCTCCACAGATCATCAGCACTCTCTCCCTCCTCTAGTTCCATTTCAGCAACGCTTTCACGAAGACCTGCAAAGTCCGCTCTCCCCATGTCTAATTTTCTATGCACCGGGGTCACGGACTCCATATTAGGGACCTTAACTGAAAATCTTATAAGCTTGTGGTCGCTTCCACCTATTTCTTCGTTTACAGAGAGGTCTTGAATGATGTCATCCTCTGAGGTGAGGACCAAGTCGAGTATGTTAGCACCTCTTGTTGGCTCCCTTACCCATTGAGTGAGGAATTCATCATTTACAAACTCCAAGAGTGGTGTGTTCTCGGCAGAGGGCTCTCTGGTTTCCCAGTCAACATGTGTGTTGAAGTCCCCCATAAGGATGCACACCCTGCCGTCCACTAGTTCACCCAGCAACTGGTATAGGTCCCTGTCCATCTCATTGAGTTGTCCAGGGGGTCTATAAAGCAGCAGGGTTCTGTATTTTGCAGTGCCTATTTCTAGGTCAACTCCAAGGAGCTCGTGGTTCGATGTGATGTTGCAGGTCATCGATTTGATGGAGTTCTTTACATACAACAGCACACCACCACCCCCTCTGTCCTCTCTATCTTTGTGGAAGAGTTGGTAGCCTGGAATCACGAATTCCCCTTCAAGATCTCTGTCTGAGGTTCTCAACCATGACTCCGTTATGGCCACCATCTCGGGTTCCTCTGTCGCAACGAGGGCCCGCAGTTCCAAAAACTTGTTTCGGATGGACCTGGCGTTGAACAATAGAACCTTCAGGGAACCCCCAACTGCAGGGCTCCCTATACTCCTCCGTTTCCCGGTTTGGTCATTGTCTTGGTAGTGCTGGGGATATCCTTCTTCAGGATCTCAGCGAATGTCTTCTCTGGGGTCACTCTAGCATAGCGACGAGGGCTCTCCTCCACGCTCGGTCGAGTGCTCCTGAGACATCGTCGGACGGCGTCTTCCATTAATTTGGAAAGCACTTCTTTCCCCTTTAGTGAGAGATGTGTGCCATCCCTCTGGTAGAGGTCGTCTCTACCAAAGAGTGAGGTGTAGGGGTCCACAAAGAACACCCCCTCGGCAGTACACAAATCAGCCAGGCGCTGATTTACTGCAATGTTCTTTGACAGAGCAGTCCCTAAAGGGCCTCTCCTTGGGAGCATGCCGACAACTACCCTTCTGCGGGTTTTTAACCCACAGTCATCTACTGCACCGAGCACATCCGAGAGGACTCCTTCGGTCATGCCTACTCTACCATTTCTCAGGTAGATGTCATTACCACTCACCATGAGTGCAATGACAGCAGATCTGGACGTTTGGATCCTCTCAGCTTCCTTTCGGAGGTCAGCATTGCCACAACCTGGCAAACAATTCACCTTCACAGAAGTGTGAAGGCGATCTGCCATTAGGGGTTCCAGCCCTCGTGCCTGGGAATCACCTACAATGTGTATATCCACAGGCCTCTCCTTGGTAGGAGCACGAGATGCCTTGTGAGGAACCCGAGAGTGTTTTGAATTCCTGCCGGGCTCGTCACTTCCTCCAGGTTGCTTCTTCTTCGTTTTCTTTTCCTTCTTCATTTTCTTTTCCTTCTTATTTGATTCCTCACTTTCCTCTAATCCCTCCTCAATTGTCTTCTTGGGTTTTTCTTCCTTCTCCATATTCTGCTCCTCTTTTCCATCACACTTTTCTGCAGTCTCTTTTCCTTCTGCAGTCTCTTCTCCCTCTTCATTGTTGCTGTTCTTCTTCTTGTTGTTCTTCTTCTTGTTGTTCTTTTTCTTGTTCTTCTTCTTCTTCTTTACCGCCGTGGTGGAGCTCTCCGGTGAAGAAGCTCCTTGGACTGCCTTGTCTCTCACATGGCAGTCACACCTCTGCGAGTCCATTCGGAGAACTTCCTCCTTTAGGGAGTTGTTCTCCTTCGTGAGCAGTGAGATGTGCTTCATCAACCTCTCCTCGAGTTTGCAAAAGTCGCAGACACTCGAGGAGTCTAGGTCGCTCGCACTCCTCCCGCTGAAGTCCTCACACCAGCGGTACACCTTGCATGTAGTACATGTAAATTTTCTTGCTGATGGACCAGTCATCTCGCTCTAATTCAATTTCAGACCAATAATATAAAAGAAAGGGTAGTGTGATTTGGTCTCGCATAAGTCTCATCCACCTACTTCCTGAAGGTTTTCGGTCGTTCGGCCAACAGAAACCTTATGAGCCAAGCACACCAACCCTAAGGTCTCCCCTGGGTCGGACGGCCCCAATCGTGCCGCAGCTCCCAACTGAGCAGCACAAGAGTCCTAAAAAATGGGACTCTGATTTTTCGACAGGGGTGCTTGAAGTGTAACCGTCGTCCTACTAATCCCTACTAATCCTCCATCCGCGGCCAAACTTAAAGCAAATAGTAAAACTAAATGTCCACGACTTAATCCGAGATCTTTTACTGGCCTGGCAGCCAGCGAGGCACGAAAGTTCTCTCACCAAAGAGCAGTCGAGCCTTTAGGCACCTAAGAACGGTCACAGGGAGCTGGTCAGGCTTATTAATCTAAGAGAATACCTACGGGGGTCCTGAGGCATCTCCATTACTCGTACCCCACACGCCTGAGATCCCTTCAATCTCAGCCCTTTCGAAACCTGTGAGCGTTAAAAGGCGTTGTTTTAGGAGGTTCCAAAGCCTCCCTTCTCACACGGCATAAGGTAGCTGGTGAGGTCCTTAACAATAAAAACTTATATCGAAAGTGATGAAGATTTTTTTTTTTTTTTTTTTTTTTTTTGTTAGGACAGTTGAAGAGCAGTTGTGAAACTTAATATTAACATGAAGATTTGACAACTCTTAGTCAGGATCCTAATAACGCTACCTTTCTGGCACGGGTAACCCAACTGGACTAAATGTCCCCCAGCATAGCTAGCAAAATTCAAACAGATCACACAAGCTCTCTCACCGACGGCAAGGTGGTTGTCGAGAGAGAGAGTGAGTGAGTGAGGGGAGAGAGAGTGAGTGAGTGAGAGGGTAGAGAGTGAGAGTGAGTGAGAGGGGAGAGAGAGAGAGTGTGAGTGAGAGGGGAGAGAGAGAGTGAGAGGTGGGAGAGAGTGTGGGTGAGAGAGAGTGAGTGAGTGAGAGGGGAGAGAGAGAGAGTGAGTGAAAGGGGAGAGAGAGAGAGAGAGAGAGTGAGTGAGTGAGAGGGGAGAGAGAGAGAGTGAGTGAGAGGGGAGAGAGTGAGTGAG
>JAWQEG010001397.1:0-2500 GCA_033782935.1 Petrolisthes cinctipes | reverse complement strand
ACCTCCAATTTTCAGACTACATCACAGGGTCCCATAATATTACTTAAGGGGGTGCGGCAATAGGGGGCAGGCTTGGGGGGTTAGGGAGAGGTAGGAGGAGGAAAGGAAAGGAGAGGGAGGAGGAGAGGAAAGGAAGGGAGGGAGAGGAGGAGGAGAGGGAGGAGGAGAGGAATGGAAGGAAGAGGGAGAGGGAGAGGAAGGGAGAAGAAGGAGAGAGGGGAGGAGGAGGAGGAGAGGAAGGAGGAAGAGGAGAAAGGGAGAGGGAGGAGAAGGAGGAGAGAGGGAGAAAGGGAGGAAGAGGAGAGGAAGGGAGAAGGGAGGAGAGGGAGGAGTAGGAAAGGAAGGGAGAAGGAGGAGGAGGAGGAGTAGGAAAGGAAGGAAGAGGGAGAGGGAGATGAAGGAGGAGGAAAGGAAAGGAGAGGGAGGAAGAGAGGAAGGGAGAGGGAGGAGGAGGAAAGGAAGGAAGAGGGAGGAGGAGGAGAGGAAGGGAGGGAGGAAGAGGAGAGGAAGGGAGAGGGAGGAGGAAGAGAAAGGGAGAGGGAGGAGGAGGAGAGGAAGGGAGGGAGGAAGAGGAAGGGAGAGGGAGGAGGAGGAAGAGAGGAAGGAAGAGGAAGGGAGAAGGAGGAGGAAAGGAAAGGAGAGGGAGGAGAGGGAGGAGGAGGAGGAGAGGAAAGGAGAGGGAGGAGGAAGAGAGGAAAGGAAGAGGAAGGGAGAGGTAGGAGGAGAGGAAGAAAGGGAGAGGTAGGAGGAGAGGAAGGGAGAGGGAGGAGGAGGAGTATGAAAGGAAGGGAGAGGAAGGGAGGAGGAAGAGAGGAAGGGAGAGGGAGGAGTAGGAAAGGAAAGGAGAGGGAGGAAGAGAGGAGAGGAAGGGAGAGGTAGGAGGAGAGGAAGGGAGAGGGAGGAGTAGGAAAGGAAGGGAGAGGAAGGGAGGAGGAAGAGAGGAAGGGAGAGGGAGGAGGAGGAAAGGAAAGGAGAGGTAGGAGGAGAGGAAGGAAGGGAGAAGTAGGAGGAGATGAAGGAATGGAGAAGTAGGAGGAGAGGAAGGGAGAGGGAGGAGGAGAGGAAAGGAGAGGGAGGAGGAGGAAAGGAAGGGAGAGGGAGGAGGAGGAGTAGGAAAGGAAGGGAGGAGGAAGAGAGGAAGGGAGAGGGAGGAGGAGGAGTAGGAAGGAAAGGAGAGGGAGGAGGAGGAGAGGAAGGGAGAGGGAGGAAGAGAGGAAGGAAGAGGAAGGGAGAGGGAGGAGGAAAGGAAGGGAGAGGGAGGAGTAGGAAAGGAAGGGAGAGGTAGGAGGAGAGGAAGGAAGAGGAAGGAGAGGGAGGAGGAAAGGAAGGGAGAGGGAGGAGTAGGAAAGGAAGGGAGAGGTAGGAGGAGAGGAAGGAAGAGGAAGGGAGAGAGAGGAGGAAAGGAAGGAGAGGGAGGAGTAGGAAAGGAAAGGAGAGGGAGGAGGAGAGAAGAGGAAGGGAGAGGTAGGAGGAGAGGAAGGAAGGGAGAGGGAGGAGGGAGGAAATGAAGGAAGAAGAGGAGGGAGGAAGGGAGGGAGGAAGAGGAGAGGTTGGAAGAGGGAGGAGGAGAGGAGAGGAGGGAAGGGAGGGAGAAGGAGGTGAGGAAGGAGAAGGGAGGAGGAGAGGAAGGGAGAAGGAGGAGGAGGAAAGGAAGGGAGAGGAGGAGAGAGGAAAGGAAGGAAGAGGGAGAAGGAGGAGGAAAGGAAGGAGAGGAGAGGGAGAGGAGGAGGGAGGAGGAGAGGAGGAAGGGAGAGGGAGAGGGAGAGAAGAAGGAGGAGAGAAAGGAGAGGAGTAGGAAAGGAAGGGAGATGAAGGAGGAGTAGGAAAGGAAGGGAGAGAAGAGGAGGAGAAGGAGGAGAGGAAGGGAGAGGAGGAGGAGAGGAAGGGAGAGGGAGGAGGAGTAGGAAAGGAAAGAGAGGAGGAAAAGAGAGAAGGAGAGAGAAAGGGAGGAGAAGGAGAGGAAGGGAGAGAAGAAGAGGAGAAGAGAAATTGTGAGAGAGGAATGGTATAATTAGAGACAGGAAAGAATATGAGATTGAATAACATACTGAAACACACTGGTTTAAACACACACACACACACACACACATACACACACACACACACACACCACCATTTTTTCTTCTGTAAAAGGGTTGTGTTCTCTCTCTCTCTCTCTCTCTCTCTCTCTCTCTCTCTCTCTCTCTCTCTTTGTTATTTCTTCTCTCTGTCTTTGTATGTATGTAGAGAGAGAGAGAGAGAGAGAGAGAGAGAGAGAGAGCAATAATAAAGGAAGAAAAAGAGAGAAAGAAAAGACAAAAGAGAGAGAGAGAGAGAGAGAGAAAGAGAGAGAATTTTACATATACAATTTACACATGCAGTAAGAACAATGCAAACAGGCGTGTGTGTGTGTGTGGTGTGTGTTTGAGGGGTGGGGGGTTGGCATGTGCTTGTGTGGGGTGTGCATGTGTGTGTAGAGTGGTCATGTGCTTTTCTGTGTGTGGAGGGTGAGGGAGTTGGT
>JAWQEG010001396.1:0-70312 GCA_033782935.1 Petrolisthes cinctipes | reverse complement strand
CACCGTGTTCTTAATTAATCAAGTCTCTCTCTCTCTCTCTCTCTCTCTCTCTCTCTCTCTCTCTCTCTCTCTCTCTCTCTCTCTCTCTCTCTCTCTGTATATATATATATACATATATATATATATATATATATATATATATATATATATATATATATATATATATATATATATATATATATATATATATATATATATATATATATATATATATTCTGGTGTAAATACCCTGGCTTCCTCACCTAGCAATACGTACAAAGTCAATAATTATGCAGTATTGAAAATAAACAAAGTCAGAGTTTGTACTCATTCTTTATAGCTGTGTAACGACTTCACATTTGGATCAAAATGCATATACTATAATAACGAGTCCCTCCACTTAAATATTTGCTCTTCCCTGTAAGTGTAATGCAAGCCAAGTCAAATTTGCATCAAAAATTATATATGTAGTTTGGAGGGATCTGTAGTAATCCAATTCACCTTAGTCAGATTACCGTATGTTATTCGTTATGTTATGTTTTGTTATACTAGAGATGAAGCCTACAGCACGCACACGCACACACACACACACACACACACACACACACACACACACACACACACACACACACACTCACACACACACACACACACACACACACACACACACACACACACACACACACACACACACACACACACACACACACACACACACACACACACACACACACACACACACACACAGAACAAAACAGGGCAAGAAAGTACACACACACACACACACACAACAACAAATCTTCAACACACACACACACACACACACACACATACACACACATACACACACACAGAACAAAACAGGGCAAGAAAGTACACACACACACACACACACACACACACACACACACACACACACACACACACACACACAACAACAAATCTTCAACACACACACACACATACAGAGTTAGTCCATAAACGTGTGAAATAACTAAAGTGTGAGAGCAAGAGGAGGCCTGGAGACGAGACACACTGTTTGTTTACTCCATTCCATTTCCCCGCTACGTTACCTTCCTGTAGGAGTGACGGCTCTAGGTAAATGTTTGAGTTACATTCCCTCACTTCCCCTCACTTCCATTTATCTCCCCTCACTTCCCCTCACTTCCATTTATCTCCCTTCACTTCCACTTATCTCCCCTCACTTCCCCTCACTTCCATTATCTCCCCTCACTTCCATTTATCTCCCCTCACTTCCCCTCACTTCCACTTATCTCCCCTCACTTCCCCTCACTATCCTTTACCGCTCTTCACTTACCTTCCCTCACTTCCACATATCTCCCTTCACTTCCCCTCACTCCCCTCCCTTCCCCTCACCTTCCCTTACCTCCCCACACCTTACCTTCACTTCCCCTCACTCCCCTCACTTCCACTTATCTCCCCTCACCTTCCCTTACCTTCCCTTACCTCCCCACATCTTCCCTTACCTCCCCACACCTTCCCTTACCTCCCCACACCTTCCCTCACCTCCCCTCACTCCCCTCACTTCCACTCATTTCCACTTATCTCCCCTCACCTTCCCTCACCTCCCCAAACCTTCCCTCACCTCCCCTCACCTTCCCTTACCTCCCCACACCTTCCCTCACATCCCCACACCTTCCCTTACCTCCCCTTATATCCCCTCACCTCCCCACACCTCCCCTTACCTCCCCACACCTTCCCTTACCTCCCCATACCTTCCCTCACCTCCCCACACCTTCCCTTACCTCCCCTTATATCCCCTCACCTCCCCACACCTCCCCACACCTTCCCTTACCTCCCCTTATCTCCCCTCATCTTATTACAGCCTTCGAGACCCAAGAGACAAGAAATACCTCGTGTTTCTTTTGACAGGTAAGTTTGATTTGTAAGTTACCGATTCCCCCCCAAACTCTACCACAAAGCAAATGCCCTTAAGGGGGGTGCGGGAGTAGGGGACAGGCTTGGGGGGGAACTGGGTGGGGGGGGGTGCGGGAATAGGGGGACAGGCTTGGGGTGGGTAGAAAGCCTATAACCTATTCCCGCACCCCCCTAACCCCCCCAACCCCCAAGCCTGTCCTCTACTCCCGCACCCCCAAAAACCCCCGTACCCCCCCCAAACCTGTCCCCCTATTTGTCTACTGTACCCTCCGACCCCCCCCCCAAGAAAAAGAAAAGAAAAAAAAATTACATACCGGTAAAAAAAAAAAAAAAAAAAAAAAAAAAAAAAAAAATATCATACACCCAGGCAAAATATCCATCGAGTACTGAAGGTATTTTGGTGAGTGTAAAATATGCTGGTAAGAAAAATGTTGCCTCCTTCTCCAGCCTCCCTCATTACCGGGCTGAAACCAGGTTAGCAAAGGCCCCGAGGGAAACTGACGACCCCCTCTTTTATACCTCCCTGTTTCCCTCTCTCTCTCCTACCTATCATCTCTTTTTCCCTCCCTCCTTCCCTCCGTTTTTTTTTCTCCTACCCACCATCTCTTCTTCCCTCCCTCCTTCCCTCCGTTTCTCTCTCTCCTACCCACCATCTCTTTTTCCCTCCTTCCTTCCCTCCGTTTTCTCTCTCTCCCTCTCTCTCCTACCCACCATCTCTTTTTCCCTCCTTCCTTCCCTCCGTTTTTTTTTTCTCTCTCCCTCTCTCTCTTACCCACCATCTCTTTTTCCCTCCTTCCTTCCCTCTGTTTTCTGTCTCTCCCTCTCTCTCCTACCCACCATCTCTTCTTCCCTCCTTCCTTCCCTCCGTTTTCTCTCTCTCCCTCTCTCTCTCCTACCCACCATTTCTCCTTCCCTCCCTCCTTCCCTCCCTTTCTCTCTCTTCCTCCCTCCTTCCCTACCTCTTTCTCTCTCCCTCACTCCATCCCTCCCTCCTCTCTCCCTCTCTCTATCCCTCCCTTCTCTCTCTCTCTCCCTCCCTCCCTCCTTCCCTCCTCTCTATAACAAGCACTGGGGTGAGTTGTGTGTTGTCAAGCAAACCCGACTGTAAGACTATTAAATTCGTTCGAGACGCCTGGACACATAGATCTTAAAAATACTAACTTAATTAATTTAGGTGATAGCATGGGTTTGATACATTGGAACGCCTTGATTTCTCCATAATATGTCACTGGTGCCTTCAAACTATTCCACGAAACAGATCCATCCCCTATGAGTAACACTGGGGTCGTCAGTTTCATGGCTTAATTTGGAGGAATCGGTAGCCTTCCAATTTAAGGCCTCCATGTGATGTAGTCAGAAAATTGGAGGTTAAAACGAGTCCATCAAACATTGCCACAAAACACCACCTACATTAAAGGAGCTTGTTTCGTGGCATAGTCAGGAGGAATCAGAAGCCACCAACCAAGTCTCCCTTAAAGATGAATAGGTTGATTGATACGAGGCTGTGTGGGGAGGAGAGTCGACTTCTTTTTACCTACCTGCTTTAGTTGCCTTGTTAGTGAAAGGTGTACACGGTAGTTTGGTCAGCTTCCAGGTACACCCCAGCCCAGGATACAGGTTCCAGGTACACCCCAGTCCAGGACACAGGTTCCAGGTATTTACAGCTGTTTCCAGTACACGTGGGACTTCTTGATGATGATGATGAAAATTTAGACCAGTTTATGTTATTAGTATAGTTAATTTTTATTATTATTATTATTACTATTACTATTACTATTACTATTACTATTACTATTACTATTACTATTACTATTACTATTACTATTGTTATTGCTATTGTTATTGTTATTGTTATTGTTATTATTATTATTGTTATTGTTATTATTATTATTTATGTTATTATTATTATTGTTATTGTTATTATTATTATTATTATTATTTATGTTATTATTATTATTGTTATTATTTATGTTATTATTATTATTGTTATTGTTATTATTATTATTATTATTATTATTATTATTATTATTATTATTGTTATTGTTATTGTTATTATTATTATTGTTATTATTGTTATTATTATTATTATTATTATTATTATTATTATTATTATTATTATTATTATTATTATCATTATTATTATCATTATTATTATCATTATTATTATCATTATTATTATCATTATTATTATCATTATTATTATTATTATTATTATTATTATTATTATTATTATTATTATTATTATTATTATTATTATTATTATTATTATTATTATTATTATTATTATTATTATTATTATTATTTTCCTGTGGAAGGAAAAGAGAAAATAAAAATGAAAACTGTCAGACGTTGTTCTTGTTCGGAAAGTCATGAAATTATAGATATGAATATAGAGATTTTAAAGTTTTTTTTTTTTTCCTCTGCATACATCTCAATCTTTATGGACCCTGTGATCGTGTATGAGACTTGGTGGCTTCTGATTCCTCCTGACTCAGCCACGAAACAAGCTCCTTCAATTTTGGTTGTGTTTCGTGGCAATGTTTGAAGGACTCACTAACCTCCAACTTTCTGACTACATCAAGGGGTCTCTTAATTAACACCTCGTAGGAGATTAGTGCCCGGAAATGTGTGTGGGGAATTTTATAAAGGGGTTAATACACTTTTGGTACATTAGAGTGCCTTGATTCCTCCAAAGTATGCCAGGAAACAGGACCATATAGACTAAGATAATGGTGGACTGTTGCTTGGAATAGTTTGGAGTAATCTATTTCTCCCCTTAAGGGTTTGGGTGCCTCTTTGAACCCGAGCCAATTCCTCTCCTCTCATACACTGTCCCTCCCTCATTTCATTTTTTCCTTTTTCATTTTCTTTCGTGCTTTTTCTTCCTCCTCCCTGTCTTGTTTTCTATTTTGATATAAGGTCTTAATTTTCTTTCTTTTCCTTCATTTCCTTCATGGATCAGATTGCATTACTTGTCCTTTTCCAGTGTAATGTAATGTACTGTAAATTAAGGTTGCAATGCTATTTATTGTAATGTCATTCTGTAATGTGATTCTTCGTATGTAATGTCATTCTGTAATGTGATGCTTCGTATGTAATTATTCCGTGTTGTGACGACTGTAATGTTATGCTTTGTCTGTAATTTGTCAGAAATGAATATATTTTGTGAATTATGTACAAAAAAAACTTGTGTATGGCATATCCACTTTTGCACACAGCCGGTTGGATGAACTCAGCATGTAACACGGGAGGGTCAGAAGGAAACATAAAAGTGGATATAAAAGTGAGACCAAATCTAACGTTGAGAACACACACACACACACACACACACTTATCTATTTATATATATATATATATATATATATATATATATATATATATATATATATATATATATATATATATATATATATATATATATATATATATATATATATATATATATATATATATATATATATAAGTGTGTGTGTGAGAGAGAGAGAGAGAGAGAGAGAGAGAGAGAGAGAGAGAGTTATATTATACTTACTTTGGGGAACTTGGGAAAGTTAAGAGATACACTGATGAAAAGAGAAGGGAGAGATAATGTTAAGGACACACACACACACACACACACACACACACACACACACACACACACACACACACACATACGAAATCATATGCTAATACCCACTTTGCCCTCAGATTTGCATACCGTCCAATACTAATGAAGGGAGGGGGAATCTACTCGCTACGGATATCTTCTCTATATTTTTCCTTATAACTTGGAGGAGGAGGGAGTGAATTGGGGTGGGGTGGGGTGGGGGGTTGTCTGGAAAGGTAGAGTGGAGTGGGGGGGAGGGAGAGGGGGGGGAGCTGTGAGGTTTAATGGCATAGAAATAGAGGAGGAGAAAGTGGAAGAGGAGGAGTAGGAATAAAGAATGGAGAGAGGAATAGAAGGAGGAGGAGAAAGTGGAAGAGGAGGTGGAAGAGGAGGAGTAGGAGTAAAGAATGGAGAGAGAGGAATAGAAGAAGGAGTAGAAAGAGAATATGCGAAGAGTGGAGAGGAATGAATGGACAGAGGAAAAGCAGAAGGAAAGAATGAAGAGGGAGGAATAGAAGGAAGAGAAAAAGCAAAGAGTGGAGAGGGAGAAGTAAGAGGAAGAGTGAAAAAACATACGAAGGGAAAGATAAATAAAATGATAAATATAGGGGGAAATAAAAGGAGGAGAAAAGAGAAAGGGGAGAAAATAAGAAGAGGGCCAAAGAGAACGTGAGATAAATGCGAAGGAAGGGGAGGAAAATAAAGAAGAAAGAGAAGAAAAGGAGGAATTTGAGACTCTTCGTCCTTGCTTCATAATTTTCATATTTGTCTTCTTCTTGTGACGAACCTGCAAGCAACTGGACAGCCAGGCGTCAGCTGTTTTACGTGAACTACCTAGTTTGCACCACCGTTGGACGTTTCCTGCAAACTGGTTCAAACTGACCCAAACCAACCTGACCTAAACTTACCAAGTTGCTCGGGTGTGAGGGCTGTACCAACCAATGACAGACTCTCTTGCATCTTCTCAACCAATCGGAGACATGGTTACATTCTCTGAACCTATCGGAGACTTGTGTTCGTCAGTCTCAACCAATCATATTGTCGACAGAAGTGTATATAATCCCTACCTTGGACTTTCGAAGTGATGCAACACAATATTATCTATAAGTCACTTCTTAATTTTTTGTAATCAATTTGAAAATCATAGACGTAAAATCAAACCATATTTTCAACTTAAAAAAATAGCTTTCACCATCGAAAATATTCTAGCTGATGACAAGAATATTATAAACAAACTAATGAGTTTTCTGAGGGAGACAAAACTTTATGACCTTATATAGATTGATATAATAAAATGGATCCAATGGCTTAATGACCTTTGGCTATATGCTTCTGGTTGATAGCCAAGAAATCCAACAAGTAGTACTAGTAGTAGTTCGAAGTCAGTGAATGCTCAGGCTTCACTCCGTCACTTGCCATCTCAGTTCAGCCCTTGCTATATCTTGTATCGAGTGAAGACATAGACTCTCACTCCATTACATACCATCTCTGTTCTGATCTTGGAGCTGTGTACTATATTATGTTTAACTCTTGATATAATTCATGTTCTATAATTTGGTCTACTAATTATTGTCATTTTGTCTGTTAACGTTAACGTAATTCCTATTGCTGTTTTTGTTTAATTGTAAATATTGTATTTAATTGGTGATGGAAAAATTATACATGTTGAAATCCTTAGTCATTCGTTTACATTATTCTTTCTGGGCAAATATCCATTGAGGGAGTGGAGTGAGGTTCCCGTTTAATTTCAGTTGTAACTCCACTGACCCAGTAACATATTTACTAGAGTTATAACTCGAGCTGTTCACAACCCTTAATCTTCCCCTAGACATAAACGAGCCAAAACTGGAGTTGTAACATTCTTCTTTGGATAAATATTTATAAGGATATTGTGCTTATGTGGACCAACTGGAGACTATAGATTCCTTCACTTGTCACAATGTCTGTAATAATAATAATAATAATGATAATAATAAAAAAAAAAAAAATAATAATAATAATAATGATGATAAATAATAATAATAAGTTAATTGCCTTATAATCATAGAACAAACAACATAGGATACTTTATGTTAATTAAAAGTAAAACTATTATGCGAGTGGAATGAAATCTTCTGTTAAATAATGTGGGATATAAAATTTATTTATTTGTTTATTTATTTATTATGTTATTGATTTTACTAGCATCCCAGACGGTGTTATGAAGATGCAATTTTAATATTGAATACTTTGACGAATATGTTCATGTTTTATTCTACATAGGCTTTAAGTGGACACACTCTAATATAGATATGTTAATTTCATTGATGTTCCTTTACCTAACAGTAAAAGTATTATCACTCTTAATGGCTTCAGTGACAAACATTGTGGGGAAATTATCATCGATATCTGAGTTTGGTTCATAACATTATAATTTCATAACTGTTTGCAGGTCAACATTCCAGGTTCTAACAGTGTTTACTTTTAATATGGTGGAGGGGCAAGATGTCAATACTTGGGTAACCACAGCAGACCGGTAGCAGCAGGACAGTGGCTCGCTGGACATGGTCGATCAAGGATGATCATGACTCCTGCTACAGCTGTCCCGAAACTGTTGCTGTTCTTGACTGCTGCTTTTCAAGGAGAAGCATTTGGTGGAATAAAAAGATCGGGGAGAGAGTGGTCTGAACAAGCAGCCGGTGTGGCAGTAGAAGCCGAGCGAGCAGTGAAAATGGTAAGACAGGTGATGAAGGGTCCAGCAAGAGACCGAACTCTGACCTTCAGCCTTGATACAACTCTTCCTGCCACAGTGAGGGACGCCATCTCGAGTCTGTCACAGTTCCAGTCCCCCGTCACTGATTCACTCCATGTGGCTCTCTTTTTCAATTTGTCCCACCAAACAATTAACCTGGGTTCAGTCACACATCCTCCCCGCCACCTGCTGCTAGTTAGCCTGAGATCCGGACACGATGTTACCTCCCTACTGACACAACCGTGGCTGAGTGGTGTACAGAGCCTGGCACTTGTGACGCCGGTGTCAGGTTCACTGGCCACTTACACTCTCCTGCCCTTCTGTTCACCTTCACTACACTACCTAGGCCACTGGAGTCCCCACACCTTCACCACCTGGGAGTCACTCTTCCCAGACCGCTTCCTCAACACCTGTCACACTGTTTTCCATGTAGCCCTGAAACTTGAAGACCCTCCATATTTTTACAGGAGACGCCTACACAGTCAACCAGTTGGAGTATCTGTTAATATTCTGCGGGCTCTATCAACCAAGCTGAATTTCTCCTATGACGTCACCGAAGACTCTTTGGATGGTACCTGGGGAGTGCTGGAAGGGGGCGAGTGGTCAGGGTTGTTGGGGATGGTGAATCGAGGTGAATACAATTTCACTGGTAATGGATTCATAAAAAGTTGGGAACGAAGGGAAGCATTTGACTTTGGCGAACCCATATATCAAGACAAAGTGTCGGTGTTCCTGAAGAAGCCCGTATCTGTACAGGCCTGGATGGATCTGGTGAGGCCCTTCAGTGTGGGTGTGTGGGCGGCTCTGCTGGTGGCACTCCTGCTGTCCTCCGCCTTCTTCACACTCCAAGTTAGTCAGTGACGGGGCCCTTGTTGCATGTATCGAAGAAATTGGGTGACTATGATACTATAAAATTGAGTGACTATGATTCTATAAAATTGGGTGACTATGATTCTATAAAATTGGGTGACTATGATACTATAAAATTGGGTGACTATGATTCTATAAAATTGGGTGACTATGATTCTATAAAATTGGGTGACTATGATTCTATAAAATTGGGTGACTATGATACTATAAAATTGGGTGACAATGATACTATAAAATTGGGTGACTATGATACTATAAAATTGGGTGACAATGATACTATAAAATTGGGTGACAAGGATACTATAAAATTGGGTGACTATGATACTATAAAATTGGGTGACTATGATACTATAAAATTGGGTGACTATGATACTATAATAATTGTGGCAGAGAGCAACACTTCTCGTCAGTGAGGGTGATTGGTGGCACAGTATAGAGTATTGAGTTCTTTCTATATTACCACCATCATTGTCATCACCATCACTACCATTACAACCATAACCACAATTACTACCATTATTATCATAGAGTATTGAGTTCTTTCTATATTACCACCATCATTGTCATCACCATCACTACCATTACAACCATAACCACAATTACTACCATTATTATCATAGAGTATTGAGTTCTTTCTATATTACCACCATCATTGTCATCACCATCACTACCATTACAACCATAACCACAATTACTACCATTATTATAATAGAGTATTGAGTGCTTTCTATATTACCACCATCATTGTCATCACCATCACTACCATTACAACCATAACCACAATTACTACCATTATTATCATAGAGTATTGAGTGCTTTCTATATTACCACCATCATTGTCATCACCATCACTACCATTACAACCATAACCACAATTACTACCATTATTATCATAGAGTATTGAGTTCTTTCTATATTACCACCATCATTGTCATCACCATCACTACCATTACAACCATAACCACAATTACTACCATTATTATCATAGAGGATTGAGTGCTTTCTATATCCCCAGCTGACAGTTATTATGTTGAGGTATAAAGGTGTAATAATTTGTGTGTTCGTTTTTACTAAACATCATAATTTTATAGTAAAAGAAAAAAGGAGGAAAAAAAAAAGGCCCTCTCATGCCAAACTCCTGTGAGACCGTATAGTTGTTTGGTCCAAATATTTACCCTACAGAAAATGTGTTAAATCGGTGCATTTGGTTCTCTATATTTCAATAAGGTTACAGGTTTCAATAATGTTTGGGGTCCCATCACGCGGCGCTCATGTTCCAACTGATCTGCTGGGCCGCTAAACATTCACTGAACCATATCTTCCCACATTGAAACCTGCATGTACACTCGCAATCCAAAATTTGTATCCATGTGTTGTTGAAGTTTCGAATCATTTGACATACTACTGGACCAATTACAACGCTTATCATGTTTCATATTTGCTTGAGCTCGCTTAATACTCGATCAGGCTATTCGAAGCAAGCCTGGATACATATTTTGGAATGCGAGTGTACAGTCACGCGTACCAAGTTCTATTTCGGAATTACTCCTTCCTTATTATTCCCTCTGCCATGAATAGTGTGAAAGAAATCCTATTAAATACCCTTGAAAATGGATCAGACCTATTAATTAATGAGAGATTGTGTGTGTGTGTGTATATGTGTGTGTGTGTGTGTGTGTGTGTGTGTGTGTGTGTGTGTGTGTGTGTCAGTCAGTGTGTGTGTGTGTGTGTTTGTGTGTGTGTGTGTGTAAGGGATGGGTAGTGCCTCCTATACATCTTGTAACCTCAGTGGGCTACATGGTCTGTATTTGTACTATTTCAGGCCAGGGTACAGAGATCCAACATGTCCGTCACCAGTTTGTACTTGGTGCGGGTACTACTGAGTCAGAGTACCCCTCCATCAGGTCAGCCCAGGTCACGTCTGTTGGTGTCCGTCTGGCTCCTGGTTTGTCTCATCATCACCTCGGCGTTCACTTCAAATCTGGTTGGCATCTTCACCACCAATACCTTCCCAGCCCCCATCACCTCACTCTCCCAGTTGGCTGCTCAAACCACCATCAGGTTAGTTACTCTGTCGTCTATTTCTGTGTTTACATCAACTCACAATAATGGTCAAGTAAGGAACACAGTGAGAGAATTATTATGATGCAGTTAAATTGTCAAAGTGAATGAATGACTTCTGTAATCAGCAAATTGTTACAGCTGTAGTTTCTTTTCGGTTTATCAATTGCACTGGAGGAGGAATTCAAAGTAAAGCATGATGTACACTCGCAATCCAAAATTTGTATCCAATTCTTGTTGAAGTTTCGAATCATTTGACATACTAGCGAACCAATTACACGCTTATCCTGTTTCGTATTTACTTGAGTTCACTTAATACTCGATCAGGCTATTTGAAGCAAGTCTGGTTACATATTTTGGATTGCCAGTGTACACCAGAGAGCGATTCACTTTACCCAACGTCTGACTGATCCCATTTGAGTGATTTTACTTCCATAACTCCAGACAATAATATTCACTACAGTGAAGATCCTTGTTCTATTAATAAATAGTTAAGCATAAAAATTGTGTTGGTCACATGTACAGTCGTAAAAAAAAAAACACACAAAATAGTATAGTTTATTAATTTGTCTCCTGGATATTGGAATTCTGTAAGGTGAATGTTTTTGTTCAATGATTATTCTTTATGTTATCCTTTGAGAAGCATTGAGTGAGGCGATGCGACTTTTGCTACCGACTGTACTTGTTCATTTTACTGTGGCCCTATGTATGTTGTGTACTTGATTTTCTCTTACTGTTGTCTTATGATATGCACTGTGCTTGTTTCTTTTACTGTGGCACTATGCAAAGCCCATAATAATTATCAAAACATGTCGGGCTACTTTGTTTACTGCTCAGCCAACATGTGACGTCACTCGGTAGTAATAGCACCAAAGAAATTCCTTACTATGTTTGTTTGTGGTGTTTTTATTGGTTGAAAAGTACTGTAAATCACTTCATAATTATCTAGCTTACTACTATGTCATTTGGGGGTGTTTTAATTAGTCAAGAAGAACTGAAACCGCCTTGTGACGTCATACCCTGGAGGCACATATCGGAATTATTTTCGTCAGAAGTGTCCCGACCTGTTTTTCATCTAGGTATTGGTCTTATGCATGTATCATTTATTTGTTTCTCTTACTTTGGTTATGTATCTGTACACTCTTGATACGTAATTTCTGACCAGAGACGAACGGCAGGCACCACACACATACCCTACCCTGCATTCGAAATCAGCCTCTATAGGTGTGTGTGCTGGGTGGGAAAATGAACAATACTAGACGATTCGAATCTTTCTGCTCTTCACACTCTGGTCAGAAATAATGTATCACGAGTGTACAATTGCCAGCACTTATAACTGGTACAGGTGAAGAGGGGACTGACAAAGCTGACTGTATCATCAATAAGTGCTGGCAACTGTACACGACGCCTCCCTCCAGGTTAACGACACCAGACTATGGCAGCTTCACCTCTAATCGGATGAAACGAGCCGAGGACGATGTCAGTTTGCGTCGATTTCAGGGACGTATTGACCTCTTCCCGCTGCAGTGTGAGGCGGTGGCAGGCATGACAGCTGGTACCCATGGCTTTGTAGAGGTTGCCACTCACACTATGATCATGCTGACAACTAAATACAAGGTAACTTACACCTCACTCACTATACTCTATTAATTATTATTATTATTACTATCATCTTTTATTTTTTATTACTATTACTATTACTATTACTATTACTATTACTGTTGCTCTTGCTCTTGCTCTTGCTCTTGCTCTTACTCTTACTCTTACTCTTACTCTTACTCTTACTCTTACTCTTACTCTTACTCTTACTCTTACTCTTACTCTTACTCTTACTCTTACTCTTACTCTTACTCTTACTCTTACTCTTACTCTTACTCTTACTCTTACTCTTACTATTACTATTACTATTACTATTACTATTACTATTGCCATTGCCATACGATGAACAAAATAAAAATAAAACACTATTGCTCATTTTTTGTGTGAAATATTCTGACACCCAAGACGATTGACACTGAAAAATAGCTTGCATATTCCCGGGGCATCATGAGCCGTGCCGATCATTAACACAACTATTAGACCCTTTTGATTGATAGTGTTTTGATCGTGTGTATGTACATTCCAGAGTATATAAGTTGCAGGTCAGTTTTTTAGTTGTTTAAATTTTCTTGGATTGAATTACATTTACGGAAAAAAATAACAAGAGGTTAAATGAGAGGGCTGTTAAAATTTCGTCAGGTTAAAAGATGATGGAGTACAGTTTAATATTATGAATTTGACCGAAAAGTAGGTATTATGTAAATATTATCGCGGACACTTATATAGGTGGTACAGTTGGACATATGAATGGGTGGTACAGCCCAGGTGAAAGATACTTGTCCCATTTGAGTAACCAGTGTCTATTATCAGGTACTTGCTTTTTATTTCCATCCTCAATACTGACTTCTGACCCTGATGTCTCCTATTTGACACTAAGGAACTTGATATTGGGAGAAATTGACCATCTTTCACCTGGGCTGTACCACCCATTCATGTGTCCAACTTTATAGTAAGCATCGTAAATCCTCGTTCCCATGGAGTGAATCCCGTGTAGCGAATCCCGTGTAGCTAGACTCAATTGAATCTTTCTGAATCATTGGTGAGGGGGTCAGTCAGAGAGTGTGGCCAGGGGATGTGTGCAGTGTTGGGGGGTGACTGACAACAACAACAACAACAACAACAACAACCATAGGCACCAACACATAGCATTTTATTGGTGATTTTGATAGAGAGAAATGTTTATGGCAGAGAAGAAAAAAAAAGATGTCGTCGTAGTAGAGAGCGGGGTATTGAACAGCTAATAATAATAATAATACTCTTTTTTCTTCCGACCTCCATCCTCTTTTTTCTCCTCCTTACCTTTCTCGAGATCAGAAGAGGAACTGGTACCGAGTGAAAGAGGCCTTCCTGACCGTGGAAATGTCATGGGTTTACAAGAAGGGCACGGCGTGGAAGACCAAACTGGACGAGAACATCAAGTGGCTCAAGTACACAGGCGTCATCGAGCAGTGGTACAAGGTGGGTGGGTGTGAAGGGATAGAGAGGAAATGCAGGTCAAGTTACTGTATATTTAATCCTTAGTCTACCTATGCTATATTTAAAGGGAGAGAGAGGAAATGCAGGTCAAGTTACTGTATATTTAATCCTTAGTCTACCAATGCTATATATAAAGGGATAGAGGGATGTCAGTCAAGTTATATTTACTCCTTAGTATACTTATGCTATATTTAAAGTGATAGAGGGATGTCAGTAAGTATATATAATCCTTAATCTACCAATACTATATTAAAATGGAGAGAGAGAAAATGCCAGTCAGTTAAATATAATTCTTAGTCTATATAGTGACATAACCTGTTTTCTGGCGCTGCTGGGAGGGAGGGATCGGTAGCCTTCCAATTCGACCACAGTAAAATGTCCTTGTAATGTGAACAACACTTGGAAAACTGAGGACACCAAATGAGAAGAGTCAGGAATTAATGAAAAGACAATTTCTTTCTTTCTTTCTTTCATTCTTTCTATAATAATTAATTAATAAATAAATAAATAGATAAATGTATTTATTTATTTATTTATTTATCTCTTATTTATTTATTTATTTATTTATCTTTTATTTATTTATTTTATTTATTTATTTATTTATTTATCTTTTATTCATTTATTTATTTATTTTTTTATTTATTTTTACATGGCAATTTTTTTTAACAGGGACTATTTTAAAACAGCCCAGGAAAGAGCTGCCATATTTTCACACCAGAGTAAAATTGGGAAAGTAAAATGGAAAGCGTATGTTTGATATGAGAAAAGGGAGCTTGGGTCGGGTGAGGAAAGTCAATGGAAGTGGGACGAAAATAAAAAATAAAAAAAATATAAAAAGAAAGAAAAATAATGAACAATGTGAAGTTAGTGAACGTTAATTTAGGGGGAAGTACAGTGTTGGCAAATCTGGAGCAATT
The DNA here is from genome assembly GCA_033782935.1 of Petrolisthes cinctipes. Lineage (NCBI taxonomy): Eukaryota > Metazoa > Arthropoda > Malacostraca > Decapoda > Porcellanidae > Petrolisthes > Petrolisthes cinctipes. The sequence continues at coordinate 55,194 of JAWQEG010001396.1, read as the reverse complement.
GATTCCTCCAAACAATTCCAAGCAACAGAACACCATTATTTTTGTTTATCTGGTCCTGTTTCCGGGTATACTGTGGAGGAATCATGGCACTCCAATGTAACAAAAGTGAATTACCCCCTTAACATTCATTTACCTTCAACTAATGTGGGTCAAAAAATCAGAGAAATCCATTATAATATAAGTGCGACACTCCAGAACAGTTGACCCTCATTGCATTCTTCATGAAGCTTCAGTGTGGGGGGCAGTAGAACAGGATATATATACAGTATTATATAGAAGGAAGGCAGGTAGATCGGTAGAGTTAATGGTTCAGTGATCGTGTATGCATGAGACTTGGTGGCTGGCATCTGATTCCTCCTGACTATGCCACGAAACAAGCTCTTTGTATATAGATGGTGTTTCGTGACAATATTTGAGGGACTCATTATTTTATCTCCAATATTCTGACTGGGTACACTCGTGATACATAATTTCTGACCAGAGTGTGAGGAGCAGAAAGCTTCGAATCGCCTGGTATTGCTCATTTCCCCACCCAGTACACCTATAGGGGCTGAGTTAGAATGCAAAATAGCAAGGTATGTGTGGTGCCTGCCGTTCGTCTCTGGTCAGGGATTACGTATCACGAGTGTACATACATCACAGGGTCACCTAATGGCCGGGGTAAAGGAGGCTTGCTACTCGAGTCACTCCGTTGGTTGCCCGAGTATCAATTATTTTCGGTGCCTCCATTAAGGCTTGGTTTACACAGTCCTTTTGCTGTTGTTTCGTTCCTCTCATGAAGCATTAAAGAGAAGGATGCCTTACCGGGTAGAGGCGATCATTAGGTAATAAATACGGTGTGCAGCGTCAATGTTTACCTCGGTAATGCCTCCCGTCCATGTCTCTCCTTCGCTGTTTGTCCCTGATCGACCTGGTGTGAAACTATTCCTTTCCTCCTCTTGATCCCCGATTCCCTTGGTTTGTTTGTTTGTTTGGTTTCTGTAGCCATAATGATTAATGGTGTTTTTGGTGTTTTATTTTGTACCATTTTCATTTAATTATTTTTTTTTTTTTCATGTATCAATTTTTATATATTCTTATTCATTATTATAGTTTTCTATTTTTATTTTCTTTATGTGTACAGCATATATTTTTAACTTTCGATTTCGTGAGGCAAAAGGTTCGAGCATGGATGTATCGATACTGAGAGCTACATTACCCTGCCTCTAAAAAACTCAAAGGATTTTCAAGTTATAGACTGTAAATAAAAAGCTGAAATCGACCCATAACCCTTGAGCATTGGTGATTTGGTCAACGTCTTCGCCATTATTTTTTTTTTTTTTTCTGATTAGCCCTAAACACTTTTTCTTGTCGAGTGACGACTTCTTTACAACAAAAAGTTAAATCCTACTTGAGGGGGTAATTCACTATTGTTACATTGGAGCACCTTGATTCCTCCAAAGTATGACAGGACACAGGACCAGATGAACAAAAATAATGATGTTCTGTTGCTTGGAATAGTTTGGAGGAATTATTTGCTCCAGATTTACCAACACTGCACTTCCCCCTTAAAAAAACTCAAAATAATTATCTGTAACTTACTAATTAGCTCGACCATACTGGATCTATATAGTAGTTTAGTTACGATCACGGTTCAACAGGATGGATTGATATCAACTCCCTTTGAATGAGTACAAAAATGGATAAATAATATGATTCACAGCCAGTGAACTAAGCCTCCCTCATGAAGGAAGGCTGAAGAAGTGAAAGAAGTGATGAAGTGAAAAAGAGAAAGACGTAGGGATAGGGGGAGATATAACAGAGGTATTGAAAAGGTTGAAAAGGGCAAGTAGTTCAGGTTTGGAATGTTTCTGAAAGTGAAATGCCAATTTGTAGAACGTTCAAGTAGACGTATAGAGAAAAGTTTTAGTTTAGGTGCGAGATAAATTCGTTGGTTAGAACAATAAAAGGCAAACGAGTTATACGACCTTCTTAAGGAGCAGACAAAATAATAATATTAAAATTATGTTACCCAGACATAGAACTCCTCAAGACCGATGCACTGTTGTTGTCTACATTCATATGTTTTCATGTTATAACGCCTGTTTGTTCCGAGTTAATAACATTTTGTCCTTTAACTAACATTTCTGTTGCGGAGCCTAATATCAATCAATCAACTATCCCTCCTTTCCTTGTTCATTAATCAGAGTTTACTGTCCTTCCCGTAACTCAGCATGCTGTGGCGTCGTAAGGGAAGTATTTACAGCTATACACATACTATGCCTCTTTCACATTCTGCTCTATCTACATTCTGCTCTATCTACATTCTTTTATATATCCCTCGCCTGCAGATGGAGCTCCAACATCTGGACGTGGGCAAGAAGAGGCAAGGTCGTGGCAAAGGAGTGAATGACGACCCAGATACAACAGGAGGTCGTGGTCGTCCTCTCACCACAAGCCACCTTCAGGGACTCTTCTTTCTCCTTGGGCTGGCCTGGGTCTTCTCCATTGTCGTCTTTCTCCTTGAAAAGACACACGAGAAAATGTGTTGCTCCTTCTGTCCAATTGGTTCTGTTCCTCCTCCTTTTCACCTTACTCCTGACTCCCTCACTCCGCCCTCCTGACTCCCTCACTTCGTTCACTTGACTCCCTCCTGACTCCCTCACTTCGTTCACTTGATTCCCTCCCTATCCCAGCCCTCTTCTTTCCTTCTTCATGCTCATTCTCGTAAGGGACGTGGGAATTACAAATCTGCCCGTCTTATCAACAACCTTTTCTACTGCTGGAGGTCATTGCCTATAGAAATGTAGAAAATACGTAAGGTTTAAATGTCACTTCGATCTTAAGGCAATCACTGTCCGCCATTCAACTTTCAAACTTTCCCTTGTTTCTCAATCAAAATGTTCTCACTTTTTCTCCTTCCTTTGCCTGTCATATATATATCACGAGCTGTACATATGTCATTTGACGAAGGCCTTTCACAATACTCCATTCCTCATTTACATGACACAGAAAAAAAAAGCCGTGGTCAAGGAGTTAAATATAAAGATGATCTGCTGTGAAGAGAACAATATTACTAATGGCTTACTTCAGTATATTAAATGTTCATCCTTTTCTACACTCACTTTAAGCCTGCCATTAAAAGCAAATATTAGTCCTTTATGATAAATAAAAATTATAAGATGATAAGTCACTGTTATCTTAATGGGTTATGTGTTACTTTAGTGCCACAAGTGGTCGATACGTCAAGAGTAAAGGTGGCAGCCTAGACGCCAGACGAATGTGTTTGATTGTGGTTTAGTGAGCAGGGGTGTGTGGTTGAAGAAGGTTGGTAGCTCTTAGTGTAAAAATGCTACCTAAGTTTCCGATTCTACTGCTTCTGTTATTGATTGCTGTGACCTGTGCAGCGGCACCAAGTGGGCTTGCAGGATCTGCAGCTAAGTTGTCTAAAAGCACAACTGCAATGAACGAAAAAACACGATTCATAGTCGAAATTCTGGAGCAATTGGTGAGAAGTCCTGCGCGAAATAGAAGCCTACAATTACATCTCGATCCAGCTCTGCCTGCTGCCACCAAGGACGCCTTAATGATGTGGAGTAATGCCTACAGTCCTTCCCTTGTAGCACCACTCCACGTCGTCATAGTAATATCTTACTCATCCTTTTCAGTCACTTTCTCACATCTTGTTGCTTACACATTCAGCCACTTGCTTTTGGTCAACTTGGAATTCGATCGGAATGCTACTACCTTGTTGATGCAACCCATACTGAGCGGTGTTCGTAGTTTGTCACTGCTGACACCAGTGTCAGTCAAACCAGGCCCACTGGCCACCTATACTTTCCTTCCTTTCTGTTCACCTCGGCTTCACTACCTGGGTCACTGGAGTCAACACACCTTCCCCACCTGGGAATCACTCTTCCCCGACCGCTTCCCCAGTACATGCCAGGCCACCTTCCGCCTCGCTACATGGATTAATGACGAACCTTACCTGTATCGCAGACAACGAGATAACAAGACAGTGGGGGTATCTATGACTCTGTTGCAGTTACTGGCAAACAAACTCAACTTTTCCTATACAATGACAACCAGATCTGTGGATGGCTTGTGGGGAACAGAGGAGAACGGAGAGTGGAATGGGCTGCTAGGTATGATACAACACAGCCATTACCATTTCACCATAAATAGCTTTTTGCATACAGAGGAACGTTTGGATGCTTTTGATGTGGCCGAACCCATAACATATGAAGAGGTGGCAGTGTTCCTTCAGAAGCCGGCACCTTTACCAAAGTGGATGAATCTAGTGCGACCCTTTCCTATCAGGATCTGGGGACTTTTGACCGTGACTCTCCTTCTCGCCTCTGGCTGCTTTGTCCTTCAGGTTAGTCCTTGCCACTGAGCCTTCCATATCTGGCACCGAAATAATTTTATTGTCCCGTCCATCCCACTCCAGTGATACTTTATGACCATATCAATGTTGTATTAATTTACCAGGAAGTTTCCACCACAAACTGTGATAATCAAATGTTAATGTTTGTACCAGTTCAGTCAGATCCATCTACATTGTGACCAACTAGAGCACTAATTATGTTTGTCCATCATTCTCTGATAATAACGGCTTGAAGGAGTAATTATTTCTTTTGGGCGAGTTGATAATCTACTAATTTTTTCACTATCTACAGTAAGCAAGGAAACCAATTTTTTCAGAATATGAGAAGGGGATCTGTTTTGTCAGGCTCATGTAAGCTCATAATTGTTCATAAGAGAATACCTAAGAGAAGATACATCCAGAAAACTCAACTCATATTTACTTAGGAGGAATTGGACAGGACATATGTAAGGATGATGTTGGGAGCATATGATTCAGTGTCTTGTATTTCCATGTGTTAGGTGTATGTAGTTTTTTTCCTCCAGTCTACGATTTCCAATAGTATTTAAATGGGGTTAGGTAAAGAGTAACAGCTTAGGGTTCACCACTTAATTAGTTCCGCTGTGGTTATATTTTCTCTTGAAAACAGTAATTATTTTAACATTTTTTGTCACTATTGTTTTGGTTGTGTGACTTGAATCTGCTCTACATAATATTTCCAGTTCCAATTTAACCACCTTAAGTGTTTAGTGTTATTGTTATTATAAAGGATTATACAGTTACATATGTTAAAGGTAACAAATTATATCACTGAATCATTCTCCCAGCTGTGACTAAACCTAAACGATTGCCCTCAGTTGAGGAGAAAAATATGGCTCTCAAACAACTAAGAATGTAGGTACTGCCTTATATTGTATGATTTGAGTAAGTAATTTGTACGCAAGGTAAAAAAAAAAAAAAAAAAAAAAAAAAAAAATTGTCTGTGCATTTCTCGTGTGAAAGTTTCCGACACCTCAAACGATGGATACTGAATGATTGCTTGTTTATTCCCAGAGCAACATCATGAGTCGTGCCGATCATTTGCAGAACCATCAGACCCCTCATGCTCGATATCTTTTGTTTTACCTTGTGTACGTTGAGTAATTTGCATCAATATAATTGTAGCACTAGAGAAGCCACCTCAGTCTCACCTACGTATTTCTTCTTCAGGCCAAAGTAGGTGGGCGAGGCTGGAATGCTGACATGGGTCCTCTGCGAGCCATCCTGGGACAAAGCTCTCCATATCTTACAGAACCTCGACTGTTTGCTGGTCTGTGGCTGCTAATCTGCTTTGTCCTCACCGCAGCCTACACCTCCAACCTGGTGGGAGTATTTACCAAACCAGCCTTCCCACCACGGCTAACTACCCTTTCCCAGTTACTTAACAGTGAGAAAAGGTTTGTGCCATTTACACAATTTTGGTTGAAGATTAGTGTTGAAGATCTGGAATAAGTATCATTATCCACTCAAACTCCTTTTTTCTTCCTGTCCCGGTTACCTATGCTAACATTTTTTTTAAATTAGGACGCCAAAGTGGCGTCTGTGCGCGAACGTAAAGTTATTATTATTATTATTATTATTTTTTTTTTTTTCCAAACGCATGATGGGCGTCAGCCGTGTGCGAGAATGTTAACCAGCTGAGGTAATGGATAATGGTTCTAGGAGTATTCAGGTAACGTACCGTCAACCTCACCATGTGATTACGTACTCCCATCGGCGAAGGACGGAAAAGACGAGTGATTTAGAGAACCTACTTCCGGGAGAGCTAGGTGTGAAGAGAGGACTGAGCGAGTACCAAGGACGAGGCTCCAAGCGCCTCCCCAGTTATATATCCTCGGCCGACAAGTTTAAACAGTCCCCTCGCTGTCATTGGTTATCACAAGGATGAATTATGGGATCGTGATTGGCTCTGTGACGTCACAGAGTTTGAAACTCCTGCCTCTCCTAAATTCCTTTTTCCTAGCTATAATTACGTCACTAACGTTAATACATGTGACTATCAGTACACAATGTATATTAACGACACTTCATGATAAACTTACGAGATTAGAAGGACTTATTTCAATCAATAAATTAATATACTCGGCAATTACGTTAAGAGTACGGATGAGAGGATTGGTTTGGGAGGCTGCAAGCTACGGCAAAATCAGCTGATCACCGGGGACACAGCCGCCGAATTTAAATTATCTATGACGCGATCCTCGACTCGTGACAATGTGGCACTGTAGTTGGAGGAGGTTGTTCCTTATTATGGAGGACGTGCAGCACCCAACACGTCGTCTGGGTATGGTTTATCCATCACATAAGAGTTCAATTTTCAGAGTATCCATCGTGTTACTCCTCTTCCAGCTTACTGCCGCTCGATCAGACCGTGTCAAAATGATTTGTAAGGCCATCTTCCTCACAGACAGCCATGATTGTTTAATGTTGTACAAATATTCTTGTCAGTGGAGTATGGACTATGGGTGTTTTGATTATGAGATCTTGTGAGGTTGTTTGTACGTGTTATAAATTGTAACTCATGTGTGTAGTGTGGCCAACAAACTATGTATCAGTCTATCTACTGGTCAGCTCATGCCACTTCTACTTATGTGACGAAAGACTGCTGTATCTCTCATCACTACTCAGTCTGTTTTTCCGTGTTGGCCACTATCCAAGCAACGTCTATTGTCACCAGGTTTGCGTTTATCTTCTGTTGGTACTCCCTGGTTGAAGACATCTAGCACTTCCCCACCAGAGATTTATATTTTCGGAGATGGGGAGTTCTTCTAGCCTCTGATGCACTCTCAAGAACTGGAATTCCATACTCTGCTTCTTCTTCCCCAAGAAGAGTGCCATGGGGCCCCCTTTATTTATCTTCTGAAGAGTTAGCTGTCCATCATCGCAGAATAGTTCTCTCAGTCATCCTTGTGCTGCAATGACAAGGACCATAAATAATATCGAGTCATTTTCAAGCAGAACACACTACTGTGTCCTCATTGTCATCTTCCGTCAGAAAGCCCTTGCCATCCAACACTGACCAGCCTCACTTAAATTTGAACATGGGACTTTGGCACCCCTACCTAGACTGGCTTCTAATCAAGTGCATTAGCCAACTACAATTATACCAATAGATTTCCACACATCATAATGCCTCATTTTCACTCAAGATTTCTTCTCCATTATCGGCCTAATGACACTTTTAGTGTAATGGTGATATACATGAACAGTTGTAGCTTGATATATTAACTTGCTTTCTTAGAGACACCAGTTCATATATAACCAGATAAGTCCATTGATTGTATCGGCGTTGTCAAGGATTGTGCTTTGCAAAAATTACCCCCAATTTGGTGGTACAGGTACACCCATCCCCCCTTCCTTGATTGCCAGACTCACCACTCCAGATGTGGGCACTGCCACAGCGAAGTTTCTGAAAGATGAGACCGTGCCATTTATCCGGGCCTTCAGAGGACGTGTAGACCTTTATACTAATGAGAGTCAATGTGTGGCTGCCACGATGAGGGGTACACATGGATTTCTCGGTTCCACAGTTTACACCAGCATCATCTTTGCTAACAAGTACAAGGTATGTCCTGGGATTTTATACCTTATTGTGTAAGGGAAAATCACAAAAGGGAATTTTTATTATATAATTGTAATTATTTGTTGTTTTTCTGTCATTTAGTTATTGAAGAGCTTTATCATATATCAATCTGTCAATCTGTCCTACCAAAATGCAGCTCAGGAACTGGTACAGGCTAGAAGAACCTTTCAACAGTTATGGGAAAGGATGGATTTACAAGAAAAACATGCCCTTTAAAGAGGAGATGAACAAGTACATCAGGAAGCTTAAGGAAGCTGGACTGATGGATTTCTGGCAGAAGGTGAGGCAAGGTGTCAATGTGCATGCCTTCATAATGTATGATGTACGAGGAAGTAGTCTTAACGAGGGTTATGGATGGCAAGTATATAATCTGTTGACTGCTAAGGGACCCATAATCTGTTGACTGCTAAGGGACCCATAATCTGTTGACTGCTAAGGGACCCATAATCACTGTATAAAGCATGTATGAGTCTCTGTCGCCGATATGTCACTTCCTTCTCCTTCAGCAATGCCTTCTTCACTTGAGGAAGCAATAGGGAAGATTGTCAATATAGGTTCCTCCTCAAATGAAGTCAGGTGGAGCTAAAGTACATATTTTTCTAATGGTGTTTGTGTTATGCAGTATGTGTGTGTATTTGATATTAAAGGCTTTATTCTTAACGGATGCATACATATAACTTCGTCGTTTTTCTTTTCTTTGTACAACGACAAGAATGAATATGAAGCCCTTGGGTACACCGCTGAAGGCAAGAGTGGAGGCAAAGGAGTGGATGGTGTGACAGGAGGAATGGGACATCTTAGTGGCCCTCTCACCACCAGCCACCTTCAGGGACACTTTACCCTCCTAAGCCTTGCCTGGGCTCTCTCCACTTTCCTGTTCCTCCTTGAAACGATACACAAGAAGTCATTTTGTTACTCCCTTCCTCCGTCTCTTCCTGTATCTGACACCTTCACTCTCTCTACATGAAAAGTTGTTCAATCCCTTCATCCATCTGACTCCTATTCATCTTACTTCTGCTTCTCTCTCTCCCCTTACCTGACTCCCTTCCTTCCTCAAACTAACTATCTCAACCATGGAGCTATACTACCTCCATGATCTCAACCCATATGAAGTGTTTAGTTCCTACAATTAACTCCACTGAACTGCTTGATTCCCCCTTTTCCTTCTCCTACTTCCTCCTTTTCTCCACCTGACTCCCCCTTTTTCCTTCTCCTACTCCCTCCTTCCCTCCACCTGACACCCCCTTTTCCTTCTCCTACTCCCTCCACCTGACTCCCTTTTCCTTTTCCTACTCCCTCCTTCCCTCCACCTGACTCCCCCTTTTCCTTCTCCTACTCCCTAAATCCCTCCACCTGACTCCCCCTTTTCCTTCTCCTACCATACTCCCTCCTTTCCTCCACTTAACTCCCTCTTTTCGTTCTCCTATACTTCCTCCTTCCCAGAATACTATCCGTACTTGTTGGTTATCAAAAAGACATTGATTATCTCACTTCTGTGTTATTTATTTTATTAGCTTCGCGTGACAGACTCAATTCTTCACGAGACTACACAGTGATTGATATTGGATGCTGAGGTCGTGTCTTGTGGGTAACTTTTCTGATTCAGTTCATTATTCTTGTAGCACATCGTTACCCAGTGTCGTCTGCACATGAAAAGTAACAGCGTCGGTAAAGTAAGTAACTATATTTCTGGAATAGGCTGAGGTATGGTTATCACATTTGGTTTAGCAATGTTCTCCTGTGTCTCTTTTATAAAGCCACACAACCTCAACTTTGCTTGGTACTGGTCAGCTGAGAAGACATCCTAAGTCGTCCTCATTTTTTTCAACTAATTTTCAGAGGTTTGAGGATATCTATAATTCTGGATGAAGCACGAAGGAAACGTGAACAGAGGATGAGAGTTGGAAAATGAAGGAAAATGAGGTGGTGTTACTAAAACCTACTTTAGGATCTGGATGCGATGTTGCTATGTTTTATGTAGATGTCACTAATTAGTGTTCAGAGGTTGGCATTATGAATATACCACAGAAGCATCTAATTTCTTTTTCCTCTGTCCTTAAGCCTTGGTGTTTTGGTCATATCAATCTGTCAAGATGCGTGAGTGGCCTTTAAACCTCTGTAAACAAATTAGAGAACCGTGGGAGTTACAGATTTCTTTTTCTTTTTCTATACCTCAACCTCGGGACTGTAGGGAGTCAGTAGCCTGCGATTCTTGCGAGGTTTCGAGATTATTGAACATTATATTGAGGAAAATATACTAGAAACTTTCTTTAAGAAAAGTTCAGTTTCATAATTAGTTTTGATTTTAAGCATTATTTCTTGCCCCAAATGCAGATGTGAATAGTATATGTATAAAATGTATATGAAGAGAATTGCTCGTTTACCTGTAACTGGTTGTAATAATTGTAAATATTAATTCTGAAATTAAAATACAGGATACTGCTTATTTAAAAGTAAATGGGATGTAGTTTCTATGTCTTATACAGAGTGAAGAAAGTGAAGTGAAGCAAAAAATTTAAAAGAATCTGAATCACTATATTTAATTTATACATTGGCCATGTCAACCTTCTTGTCCAGTGAGTGGATCGGTGTACTATACTCCTTTTACGCTAACTTGGCCTAGTAGCCACGCCCCCTTGATAGGCCTTGATAGCTGATTGGTTGATTTATAACTGTTCGTGTCGCTTCCCTTACATTGACATTGAATATGTTTACATCCTTTTCCTTTCTCTAATATTGATGGAATTTAGGAACATTAAAATATAAACGATTTTTAAGCATCAGTTGCTATGCAGTTCTACAGAAAGGATGGTAAGCTGGTAAAATTCCTAAATATATATCTTCGGGAGTCGTAGCTAACATCATCACATACACGTTCGGACATAGCCTACTCAATATATCTTTGTTTTGTAGTCAATATAAACTATTGAGAAGCTGATGGAACAACAAATAGCAAACAATATCTAGTAAACTACACCATACACACTCTACTTATAGCCCAAGTCCTTATATAAATGAAAAAACTCGAAAAATAGATGGGGTATAGTGGGGAGGTTGTAATGCCAGCGGAACAGCTGTCCTGCCCAGGCGCCAGGCGGGAAAATCAAGCACAGCTCACTCCACCTGTCGCTGATTTCCATCTGTCACACTCGATAGCAACTTAATTACAATATATTGCTTATAAATATCTAATATATCATTTCATTACGGGAACATAATCGTAACCAAAATAATAACAGATGGTGGAGCGAACTGAGCTTGATTTTCCTGCCTGGCGCCTGGGCAGGACAGCTGTTCCGCTGGCATTACAACCTCCCCACTATACCCCATCTATTTTTCGAGTTTTTTCATTTATATAAGGACTTGGGCTATAAGTAGAGTGTGTATGGTGTAGTTTACTAGATATTGTTTGCTATTTGTTGTTCCATCAGCTTCTCAATAGTTTATATTGACTACAAAACAAAGATATATTGAGTAGGCTATGTCCGAACGTGTATGTGATGATGTCAGCTACGACTTCCGAAGATATATATTTAGGAATTTTACCAGCTTACCATCCTTTCTGTAGAACTGCATAGCAACTGATGCTTAAAAATCGTTTATATTTTAATGTTCCTAAATTCCATCAATATTAGAGAAAGGAAAAGGATGTAAACATATTCAATGTCAATGTAAGGGAAGCGACACGAACAGTTATAAATCAACCAATCAGCTATCAAGGCCTATCAAGGGGGTGTGGCTACTAGGCCAAGTTAGCGTAAAAGGAGTTATAGTATATAGTGTTTGTGGCTCGGCAGTGGGTTGGTGAGTGTAGAGTAGTGATGTGGTTTGCCGAAATGGAGAGAAAGTTACTATTACTGATTTTGGTTTATAATATCACCGAGGCAGTATCAGGAAAGTCTGCAGCAATGGGGTCCCTCTACACCCGTACTAGGAATATCACTTATATGGCAGAAAGAGTTGTGAAATTAGTAGAGGAGGTGGAACAAGGACCCGCAAGACTCAGAAACTTGGTATTGCATTTGGATCCTGCCCTACCAGGTGAGGTACAGGACGCCCTCTCAATGCGACAACGCCTACACCTGCCACGCAAAACATCTCTCCTACACTTGATTATTTTCATGGGGTCCGTTCCTTTCCCAAGCAATCTATTGTCCACAGCTGTCCATACATTCCATCACGTTCTGCTGTTGAATTTTGGGTTGGATCACAATGCAACCTCCTTACTGGATCATCCGGTGTTAAGGATTGTAAAAAGTCTGGCGATAATTACGCCGATAACAGCCGAGCTGGACCCACTGGCCACCTATACTTTCCTTCCTTTCTGTTCACCTCGGCTTCACTACCTGGGTCACTGGAGTCAACACACCTTCCCCACCTGGGAATCACTCTTCCCCGACCGTTTCCCCAGTACATGCCAGGCCACCTTCCGCCTAGCTACATGGATTAATGACGAACCTTACCTGTATCGCAGACAACGAGATAACAAGACAGTGGGGGTATCTATGACTCTGTTGCAGTTACTGGCAAACAAACTCAACTTTTCCTATACAATGACAACCAGATCTGTGGATGGCTTGTGGGGAACAGAGGAGAACGGAGAGTGGAATGGGCTGCTAGGTATGATACAACACAGCCATTACGATTTCACCATAAATAGCTTATTTAGTCATCTGAAGCGTGCAATTGCTTTTGATGAGAGCGAGTCCTTGGGGTTTGACGACGTGACAGTGTTCCTTCAGAAGCCCGCACCGTTATCCAAGTGGATGAATCTAGTACGGCCCTTCTCTCTCAGGATCTGGGGACTTCTAGCTATGGCCTTCATTCTCACCTCTGGCTGCTTTGTCCTTCAGGTCAGTTGTTGCTATTGATCCTCTGTTTCATGACCCTAGAATGTTTTTATAGTTTCACTTTAGCTTCACGTCAGTTTAGTAATACAGTGTTTACATAACTGTTGTCGTAATGTAGCTGGAGGATACCATAAAAATATCTGACGAGTATATTTGGAATATCTGAGATAAAGTACTTTCATGGAACAGATTCGTCTAGACTCTAGATGACCAACTAAAAGAAAAGGTATTTATTTTACCATAATTCTCTGACAAACACATTGCGTTTGAAGGGACATACTTTCTAGTATAGGGGAAAATAGATGAATGCTGAAGGTTCCAGAGTTGATAAGTTGTATATATGAAAGACTGAGAATACCGGTTGATATATATCTTGCATTAGAAATTTTGTCAGAATAGGGGCGTGACTGAGTTGCTTGGCAAATGTTGCATGCTCTGTTGCATGCTGCCGAAGCAATCATCAATAAAAATGGTGTCCCAAAAATGAATGTAAAATTGGTTGTTTGTCATCCAATTAGAACACAGATTCATTTATTTTATGTGGATGTCACCTTCGTTTTGTTAGACGACCTCAGTCGAGATGATGGACACTGGTGATATGATGGACACCTCTGATATAAAAGTTGCCAATATATATATATGCCAGGTAAACATGTATTATGTCAGAGAAAAAAGGCCTAAACAGGGCTATAAAATATTTTCCTTAAACATTGTTTTGGCATACTTTACCTCTAGAGTCTAAACGATAATCTGCCCCTGTAAAGATTGCATTGTTATTCACAGGGTTGAAAGTTTGTACACAGTCTATCAATATATTGTTAATGAAGAAACTACCTCAGTCTCACCTACGTATTTCTTCTTCAGGCCAAAGTAGGTGGGCGAGGCTGGAATGCTGACATGGGTCCTCTGCGAGCCATCCTGGGACAAAGCTCTCCATATCTTACAGAACCTCGACTGTTTGCTGGTCTGTGGCTGCTAATCTGCTTTGTCCTCACCGCAGCCTACACCTCCAACCTGGTGGGAGTATTTACCAAACCAGCCTTCCCACCACGGCTAACTACTCTTTCCCAGTTACTTAGCAGTGAGAAAAGGTTTGTGCCATTTACCTACTGTAATATCTTTTCTTTCCGACAGTTCTAACTTGCAGTGAATTTACATTAATGACACGCTATCTGGACTTGATAGTGAATCCAGGCTGCCAATTGAATACGTACAATCTCCCCCTCCCTCTCCACACACACATTTAACCTTAGCGTAGCAAAAAATCCACTCGGAAGGCTTCCTCCTCGTTTTCTGCCTAAAGAAATGCATTCAGATAATAATACAGATAATTCTCTAAACAATACTATTTTTTTTCCTTTGATTACTATTGATATTGTTATCATTGCTGTGCATCGCGGTGCAAGGGACAATTGCCTCTGGATTAGTTCTGATTCTTCCAGATAAATTGACCTCTTTTTTTTTTTTAACCTTTGTTCCGTCCATGTCCTGCTCGACTTGATGGGTCGAATCTTTGAGATCTTTTGTGAGATTGTTCCGTGGTCTGGTGTAAAATGTCCTTGTTAGTGTAAATATTGTAGTAGTTATTAATTAGTATTTAAGTCATACCAGTTTGTTGTTCCTTTTTATGAGTATAAATCTGGTGTTATGGCCTCGCAGTAGGTGGTGGTGACCGCTATTAATAGGTACTAACGTTTCCACAACATTCTGGATAGTGGTGGGGACAGCCTCCATTTTTATTAATTATTTTCACTCAAACTGTATTCCTCTTCCTTGTGCAGTTAGTAATGATAAAAGGTTAATATTGGCTACATCCTGTACTTTAGAAATTAAATTATCACTCGGACATTCGTTGGGGGACCGGATTAATGTAGTGGTGGTGTAAAGCCCTCCCTCCCAGTGGTCCGAGTTCCAAAGGAGTAAGATGCCACTGAAACCTCTGAGTGTGTCATGACCTGCATTGCTGAACTTGGTGTTATGATACTAAACTTTCACTCTAACTTTTTTCTTTTTTATATATTTCAGTTTGTCACTCTAACTTTTTAATTTAGTTTTCCTAATGATTAGACATGTGGGTACGAAGGAGGGAGGTGTAGTGAGGAGGAGGATATTTGAAGAAAGAGAGTGAAGAATAACTTTGTGTTCATGTAGTGATACTTGTTCTACACATTTACTGTAAAGTTGCAGCCACATATTAGAGCTTGCCTTCTTGAAGAGAACAATTGACATAAAACTAGATTCTGATGGTGTTAATTTGCCCAAAAATTAGGTGTAACTGAAAGAGTATGTGTAAGTAACGTTTTTGTGTGAAGGCTGGTGTTGTTATTGGGCTACGTAACGGGTGTCCTGTAGATTATGTCCAGTGTCGGAACATAAAACAAAGTAGGTCCTGTTTGGTAGTACAGGTACAATTGTCAGCACCTCTAACTAGTACAAGAGAAAAGGACTGACAACGCTGAGTGAACCATTTATAAGTACTGACAACTGTACACACTCATCCCTCACTCGTTTGCTGCCAGACTTACCGTTCTGGATCGGGGCAACATCATGATGGAGATAATGAAGAACAGCGCCAACCCATCCATCTGGCGCTTCAGAGGACGTTTGGACTTCTATGTTGACGATAGACAGGTGGTGGCGGCCATGGCAGCTGGCACACATGGCTACGTCTCCAGCATTACCTACACCAGCCTCGTCCTTCTCACCAAATTCAAGGCAAGTGAAACTCAATTTCAGTATATTTTCTCGTGCATGTTATTACTGTCCCAGCTTTTCTTTCTGTGTTTTGTGGACGTATAAATCAGTCAGTCCATTCTGTTAAAATACAGATGAAGAACTGGTACCTGCTGAGGGAGTCCTTGAACAGCTTAAGGAAAGTTTGGTTTTTCAAGAAGAACACACCCTGGAAGGAGAAGTTCGACAAGAACATTAGGAGGCTTAAAGAGGCGGGGATGCTGAGTTTCTGGCTCAAGGTGAGACTCGCAGTCCCTTTTTTATAGACATTGGATAAGTTATTTAACAGAATTATGCTCAAAACTACTTTAATATTTGGATGGCAGGTAAACTTTGTAAGACAACTAAAGAATCCCATCATTTCATCAAATCGAACAAAAATCAATACATAAATTTACATGACAATGATTTGCTACTCCCTCTTGACGTACACCCATTCCATCAATTTTGGAAGGTTAGAGTGAAGCGTTGTTAATATATGTTCCTCCTTAAATGCTGTTTTTGGCTCGTAATATGTGTGTGCATTATATGTTGGAGAGGTAATCATTTTGTATAGTAATCTACATTCTCTCTATTCATGGGTTGAGTATTTTCCAATTTGCTTTGATGGAATTTGTGTCATGCAAGCAGTCTGTGCATCTTATATTGAAAACTATAATATTTCTGGATGCATATTAACAGTTTACTAGTCTACTTTCCTATTTGTTTATATTAAAGACTATATATAATATTCTTAGATGAATATTAACCGTATACTACATAGTCAACTTTCTTATTTGTCCTTGGATTAAACGACAAGAACGAACTCGGAGTCTTGGGGTACACCGCTGAGGAAAGGAGCCGTGAGGAAAGAGTGGATGGCGGGACAAAAGGAGTTGGTCGACCGGGTAGTCCTCTCACTATAAACCACCTGCAGGGACTCTTCTCTCTCCTGGGTCTGACATGGGCTCTCTCCACTCTTATCTTCCTCCTCGAGATTATACACAAGAAGAAGTTTTGATGTTCTCTCTCCCTCCCTTCCTAAAGCCTTGCGACAATATTATGATGTTGATCCTTGTCCTTACTACGGCTGGTTCAACGTTACGGTATGATGGTGGTGAACACTATAAGGGCGTAGTACAGAATTGGTAAATCTGGAGCAACAGATTTCTCCAAACAATTCCTAGCAACAGGACACCAATATTTTTGTTCATCTGGTCCTGTTTTCTGACATATTTTGGAGGCATCAAGGCACTCCAATGTACCAAAAGATACTATACTTTCTCCTTAAGTGAATATAATTTTGTGAATAGTCTTTTTACAATATTGCTTTCAGTGGCCGGATGAATGACGTTGGCACCAATATAGATGGCGGTTGTGTCATCTCTGTTTTTATAGTGACTCTAATGTAGTATAGTGATGGATTACTGCCATTACTCACCCCGACCTCAGTCCCATAATATAGTGATGGATTACTGCTATTACTCGCCTCGACCTCACTCCCAAAGAGGCACTTGTGGCTTCTTGCATCATGTATATGTATTGCTTCTTGGCCTCTCATGTTCTCGGCGAATTGAAGGTTACATAGTCCTCCAAAGTGTTCCACAATACGCACCTTTACTGAGGGGAGTCTGTTTTGTGGAATAGAAAAAAGAAATCACTTGCTTACAATGTGTCGAGAGTGTCATTGGCCATGCAAGGAGTTGGTGTCATCGATTCTCTCACTTTCAACCTTAATGGATTGCCTGGTGGGGAAGGTATTAAGTTAGAAGGTCCAACGATTAGATATTATTATCTTATAAGGCTTTCATGTTAACAATGTATATTATTGGACATGGTTGTGCTTCGGCATAGACTGAAACATTTTCAAACCAAAGTCTTATGAATACTGTATAGAAGCTCCCAACAAGTCCGTGGGCACCTGGCGGGAAGATCTGAACTAACCTCCTATACGCCATGAGAAGACATTAATGAGAAGGAGTCAAGTTAATGTTATACCCAGCTGAAGAGATATGCGCCACACTGTTACGTACAATGGTATCTCGTGCCATGATTATCGAAAGCAAGAATACGTACAACAGATACTTGGGTTTTAACATTTGTAGTCGTTTAAGGGACCCTGTGTTGTAGTCAGAAAATAAGTCCTTCAAATATTGCCACGAAACACAACCTATGTAGAAGGAGCTTGTTTCGTGGCATAGTCAGAAGGAATCAGAAGCCTCAAATTTTCATACACGATCACAGGGGCCTTAAGGTGAGAGTATATAAGTGTCATCCCTGTATTGGAATCAAAAGTTACCCACAATTCACCAAATAGAGTCGGTTGCTGAATTGTTCAGTCGATGGAGCAGAGCTGCAGACGGTAATATGGAGTCAAGTTTAGAAGACGTTATAATTCTATTATTGACAAAATGTCAAAGAGGTTATTAAGCAATCTTGGATCAATGATAATTAAAGAATTATAAGGATGTCGCCCAATGCCTTGCGCAGACAGGTAATCCATACAGTAGGAAGGATCAGCAGAGACAGTAAGAGCAAGGGTGTGGGTAAAGCAAGCCGATTGTTGTCCACTTGCTTACTTCTCTTGTTGCACACATGAGACTGGATTTACGGTTGTTGCTGCTTATACACTCACACACTCGTTCGCTCTGTGGATATCGGCCTTCTTGATCCTTGTCTATTAGTACCAAGCCTCTCCATGGAACTGAAGTTGGTGATCCTGGTGTTGTTGGTAACGCCCACCATCATCACCGCTGCACCAGATGGCCTCACAAAGTTTGCAGCCAAGTGGTCTCTGCAGGCAGCCAACATGAGCTATATGTCATGGCTTGGAGTCCAGGTGTTGCAACAAGTGGTGGAAGGTCCAGCAAGCAAAGCAAGTTTGACTCTACTCTTTTCTCCTTCTCTACCAATCATTGTCCAAAATGTGATTCTCAGGGAGCAACCACTCCAGTTTTTATCCACTGGCCCTTTACTCCATTTGGTGTTCTTTGATAATTTCCCAGTCTTTTTAAACTTTATGTTGCTCAAAACTAAAGTAGCACCCAGAAACCTACTTCTTGTGAATTTGGGATCTGACTCTGACGCCTCAACTTTGCTGAAGGAACCCTGGCTGAGTGGTGTCTACAACCTGGCACTGCTGACGCCAGTGTCAGGTGACCCAGGTTCACTGGCTGCCTTCACTCTCCTGCCCTTCTGTTCATCTTCACCTCACTACTTGGGCCTCTGGAATCCCCAAACTTTCTCCATATGGGAGTCCCTTTTTCCAGACCGCTTCCCCAACACCTGTCAGGCTACCTTTCACCTTTGCTCATGGACTGCAGATAAACCATTACTGTACCTGAAGAGTCCAGACAACAAGATAGTAGGAGTTCAAATGAATATGATAGAGCAACTGGCCAACAAACTCAACTTTTCCTATACTTTATCTCATCCCCCTGTTGATGAGATGTGGGGAGTGATGGAGAATGGGAAGTGGTTAGGATTGCTGGGTATGCTGCACAGGGGTGAATGCAATTTTACTCTCAACAGTTTTTTCACCTCCATAGAGCGCAATAAAGCCTTTTCAATGAGTTACAACATAATACAGGATTATGTGAAGATATTCATGAGGGTACCTGCGCCGTTAGCTGAGTGGGCCAACCTGGTGAAGCCTTTCAGTCTTCTCATCTGGGGGCTACTGGTCACCGCCACAATCTTAGTTTCTTCTTGCTTTGCCATTCAGGTGAGTTTTGCCCCTTGATCTTTTTTGTAATACATTTCCCTTGTCTGATGATATTAAACGATAAATGGTATTCAGTATTAGGATAAGAAGACCACCTATAGAAAGCATAAATATTTGTTAGGCAGGCAGAAAAACCACAAAATATTTCCCGTTGTTTAAGGGCTCTTATGAGAACAGACCATCTTCTGCTCCTCCTTCAGGCAGTGTGTCAGGGGCGAGAGTGGAATACTGAACTGGGACTACTGAGGGCCGTGGTGGCTCAGAGTGCACCTCTCAGGTCAAACCAAAGCCCCCGTCTCCTGATGTATCTGTGGCTGATAACCTGTCTCATCCTTTGTGCTGCCTTCACCTCCACTCTTGTTGGTATCTTCACCAGGCCAGACTTCCCTCCACGCATCACCTCCATGGCTCAGCTGTTCGCAAGGGGGAAAAGGTGAGTGATTAGTACCGCAATTTTTAAATCTTAGGGGACATTTGGATCCAGGTCATGTCAGCAACCCTTCTTTCAATAACTCACTCAGTTACCTTCCCACCAATAGACTGACAGCACATGACGATGGAGCCTTCACGTCCGATGCTCTCAAGAACACACCTAACAAGACCGTCCGCTCCCTCATTGACCTGTACCCTGAGATGGACAAGGTGTTGGCTTCAATGCAGACTCGTTCCCACGGCTTCGTTGGCAGTAACCTCTACAACAGATTACTCTTCATGGAGAATAACGTATGTAGGAGTGGGTGTTGGGGAGGGTCTTCTGAATGAGGTAATCTCTAGTGGTCGAATTGGATGGCTACTAATGCCTCCAAAGTGTGCCACGAAACACTAGGTTCCCTCAGTATTTCTGCAGAGGAACTGATCTGTAGCATAGGCTAGTCTGGAGGAATCCCTTGTCCACCAATTAGTCGCCCACGTCCTCCAGGATTTATTAAATAAGCACATATTACCTAACGTAACCTAAGAAAGATAAAATACTCTTCTTAGTGACAAAGTTTAAGGTGTACAGGGATTGGATATCTTCAATTATATTATTCGAAAATTGGAGGGTACTAATTTTTTTCGTAGCACAGTTGAAAATAATCGGTAACCCTTCACTTGACATATAAAGTTGGTCCCCATAACCGTATGGAAATTCTTAATATGCCCTTTGAGTATCAGTGTCATCATCTGTGAATGTAGTTTGACTAACTCACTGCGTCTAGTATGGAAATGTGAAGTTAGAAAACAAGAAATAAGATGCATTTAGATGTGCCGTATCCTTGGCAGTATTGTGTTTTGTACTATGACTTACTTCACATGAGGTTCAGTGAAGGAGGAAACCACCAGTAGTCATTGTTATCGACAAACCTGAGAGCTCCTGATTCTTTCAAACTATGCTGCAAAACAAAACCCCTGCTAGGATGAACATTAAAACAATTAATTTTCTGCAATAATATGGAGGCATCTATGGCAATATTATCAATACGGGAAGAATATATTAAGATGGTTATAGTTTTTCCGACAATTTATGAATGCCACGTAGAATAATATGTTTTATTGTGAAAGTCAGTGTACTCAGTTTTCATTTTTGTGTGGTATAGATGGAAATGAGAGAGTTAAGTAGTGGTATTGAATTATCATTATATATTGCACTATGCCTCAACGTATTCACAAAATTAATTAAGAAATTTACACTAAAATGTGCCAAGCAATACACACACACACACACACACACACACACACACACACACACACACACACACACACACACACACACACACACACACACAGACACAGACACAGACACACACACACACACACACACACACACACACACACACACACACACACACACACACACACACACACACACACAGACACAGACACAGACACACACACACACACACACACACACACACACACACACTTGTACACTGTAAATACCAATAATTACTGACAAACACTACAACACACAATAGATACTCGCAAACACCATACTACATTATAATACACTAAAAAAATATTTACATAGACTACAGTGCAACAAGGTGTACTAACAAAGGTAATGACATAATTATACGGTACTTAATTAAGGGGAGTAATCTATTCTGGGAAATTATAAGGCTACTGATTCCTCCATGCCAGGAAACAAAACCCCTACATATGGAATTATACAGGTGATGTGTTTTATAACTGAATTTGGAGGTCTACATTGACTCCAATATGAACACAAAAGGTTGCTTCCCTTAATTAACACACCTCAGTCATGAAAAAACAAAAAAAATACTAAAATTGACCTCTTTCTCCCGCAACCCACCCCACCCAACCCAACCCAACCCAACCCCCGGCGCAGATCAACGATTGGTACACAATGAACGAGATTTTCTTCGCCCTCGGGCACAGCATAGCCTTCAGGAAAAACGTTCCCTGGCAGGCCAAGTTTGACAGAGCCATCAAGAGTATGGCGCAAACTGGGTTATTTGAGCACTGGTTAAAGGTGAGACATATATAGGGACCAAAGAGGGACACACACACACACACACACACACACACACACACACACACACACACTTGTACACTGTAAATACCAACATTTACATGGGATAGAATCAGTGTGTGGGTTCGTTTGGCTTATGTTGGTGACAATTCTGAGTGATTCGTAGGGAATTGATAATAGGTTAGGCGACCGTATGCAAGGAAGGTCACATGCAAGACAATGATGACGAGGACTACTCATAGTACATTGACTCTTTGACACGTACTTATGAAGCCATGAATTAGACGATGTTGATGACGAGTACAATGGCTCTGTGCATTTAATCTTTTTATTTTTTTAGGTGTAGTTCCAAAAGGAAAAAGTATTGCTTGTATAGTAAAGTGAGAGTTGAGTGTTGAATCTGTAAGACCAATTATATAACCTATAATTATATTTTTTATATATTAGTAATGAAACATGATGTTGAAGTCGTTCATTAGTATACATAGCCAGCGAGATCAGTACTGCTATTTTTTAACTTTAGCTGAAAGAAATATAATAGACTACGAGTATAGGTAATGATGATAAATAGTGTTATGGTGACTCTAGACAACTCCAAAAACAGTATATAATTTCATTAAGGATTATCTGGTAAGAAAATTTGGAGATTACTAAGTCCTTCATATAATGCCACGATACACCACCTATGGTGAAGAACTTTTTTTAGTGACATAGTCAGGAGAAAACAATAGCAATCAGGTCGCTTACAAAATACATGGCCCTTAAAGGAGAGGAATCAGTGGTCACCAATTCGCTTAAGGGGAGATTCTTTTGTTGGTGAATTTGAAGGTCTCTGATTCCTCCATACTATGCTATGAAACAAATCTCCTATTATTATAGTACCATTGAGAGAGTATGTTTTCTGGTATAGTTTGGAGTAATCAGTAGCCAATTCCAATTAACAAAAAGTAAATCTACCCTTAACCGTATCTGGGAAGGTGCATCTTTCTTTCTCTCATTCTCACCCAGACCGAGATACGATCCCTGAAGTACACCTTTGAACCCCACGATGACGGAGACCAGGGCGTGGGTGCCGGAGTGGAGAGGCCCCTCACCACTAACCACCTGAAGGGCCTCTTTCTCCTGCTGGGGATCGCGTGGGTCGTCAGCTGCGGCGTCTTCTGCTTCGAGATGATGCACAAATTATATGGTTGTTCCCCCCTTCCAACCCCTTGACTGTCCCTTTCCAACCCCTTGACTGTCCCCTTCCAACCCCTTGACTGTCCCCTTTATACACCTTGACTGTCCCCTTCCAACACCTTGACTGTTCCCTTCCAACACCTTGACTGTCCCCTTTATACAACTTGACTGTCTCCTATCTCTCCATCTCCACCTTCCTCTCCCTATATCCACCTTCCTCTCTCCCTATCTCCACCTGCTTCTCTCCTAACATCCACCTTTCTAACTCTCTACATCCACCTTCCTCTCTCCCTATATCCACCTTTCTCTCTCCCTATCTCCACCTGCTTCTCTCCTAACATCCACCTTTCTCTCTCCCTATATCCACCTTTCTCTCTCCCTATCTCCACCTTTCTCTCTCCCTATCTCCACCTGCTTCTCTCCTAACATCCACATTTCTCTCTCCCTATCTCCACCTCTCTTCTTCCCTTCACCCCAAAGGTTTATCCAGACGATATCCTCCCTTCACCAGTCTTCCTCGCTGTCGACTCCTATTCTTCTGCCTGCCTCGAGGTCGTGTTCAGACTTTATTGGTGTTGGTTAATTAATCTGGGACAACCGATTTTTCCAAAGTATTCCAACCAACAGGACACCATTACTTTATGCTTATCTGGTCCTGCTTCCTGACTCACTTAGGAGGTATCAAGTCCCTCTACTGTACCAAAAGTGTACACATCTATCCCCTTATGTATTTGCAAGACTTGTTCTTTTCACTAATTAATATGCTTGGGAGATCCATCAGACTGAAACAGAACTCGACCTTATGTCCATTTGTTTTGAGGGACTTTTTTTTTTTTTTTTTTTTTTTTTTACGTAGTTCCCCGTGAAAAAGAAAATAGAGTTGTGTTGACAGATTTTCTATGATGATGTGTTTCAGGTACACTCGTGATACATAATTTCTGACCAGAGTGTGAGGAGCAAAAAGCTTCGAATCGCCTGGTATTGCTCATTTCCCCACCCAGTACACCTATAGAGGCTGAGTTCGAATGCAGGGTATGTGTGTGTGTGTGTGTGTGGTGCCTGCCGTTCGTCTCTGGTCAGGGATTACGTATCACGAGTGTACGTAGTCATACATTTTCTGTATGTTATCAACCCTCGATAAGAACAGCGTGTGTATACGAATTGTTGAGGCCAATAGTACTTGCTGCCTCAACCTTTTAATATTTTTTTTCTTCATTATCTGGCGTAAGTTCACCGGTTCATTCATTGCACTTCTTGACGTTTTTGGATTAATTAAGGACCCTGCAATCGTGTATGAGACTTGGTGTCTACTGATTCCTCCAGACTATGCCACGAAACACGCTCATTCAACATAGGTGGTGTTTCGTGGCAATGTTTAATTAAAGGAGTCACTAACCTCCTATTTTCTGACTATATCACAGAGTCCTTCATGTAACTCAAACCACGCCAGATTCCACCAAATATTTACACACTCAAGTATTTGTAAACTATTTATTTATACGCACGGCAGTCTTCTCACCAATCGTAATTAGTGAACGGGAGCAGCTGGACGGAAACAGGTGCATTTTCGTCAGGGAGAAAAAAAAAAAATTGTAAATACATGAATAAAACGCACCACTACCGTTCATCGTAAATTAGTCAAGTTTATTGCATTTGTTTTGGTTGGTTGAAATGAAAACGACTATACACGTCACCTCTTACTAAGTAACCAGAAGGTAGAGTAATGGAATTATCTATGTGTGGCGAATTAAAATGCTACACACACACACACACACACACACAAATGAAATGTGATTAAGGGGGTGCGGGAGTAGGGGGACTGGCTTGGGGGGGGGGACTGGGGGGGGTGTTGGAGAGTGCGGGAGTAAGGGGACAGGCTTGGGGGGGGTTAGGGGGGTGCGGGAATAGGGGACAGGCTTTCTACCCCCCCCCCGCACCCAAAAAAAAAAAAAGTCCACTACAGGGCACGCCGGCTTATAACACATTGGATTGGACATGTGGACAATAAGCACCAGTTGTCGTGTCTCAGTTTTGTTCGTAGTTTAATTAAAGACCCTGTGCTCGTGTATGAATATTGGTTGCTTCTGATTCCTCATGACCATTCCACGAAACAAGCTCCTTCCATATACAGTAGGTGTGTGTGTGTTGTTTCGTGGCAATAATTGAAGGACTCATTTATCTCCAATTTTCTGACTACATCACAGGGACACTTAGGTGAAATAGGTGAAGCATTATGAAAACCCCATGACACTCACTCAGGGAAATGTAAGTACCACATGTTTATTTCACGACATTACAATTGGTTCGCTGTAAAGAAGAAGATTCATGTGATAGAGAGGGAGTGTATGTATGTTTACGTGTGTTAGGAATCCATAGTTCCTCTTCTAAGTCTACGATCTGCAGTAGTTAATTAAAATGGGGTAGGTAGTGTAATGTTGGTAAATCTGGAGCCACTGATTCCTCCAACCTCTTTCAAGCAACATTTCACCTTTAATTTTGCTTATCTGGTCCCATTTCCTGGCTGGCATACTTTGGAGGAATCAAGGGGCTCTAAAAGTACACTCGCAATCCAAAATATGTATCCAGGCTTGCTTCGAATAGCCTCATCGAGTATTAATTAAGCGAGTTCAAGCAAAAATTAAACAGGATAAGCGTTGTAATTGGTTCACTAGTATGTCAAATGATTCGAAACTTCAACAAGACCTGGATACAAATTTTGGATTGCGAGTGTACCAAAAGATATTATCCCCTTAACAACGAGCTAATATTAGGACTTGGTGAACAGGAGTCTTACATGGAATGATGACACGATGACTCAGAAATTACGAGGTATTCACTTATATCACTTACTTATTCATCCAATGGTGTTTTCTTAGGCATTCAGTCAAGTTAAGCTACTACACGTCATTTATATACCGTGGCTTAACGAACTAGAATATTTTAAATCAACTGTACGGAGAAACTTATGAAGAAAAATAATTATAAAAAAGCGAGTACACGTCACGTCAAAAAAAAAAAAAAAAAAAAAAAAAACAAGAGAAAGAGAGGTGGTCTACTTTACTCTACTATATGCTTCAAGTTCATTATATTATACACAGTGATTTACGGTAGGTAACTATAATATCTGTAATCAACACTAAGGATAAAAATGGATATCCCCCCAAATTAGTTGAGCTTTCACTTGGATTGCCCAGGGAACATTATTTATTACCAACTGGACCCTCCTTTCTCTTGGGGATTTAAAAAAAAAAAAAAAAAAAAAAACAATAATAATAATAATAATAAGGCTTGGACTGCAGGGATAAAACTAACCATAGAATATCCTTAAGGGGGTGCGGAAGTAGGGGACAGGTTGGGGGGGGGGGTGCGGGAATAGGGGGACAGGCTTGGGGGGGGGGTAGAAAGCCTGTCCCCTATTCCCGCACACCCCTAACCCCCCCCTCCAAGCCTGTCCCCCTACTCCCGAACTCCCCCAAAACCCCCCACACCCCACCTAACCCCCCCCCAAGATTGTCCCCTTATTCCCGCACCCCCTTAAAAAAAGTTTCATTGCATTTCCCAGTTCATTTTACACTACTAATATAAGTCCTAATCAAATCTAATCTAGTCTTACCCTATCAATATCTATCCCATCTCATTTTACACTACTAATATAAATCCTATTCAAATCTAATTTAGTCTTACCCATCAATATATATCCCATCTCATTTTATCCTTGTTTTCTATGTCCTAATCAAATCTAATCTAGTCTAGCATAACCCAACCTAACCTAACCAGGGAGAGTTTCTGCATATATTTTCCTGGAATGTAATAAGAGCACTTTGCCTAAGCTTAATTTATTATCGGTGATACAGCAACCCTGGCCTTTCCTGGAATACCACACACCAGGTACAGTCCAAGTCAAAATATGTATCCAGGCTTGCTTCGAATAGCCTGATCGAGTATTAAGCGAACTCAAGCAAATATGAAACAGGATAAGAGTGTAATTAGTTCACTAGTATGTCAAATGATTCGAAACTTCAACAAGACCTGGATACAAATTTTGGATTGCGAATGTACAGTCCGAGTCAATAGTTCACAACATTATTTCCTTCCTCACTAAATTTATTCGTATTGTTTCCTCACAATTCCTCACGTATTCCTTCAATTTCTCACAACATTAATTCATAAGTCAATAGTTCACAACGTTAATTCCTTCCATCAATATGTTTATGGTTCTGACTAACACTGGCAAGTCCTTAGTACAGTACAGCCCTCCCTACGACACCAAGGTCTGTACAGCCACAATCAAATAACCACCGACAATTTCCTTCCATCGTGCAAATAAATCGGTATCATATCAAAATAGAATCATACAACACCTTACGTCAACTCAACCGCCTCAATTATTATTATGAGGTGCTGCAAAATCACACACGTGTTGTTCTTTACTACAAAGATATTTACCACGGTGGATGGAAAGTGTCGGTGGATATTTGATTGTGGCTGTACACCATACGGTAATGTACATGTTGTGTAGTGATTTATTTGCAAGTTAAATATTATAATGGTGGAAGTAATGAGTAGATCTCTGCATTGGTCTCAGTAGTTTATAGTTATGGCCTCTATAGCTCGGTGGAATGTCATTATATAACCATTACATTACCACATCCTAAACCAGGTAAAACACTTGTGGTACGATGGAGCCCCTTGATTCCTCCAAAGTATGCCAGGAAACAAGTCCAAATTAACAAAAATAATGGGCACCTGTTACTTGGAATAGTTTGGGTTAATCAGTTGCTCCATATGCACACTCGGAATCCAAAATATGTATCCAGGCTTTATCCAGGCTTGCTTCGAATAGCCTGATCGAATATTAAGGAGGAAATTCGGTGTTGGTAAATTTGAAGCAACTGAATCCTCCAAAGTATTACAAACAACAACAGAACACCATTATTTTTGCTCTTCTGGTCTTGTTTCCTGGCATACTTTGGAGGAATCAAGGCACTCCAATGTAACAAAAGCGAATTACCACCTTAAGCGAGCTCGCAAATATGAAACAGGATACTCATTGTAATTGGTTCACTGGTACGTCATTTGATTCGAGACTTCAACAAGACCTGGGTACAAATATTGGATTGCGAGTGTACAGTCATGGTCAATAGTCCTGCAACACCTTCCAATGAGATGGCTTCGAAAAATGATCCGAAACTATAGCTGTCAGTCTCTGCAATATTGGTTCATAAAATTCAATAAAATAGCTCGCTTTTATTCACCAGGTTGTAGGACTTTTAACCATGACTGTACCAATACTGAACTGTGCTCCACCTTAAGTGTGTGAAAATTTTTTATAACCTTCTACATGTTTACATTTAGGTGTATATTTACATTTTCTATTACTGTATTCCTCCGTCTTTCTTAATTAAAATGTCTAGATGTGTACAAAAGAAAGAAGTTATAATGTGTGACTGAAGCAAAGAAATAAATAGATATCGTGTGTGTTTTGCCTAGTCACCTTGTTTCTCGTGTCTGTCTGTCTGCCTGTGACGTCATCAACATGGCTGCCGACTAGACAAACGTAAGCGTCTTCATTAGCGATTATTATTCTTTGGAGGGTAAGTTGGTGAGCTACTGATTCCTCCAGACTAATGCCACGAAACAGATCCTTCAATAAAGTAACATTAATTAAGGTCGTCTGTTTCCTGGCATAGTTTGGAAGAATCAAAAGTTGAGACCTTCTAATTCACCAACAAAATTATCTCCACTTAATTAATAAAAGAAGACAGGTAAAAAAATCACCATCAAAATAATCTTCACTTAAGGGGGTGCTGGAGTAGGGGACACGCTTGTGGAGGGGGGTTGGGGGGTGCGGGAATAGGGGGACATGCTTGGGGTGGGTAGAAAGCCTGTCCCCTATTCCCGCACCCCCCTAACCCCACCCCAAGCCTTTCCCCCTACTTCAGCACCCCCCTAAACCCCACCCAAGCCTTTCCCCCTACTCCAGCACCCCCCTAAACCCCACCCAAGCCTGTCCCCCTATTCCTGCACCCCCCTAAACCCCACCCAAGCCTGTCCCCCTATTCCCGCACCCCCCTAAACCCCACCCAAGCCTGTCCCCCTATTCCCGCACCCCCTTAATAAAATGAGACCGGTAAAAATTTGTCGACGATATTAGAGTCGATTCCTTAAAGGGAGAACCTCATTTTTTTGGTTAAATTGAGGGCTACTGATTCCTCCTAACTATCCAAGAAAACAAATGACCTCAATGTTTCTAAGAGGAATTTGTTTCGTGAGGTTTTTGGAGGATTCAGTAACACTTTAATTTATCCTATATAAAATTTAATCACATGGATCTGTTCTCTGACAAAATGTAATTAATTGCCTGGAAATATAAGAGAGAGAGAGAGAAAAAAAAAATGACACTGGCATTCAAGGGAGTAAAAGATTCATTGGTCATCAAATATTACATCAGCAGGTTCCGGGGAAAATTTCATAATTGTTTCGGCTAACTGGTATAAATATCTAAAGCTCATTACATTGAATTGATGCTTAAACCGCGGCGATAATGTCCAACATTTATGCAAGAAACTGCTTTCTTTAATAAAGGGTTTTTACACCCCCTCGGTCCAGAGATAATCAACTGCCGATATTCAACTGCCCTTCCTTTCCTTGTATTTCCCTTAGGGCTTCCAAAGGGCTTCCATGTAGGGGATAGGTGTGGACAATACTTTGTTATGGGTCTTGGCGCCCTTTCGGATCCGAGCCACCTTATCCTCATTTCATCTGTCCCTCCTTTCCTATATTTTCCTCAATATTCTCTGGACCCTGGTAGGGGCTATATACAGGAACTCGCCGCACAGTAAGAATGGGACAGGGAGAGTTTACAATGAAAGGTGTGCCAGGGAAACATTGTCCAACTCGACTTTGCTGTTGTGATTAGAAATTCGTTTGTGGTCGTGTGAAGAAAAACCACCGCGTATTTTGCAGAAAAATGCTTGTATGGATATTAATTCATGGTTTTGGGTAATGGTTTTGGGTAATCTCTTGTCACCTCTCAAGCTTTGCCTCGATTGGAGAGATCAGAGATACAAACCTTAATTAAACACAGTTGAAAGATGATCTGTTAAATATTATCCCTGTCTCTTATCAACAAGAATAATGCAGTGTTGCCTTATTTATGGGAGAGGGATGGCGGGGGTAAAAATACTACAGTCCAGGTTCTGTATTTATAAGACTCTGGATTAGCCCCAAGAACTAACTAAAACCATGGACAATCTTTTATTCCTGCTTCCCAAAATATTCTCCATTTTTCCACGTGCTTCGAACGTATCAATTACTCAGGCCAATAGCATCTGTTCGCTTGGGCTAAAGGGGCTGTGCTGACGGAAAACTCTTTTATATTTGTTTTCATCTATTGTCCTCACACTGTTTGGAGATAACGAGACAAACCTTGCTCGCCTGAAATTGGCTTACTTATATATCGTGCATTTAGATTTGTCGACACTTGGAACCACCAGCCATTAAATTAACACTTAAAGAGATTAGTTTCACAGTTTATTTTTAACACCACCGGGATAAAAAATATAGGTACAATACAAGCACTTGTTTTTATTATACTATTTACATGACAAGTGATTTAGACAGTTTTGTACATGAAAGAAAAATAAGAAGAGATTGCCATCCACACACAGAACAGACGATATACCGTGGAACATACAGTCTTAAGACCCAGAGTAAATAACCAAGTATAATAATTTGAAATGACAGAAAGAGTTTATGAGTACGAAAAGCAGTCCTGTGTATTCTCATTTCCCATCAACATAGGAAATACCTACCCTTAACAATAAAAATCACGTTAATTTGACATCAGTGAATGTTAGTCCTTGTTGAGGGGTTGAACCATCCTGAACAATAGTTAAGTACCGGAGTCTAATTACAAATGTAGCTGAACTACAGGTTGTTTCACAATGTCAGCAACAATAATGTGGTTTTTTTTCATAAGGGTAGGCGGGAACCATGAAAATCCAACAATAATAATTACTACATTATTGTGTTACGATATTGTTCAAGTGAAGGTTTAGTGGAACACTATATACTGTACTGTAAATATAGGATATATTTAATAAAACATAACACCAATAGTTTGTGACTTGTGAGGCTCCGAGTTTATTGAGTAAGGCTTGGAGTTGTTCAGTGCTTCACATGTGTCACACTACATGGAGACAGTGGAACCCTTGTGTCGTGGATGGGACTAATTGAAAAAATATCTTGTAGTACAGGTATATGGGACGACTTAAATAATATATTATAAATGTTATAATATTGCACGAATAAAACTGCTTGCAAAATGAAGACATCAACGTTAAGTGTCTCGTTGGTGGTGTTTCGAGCCTGATTTGAAGCTCCGTGAGACGTATTCAAAGCGGGGTTTGTCCTGGGCTTAGCTTCATACCAAGTAACAAAAGAGAGGGAGCGGAGGTGACGAGGGAAGTGTGTTGAGAGCCGGTGGTTAGTGTCTTTTTGGCCGTGAAAGAGTGAGGTTCTCTAGGAGTGACTCGCTGTTTATTGTGTTTACGTAATTGATAAGTGTTAGTGTGTTTGGTAATAGTTTGATTTTGAGTTTATGTATTCGGCAATTGATCGATTTTGAGTAAAACTAAATATTTTTAAAAATTAGTTGTGCTCATATTGTATAAAGGCATAACTTTTCACTTTGTCGATTGTAAAGAATTTTCCTAGTTTAGTGTGGCTTGAAAGTTACCGTACACTAACTTGATTGGATTACGTTTAACGAACTCGTGGATTTTAGGTGCGTTTGTTGGTCTGACACTTTTTTCAGTGCATGGAAATGGTCAGAGCACAGAACGTCCTATGCCCTCTCGGGTACAAGGCGTATTAGAACGACTTTTGTAATATATTGGTCTTCGTTTCATGTGTTCATATTACTGGTTTGTTGTAAGTGGGATCATGCTTTTAACAATTTAAATATTGGTTACTAGTATTAAAAAAAAAATAATAATTTAGAAATTTTCTACAAGGAAATAATTTGACATTTCAAAATCGCCTTGGTGTATACCTAGGGTTTTTGCTCGCCACTGTACCATAAACTCGGCATTTGATATCTAAGCTCTCATTCCTGTATGACTGAGTGTCCATTCAAAAGTCGTGAAGTCGTGTGTTTGCCGGGCTGCGCTGAAGTGTTTAATATAAGTGATGTTGGCCTTGGTAAAGTGTTTTATAAACTGATGTAGAATCGGCAAAGTGCTTTATAAAGTGATGTTGGCCTTGGTAAAGTGCTGTTAACGTAGGGATGGAGGCCTTGGGTAAAGTGCTGATTATAAAGTGATATTGGCCTCTGTAAAGTGATCATAGTGTTATTGCCTTCGGTAAAGTGGTCTTCATTAAGTAATGTAGGTCTCTGTTTAAGTGTTCATAAAGTCTTGTAGGCCTTGAGTTAAAGTGCTGTTAAGTGAACTAGGCCCCGATAAAGCGCTGATCATAAAGTGTTATAAAGGCCTCTGTAATGTGCCGTTAACAAAGTGATGGGGGTCTTGGGGTCAAGTGCTGTTCATGGTGATGTTGGCCTTGGTGGTAAAGTACTTCAAAGTGACTTACAGAGTTGGAAATATAATCTACACAACTCAACGTGCTTTTGGAATCATGGTTGGATATAGTTTGAATCTTTTGGATGGAGTATCATTGTGGGTTACATTATCGCTTCAGTGTCTTTTGTGGAACCCGTCATTGCCTTTGTGGACTAGCCTACTGAAGAGGGATACTTGAGTGATACATGGATCCACTTCAACCTCGTGGCTTGAAATGCATGGGTAAGTATTATATTTTTTTCATAGAAGGCTGCCTGTTGACTTTACTTCCATATGAAATGAACAAGTAGTAGTTTGGTTTTGAGCCCAATAGTTAACAGATGAAGATGCGTAGCGTCCTTGATGCGGTATAGATTTTTCTAACCTTAATTAATGCATGAAAATGAAAACAAAAAATGCAGTGTGGAGGGAGGGATTGTTGGTTCTGTTCACGTTGGTTTGGATATAGTTGTTGTTGAAATGAAACTAATCGGGTCAACTGGTCATATTTTTTGGATTTAAAGACATGGTAGTTTGGGTGCTTAACTTACTAATGGAAAGAGCCATAAAATTAACTTCCCACGAGGGGGCTTATTAATTACCGTTCAACAAGGTGTGAAATGTATTCTTGTAGTATCCAGAGCTACTTTTGGTTTGTTTCATGTTTTGGATTCTTGTAATATAATTAGTAGGATGATTATAAGATGTGATGGATTTATGCAGTGGCAGTATCGTAATCAATGAGGTATGAGGTGCAGCCATTGTTCATTGGCTGCCATTAGGAATTGGGAAGTTCTTTTACAAAGCACCTCGGTGACCTACCCCTCCACAGGAAGGATAGGCAAGTCTCACCCCGCCTCCACGTGGTGTCCTCGGGGGACACCTCCCAATTTTTATCATTAATTTATAGACGCTGGAGGTGAAGCTGAAGGGGTAGGCGGTGTGGAGGCACAGTAGGTTCCTCCACATGTAGGTTTTAATTTCCTTTTAAAAAATTTTTAGTGACAAAATTATTTTTAAATTATAATTATAATGTGTGGACCAGATATTTGAATTAAAATCAATAGTGGAGAAATATATTGGAAAGGGTAGGAAGTTGTATGCTGCCTTCATGGACTTGGAGAAGGCATACGATAGGGTTGATAGAGCTATGACAGAGGTGTTGGGAGTTTTATGCAGATGCAAAAGCATGTGTATGGGTAGAGGGTGATGTAAGTGGTAGTTTTAATATTAGTGTAGGGCTGAGACAGGGGTGTGTTATGTCACCATGGTTGTTCAATATATTTATGGATGGTTGTATGAGAGATGAAAGCCAAAGTGAATGGGCTGGGGGTAAAGTTGAGGCTGAATGAAGCAAATTGGTCCTTGGTGGCAAGTTTATTTGCTGATGACTGTTGATGGTGACGAAATGTGAGATAACTCTGAGAGGGGTGAGAGGATGGAGGAAGTGAAGGAGTTTAAGTACCTGGGTACAGTTGTGTAAACATGGAAGTATGGAAGGAGAAATTAGGGAGAGCAATGAGGGGTAGACAGGTCATAGGATCACTGGGGAGGATTATGAAGGGTAGAAGTGAGTATGGAAGTGAATAGGGGACTACGAAGTAGTATATTTCTGCCAACACTGACATATGCGTCAGATATGGAGTAGGGCTCATCAGTCTAGAATTGGTGCAGTGGAAATGAGTTACTTGAGAGGAGCATGTGGACTTACTAGGTGGGATGGAGAAAGTAAGGAGTGTGTATGAGAGATGTGGTATGAGCGAGATGGCAATTGGTATTGAATGTGGAGTGGTTGAGAGAGTGAAGCGTAATACATTGAGATGGTTTGGACATGTAGAGAGAATGCAAGGTGTGGAGCTCGTAAAGATGATGTATGGAAGTGAAGTTGTGGGACCTGGTGTGAGAGCCAGACCTCCAGTTAGATGGCAGAACAGAATGGAAGAGTATTTAAAGGAGAGAAACGTGAGGGGCAGAGGAGGGCTTGACCAAGTAAGGAGGGAGTGTTGGAATAGGGAAAACTGTAGACCCTTCTACCGTGGCCACCCCCTTGGGGGAGGGGGGGAGTAACGAGGCGTCAGAGCTATAGACAGATGGATTTGAAAACTGATAACATTTGCTCTCCCAATTTATTGTGCATTTGGAGAGTTTGAAGAGGTTGGTACAAGGTCAAGGATTGTATTGTTGGTATATTAGAGGTTACTTCTTCCCAAAATATCCAAATCAACGCCAAATCAAGTTGTTGAAGTTCTTCGAGCTGTCTGACCGAGCAGCCCCGGCTAAATCGACTGCAAGTCTCCTGCTGTTGAAATGTTTGGAGGAATTTGTTGCTTATTATTTGGCAGCATTACACACTATTTTATCTCAAGGGTCCGATGAAGTTTAGACACTTCATTGGACCATTGAGATGGAATAGTATATAGTACTGCCAAATTATAAGAAACTGAATCCTTATTGCAATGCTTTAACACTATGGTGGCAGTGTTTGCCCGTTAATCCACTTTTATTAATAATTTTATGATCATGGTCATATTTCTTGTTCTCTTAATCCCTCATCTGACCCGCTCGAGTGTAATATAAACCTTCTATGAAATAAGTTTACTTTTTTGTTAATGTTTAATGCCAGAGTTTTTCCATGATGGTGAGCATTGCATTTATATTAATTATTGTAAGTTGCAGGAATATAATTTATCATGGGCAACATCACTTGAACCAATTTTAAATTTTTTGTGCTAGTCAACTGTAAATGTTACCGCATAATATAATTAAAGTTTTGCATTGTAATGAATTTGTAGATCGTAGTACAAAATATAAGCAATTAAAAAAGTAAATAAAATTGCAGTTAATAATTAGGAATTAAAATAAAAGATTTCCACTATTTCGAATGCAATTTAATTCAGTGATAAATGTTGTTAATTCCAGCCGAGCCGTGTCTGTGATGGACCCCAACACTGACATTCAGCGTCTGCCTCGTTGACTCGGCACTTCCTCTTCTCACTTCTACTTCTTGATGGCAGCTCCAACTAGAAAGTACAAGTTTGTGTTATAAGTTGTTACAATATTGCTTTGTTAAAAATCTATATAATTCTTAATGTTATAAATGTCAAAACAATAACTTAGTGACTTGTCCTGATTGTTGTAGAGTAGTATGGGCATGGCTCAAATGTCTATAATTCATCAATGTATATACTGTAATTTACAATTTCAGCATGAGCATAACTTTGAAATATCCACCTCCTAAGGCAGTGGCAATTTTTTTCTCGTATCCTACAAATTTCTATCAGAAGAGTCAGTATCGTGTGGCTATTCTATGAAATGAAAGAGGCAGTGTGTTCAAAGTCCCTAGAGCCCCATATTTCTTGTTAAAATATTGAGAGCAGTCTGTAATCAGTGTTCACATTACTGGGACCGAGAGAAGTGGTTATGCTGATTTTCCTGGTTTGAAGTGCGAATGAATGTAGTTGAACATCACTCAAATATTACATTTACTATCAGTCTTTTACAGATAAGTGGATGCTGAAGTTGTGTATAAAGGAGTGGGTGGCCATTACTATCGTGGACCATTACTATCGGCAGCCAGAATATTTCTTGTCCTTCTCTCGTCGCTCACCAAGAACATTGAAGGTCAGTCTCGTGGATATAAAGTAGAATAGTTGTCAAAACATGAATTGCGATAACTTTTGAGGGAACGTAAAGTATATTAATGTTCATAGTTTCTTTTAGGGATCATAAGTTTGTAATACAGAAGGAAATGTAATGTGGTACAGTCGTGGCCAAAAATAATCATCCATATAGGGGTAACTAGCGGAGTTTGACAGCTTTCATCTGTTCCTAAGCTGATAAACTTTCCAATAAATAATTATAATTTTTTAATATACTACAAGCAAGTACACACTACTAAAAACAATAAAATCATATGTGAACGTGAGAATATTAGACAGTAAATGGTTTGAGATGGCGATATGTGGATGATTATTATTTATTGACCATGACTGTACAGGCGGCGGCAGAAATTCGTGGCACTCGGCTCTAGTGGTAGGAGCCTGGTGATCTGGTAACACTGTAGGAGAGATGACTAATACGGTTTAAATGGATAATACTAAAGATCATTCGCCATTTAAACCATACTTTTCAAATTTCATACAGCGTTACCAGATCACCGGGCTCATCTCACTCGAGCTGAGCGGGACGAATTCCTGCTGGCGACTGTACATTCCTTTAGTATTACATGTTTATGGTTCCTACAAATAGTGGTGGATGTTGATATAGTTAATGTTCTATCAAGATTTGTCGCATTTCATATTTTTGCACCTGTACATGAATGGAAGTGGGGAAGTAGAATTAGTGAAGCTGAGAATCTAGCATAAAGTGGACGTTAGAAGAAAGACTAAATATTTAATCTATAAATGTTGTGGTGACTATAAAGGATTGGCATTGCTGGGGGAAAAAAATAAATAGTAATATATTTAAAGTACTACACGCATCATAAGTAATAATACGTTGCTTTGGAGTAAAGAGTGATTTTCAAAAGTAATTAATTACATGTCAATTTGTAAGAATATAAAATGAGGTTATTTTTAATGCTGCCTAGGATTAAAAGAATGTTTATTTTAGAGATTGAGACAAGACTTTTGTTGTTGATAATGTTGAATCTCCTTGAACAAAAGCCGAACCTATTGGAGGGAATGGAGGATTGTAGATTAGCGTTACAAAATAAATCCTGTGTTTGTCAGCTTAGTCAATACTGTGCTTTCCAGGATAGTTTGTCAGCTTAGTCACTACTGTGCT
The DNA here is from genome assembly GCA_033782935.1 of Petrolisthes cinctipes. Classification (NCBI taxonomy): domain Eukaryota; kingdom Metazoa; phylum Arthropoda; class Malacostraca; order Decapoda; family Porcellanidae; genus Petrolisthes; species Petrolisthes cinctipes. The sequence goes on along the minus strand of JAWQEG010001396.1, from coordinate 17,941 downwards.
TTCCAGGATAGTTTGGTGTCTGTAATCCTTCATTCAACTCATTAATTAGTTGGGTACTGACTTGTGTTGTAAATTATTTTCAGCTGTTCTATAACCAGTGACAGCTTCCTGGAGTTCTGGCAGCACTCATGATGCACTGGCTGGTAGGTAAAATATTATTTGTAAATGTAGTAAAAGGGTTATCGAACTGGAAAACAATCTTTTGTTTAATATTTGTATGCAGCATATGGAAGTGGAAATAATCGTTGAGTATTAACTAAGAGATAATTAATGCTAGTATAAAAAGTAAGTTGAAGAATAATTGAGAGAATGGTAAAGACAAAATGAATAGTCATGGTATTGAAAAAGCAAATATTGCAAAAAAAAAAAAAAAAGGATTTGTTGCAGTCTTTTGGAAGAAATTAAACCAGTCAAGAATAATTATATATTGTAACGTAAAGAAGGAATTTTAAAATGATATAAAAATCAAAGAAGGCTATATTGAAACTGCTTTAAAGGATGTAGAGAAAAGGAAATATTTAAATGATGTAGAGAAAAGGAAATAGTAAGAAGTTTATGACCAACAAAAATAGAAAAGGAGAATAAATCGGTTAACTAAAGCATGAATGGAATAATATATTTTTGGTTGTTGAAGGTATAAAAGTAATTTGTTTTTCATTACAGGTAGTGGTGTTGCAGTGCAAGATAGTGGTCTGTGCGCCAGTACACACTCCTAACTCGTATTGAATTGGGTGGTCCAGCATTGTGCAGACACGTGTACTGGCGCGGGGCTCCACTCTCCTGAAGATTGTACCATGCCCCTATACACACACACACACCATCCAGTAGGAGGGTGTGAGCCTTTCAGTGTGTAGGGTGATGTATTGATGTGTGTGGTTCAGTCTTTGGGAGATGTGACCCCCTTCCTCCTTGGGGTGGGTCCCAAGGGGGAAGTACACTCTGCCATTTTCCGAAGGAACCCGATTGCCCCCCCCGTTTTGGGGGGGCTGGGTTTCCTAAGGGGACGGCATGAGTGAAAACCTGCTTTGCATTGAAGTAGCATATCGTTACTTTGATATGCCCGAATACGAATTTCCAAATTTTATTTGAAATTTTTTTTTTTTAATAATTATTTTTGGCGAGATAAGCCCTGGTTGAACTCCGGCCACTCTTCCAAGTATGAAATAAAGGATATGTTTTGTATTTCTCCAGTTATTAGTGTATACATACAAGTACCATATATGTCCGCAATAAATAAATGGAGTAAGGTGTTGTTGTTTCCCGAGATGAATGGTTTTATTTACCTTAATTTAAAATCACATTTCAACCAGACCACTAGACTGGATGGATATACTAGACAACAACAAACTTGACATGTGGCCGTAAAACCATCTGGCCACATTGACCTCGCATAAAAGTGGGGAAATATACAATGAATGAGAAAAAACAAAAAAACTCCCACGCACAATGTAATGAAAGAACCATAATGACATCATATAAAATCACCACGTTAAAAAGAGATAACAGTACACAGATAAATATACACAAAGATAATTAGCAAAACACAGCAGAAAGGGCATAAAATTTCGTGCAGCGTACATGTGTGATTTGCATGACTTATTAAGCTCGTTACGGAATAAATTAAGAGAGAATGAGGACATTAAGTGCTCACACATACGTGCAAACACAAGTCCATTTTCTAGCTAATTAGAAGTTTTAAAAGAGAAACTTGAGTAATCCAAAATAGCGAAGGATTAAAGATAAATGAGAGGAGGAAATGCAACAGAAATAAATAAACAAAGCAAGACTGACGCACTCAAATGGAAACTAAAATTAGACCTAACACAAGCAAATAGAAGCTAAAATGACAGTAAAAAAAAAATCTCGCCCATTCTCGGTCAATAAGTCTCTTTCTCTTTTCTGCCCTCATCAAAGAGCATTACATTTTTACCAGGAGATAACAATGAATAACCTGAAAAATGTTATGAACGTAAAATTATATAACACCCACCCCAATACACGACACAAAGAACTATAAACTCACCCCAAACACACGCAAACTTGAATCAAAATAAAACCCAGTCGACGCAAACTGATATCTAAATCGACTAGAAAAACACGCAAATATAACCAAGAATTCCATACAACACACAAAGAAACTGAAAATTCCGCACACCACACGCAATCTAAAAATAAATCACTGCACAAACTAACGCAAAAATAAACAAAACAACCCCCGCTACACGACACACAAACCAAGCAAGCCAAAACCCACGAGCCTAAAACAATGACAAGGAAGAGCCGGGAGACGAGAACGTAAAGTAGGTACAGTCGCCAGCATTGCCGCGTTGTACAGGGGCTCACATATTTAAAAGTGATTTAGTTCCTTAAACAACAAAGTTCACTTTATGTGCTAGTGTATCGAGGATACTCCATCTCACACAAATGGATTGTTTCGAGTTAAATAATCAGTGTTGCTACATCTCTGAATATGTGTGAGCCCCTGTCCACGCGGCAGTGCTGGCGAGTGTACAGTCGGCGGCAAAAGTCCTGTCGCCACATTTGCCAAGTCATGAACGAAGTATGGAAGTATAAGCTTCACAGGCTTGTAAAATGAATAACCTGAGACATTAATTAATTTGTCCCCTGGATATCTTAATTTAGTATGACGAATGTTTTTTTTTTTCGATGTAATATTAGCCTTTATGTTATTCTTCAAGAAGCACTCTGTCAGGCGACAGGACTTTTGCCGCCGACTGTACATTAAAATCAAGGTGAACCACAAAGAAAGTTGGAGTCTGCAGTGTAGAGGAGGAGGGGTGGGGGGGTCAGGGGATTAGTCTGTTATAACTACTACTAATACTACTAGTACAATACTACTACTACCACCACTAATAATAATGGGCAGTAGAGGAGGAACATTATAATATAAACAAAGAGAGAGATAAAGAAACACACACAGGACGCGAGGGAAGGGCAGCAAGAATAAACACTAAGATAAGGGCAGTAGGAATAATAGAAAAATAAAGAGATACAGAAGGAAAACGAGGAAGAAATTGAGAGAGAAAATTAAAGGAAGCAAAACATGAAGAGGAAATGAAAATTAGAAAAAGAAACACAGAAGTAGCAAAGAGGCAGAAAAATATATGAGAAAGAAGAAAACGGGAAAATGCATATAGAAAGAGATAGAAGAGAAATAAATGGAGAAACTGAGAAAGAGAATGAAATAATTGATAAAGAGTTGCTGTGTAAAGTGAGGAAACGATTACTTTAAATGACACGATGTTTTAGATGACGTGAAACAGAATTTTTTTCTAAGGCAGGAAGATCAAGGGAACAAGAATGAGGAGAAGGAAGAGAAAGGGAGAAAGGAGGAGGAGAAAGAGAGAGGAGGAGGAGGAAGGGAGAAAGAGAAAGGAGGAAGGGAAACAGAGAGGAGGAAGGGAGATGGAGAAAGAGAGAGGAGGAAGGGAGATAGAGAAAGGAGGAGAAGGGGGAGAATGAAATAGATGATCAGGAGTAGCACAATATGAAGTGAGGGGAGTAGATACCGTAGTTTAATGGTGGTGGTGGTAGCTTAATGGCTGTCTTAATGGGGTAAAACTTTAATGGTGGGGAGATGGGGACGAGTTTCTGGTTGGGGGCTGGGGTAGTGGGATGGGGGTGGGGGTGGGGAGGGAAGGAAGGAGAGTGGGTGAGTAGAGGGATGGGAGGTGGAAGAGAGAGAGAGAGAGAGAGAGAGAGAGAGAGCGAGAGAGAGAGAGAGAGAGAGAGAGAGAGGTGGAAGACAGGAAGGGATAGTGGAGGGAAGCTTGGTGTCATGTGGGAGGTGAGGAAGTGGATGGTGAGGGAAGGAGCAAAAGTGGAGGGAAGGAGGAAGTGGTGAAGCCTAGTGAAAGAGTGAAGATAGGAAGCAAGAAATGTCTGAGGGAGGGAGGAGGAGACAAGGTGAAGGGGGAGGGGGGAAAAAGAAAAGAAAGGAGGGAAGGAGAGTGAGGGAGAGATGGAGGTAGGATGGGAGAAAAAGTGGAGGGAGAGAGAAAAAGTGAAAGGAAGAAGCAAAGATGAAAAAATAAACAAAAAGAAGAGAAGAGGAAAGTATATGAGGAGTAAATTGGAGGGAATTAATAACAAGACTTGCTGAGGAAGGTGAGGTGTTGTCGGCGGATTGGAGACTTCTAATTCTTCCAGACATCACCAGGAAACATGACACAAAAATCATTCAAGTAGGCCAAAAATTACTACAGAAAAATATAATCCTTCCAGCAAGTAAAACAAATGCAAAGACTGGGAAGCAAATACCTATAATCTTAGATGGTAATAATAATAATAATAATAATATTAATACGACTACTAATAATAATAATGCAATGATAATAATACAATGACGATGATGATGATGGAAATTATAATGATAATGATGACAATACTTTTAATGATCGTGATGTGATAAGTTGATTAAATAATACAGAACCATAAATGACAGTGTAACATCAATCATCACACGACATCAGAAAAGGACAGTAAAGTTGAGGAATACCAAACACTGAGGGAAGAATGTACAGTAAAGGTGGGATGGTTGTAGAAATTAAGGGACCCGGGTTGTGTTGTAGTCAGAAAATTGGAGGTAGATGAGTCCTTCAAATATTGCCACGAAACACACTACCTATATGGAAGGAGCTTGTTTCATGGCATGGTCAGAAGGAATCAGAAGCCTCCAATTTTCATACACGATCACAGGGGCCTCAAGGAGAGATTATTCTCTTGTTGGTGAATTGGAAGGCTGTTGATTCCTCCTAACTATGCCAGAAAACAGACGTCCTCAGTGGTACAAATAGGGGATCTGTTGTTTCATGGCATAGTTTGGAGGAATCAGAGACCTTTCAATATACCAGCAAAAGATTCTCCCCTTAAAAAAGTAGGAATTGACTTGGGACCGAAGGCGCGTCAAAATCCTATCAGTATTGCCTTCATCTCAACATAGAAAAAGTTGAGTTGAGGCAGAAAGTTTACAAAGTTACGAGAACTTTGATGGTGTGAGGAAGAGGTGAAGGACGAGGAAGAGGAGGAGGAAATGATTGGGTAAACGAGGAGGAGTGACACACACACACACTTTCTCGTAAGGGCACAAGCATACGAAAATATCGCGTCAAAGGCACACACACACATGTAACACACTTTCTCGAAAGGGCACAAGCATACAAAAATATCTAGTCAAAGGCACACACACACATGCACCGAAACTTGGAAAGAGTCGAAGGAACTGTTAATTTTTCTCTCCTCCTTCCTTCCAAGACTCAGTTAACAAACTGAGGTGCAGTTTGCCTGGGTGCGTGCAAGTGTGTGTGTGTGTGTGTGTGTGTGTGTGTGTGTGTGTGTGTGTGTGTGTTGTAACTACTGTATAGCGAAACTCTTTCTAGAGATATTTTCTATTTGGAAATATTTTCTGTTTAGGATATTCGTCCCTCAAAGAAAATCATATTGCTTGAAGATTAATTAAATAGCTAAATAAATAAACTAACCAAACAAAACATTATCTATAAGAACTCCGTCTCTACTGAATAATATTCTGTCTTTGGAGAAATCCAATAATGAGAAAATCGTCTACAAATGAAACTGTGCAAGGCTGAAATGAACCAAACTAAGGAAGTCAACTATTGTGAGCGAATTGAGGGCTACTGATTCCTCCACACTATGCCAGGAAACAGATGACCTCAGTATTACTAATAGAGAATTTGTTTCGTTGCATAGTTTGGAGGAATCAGTAGCCATCCAATTTATCTACAAAAGTGTATCATCACCTTAGGGAAAGCTTGTAATATAATTTGGAAGTCACTGTGTCCTTCAAATCGACCTGTTAAACACCACTTATACTGAAGAACCCTGTGATCCTGTATTGGAGGCTTCTGATTCCTCCTGACTATACTACGAAACAAAGTCCTTGCATATAGGTGGCGTTTCGTGGCAATATTTGAAGGACAACAACACCAATATCAACAAATAATAAACGAAAACAACAACAACACCAATATCAACAAATAATAAACGAAAACAACAACAATATCAACAAATAATAAACGAAGACAACAACAACAACAATATCAACAAATAATAAACGAAGACAACAACAGCAACAACACCAATATCAACAAATACTAACAAGAAAAAACAACAACAACAACACCAATATCAACAAATACTAACAAGAAAAACAAAAACATCAAACAACAATAACACGAAAATACAAAAGCCAAACAATTACTGCAAACAAATGTGTAAATAAACAAAAAATAACAAATTTATAAAAAAAATATCAACAAAAACAACAAGAGATACAATAAAAAGTATCAACAAACAAGAATAATAATAAAAACAACAACAACAACATTTGGAAGCAGAAAACTGGAACCGATATATAAATTTTTACTGCTTCACCATCACTATATATATTCTCTCTCTCTCTCTCTCTCTCTCTCTCTCTCTCTCTCTCTCTCTCTCTCTGGTTATAATCCCCATTTCCTAATTATGGTTTCCGTCCATTCCCACACACACACACAATCTCTCTCTCTCTCTCTCTCTCTCTCTCTCTCTCTCTCTCTCTCTCTCTCTCTCTCTAATATTATACCTTCACACGTTTCTCAGTCTCTCTGTCTGTCACTCTCACTCCTACACCCTCCTCTTCCTCCTCCTCCTTCTCCTTCCTTTCACTCCTTCTCTCCCCAATCTATTTTACGTCCAATATATTCTCTTTCATTTCTCTCCTTCGCTGTCGTTCCATTTTTATCCTCACACCTCTCCCTTCTTCCTTGCTCTGACCTGACCTGAGTTATACATACATATCGTTCAATATCTTTCTTTCACTTCCTCTCCACGTCTCTCTCTCTCTGTGTGTCTGTCTTTCATTCATCTTGTTTCTGTTTTTATTTGGTTTTCTTTCCTATCTTTCCTTCACTTTTTCTTTATTCTCTCCTGTCTCTCTCTCTCTCTCTCTCTCTCTCTCTCTCTCTCTCTCTCTCTCTCTCTCTCTCTCTCTCTCTCTCTCTCTCTATACAATTTCCTTCTCTTTCTTCAATATCTCTCCTCGTTTCCCTCTTATTCAGCTTCTTTTCATGTCTCTCTCTCTCTCTCTCTCTCTCTCTCTCTCTCTCTCTCTCTCTCTCTCTCTCTCTCTCTCTCTCCTCGTTTCCCTCTTATTCAGCTTCTTTTCATCTCTCTCTCTCTCTCTCTCTCTCTCTCTCTCTCTCTCTCTCTCTCTCCTCTCTCTCTCTCTCCTCTCTCTCTCTCTCTCTCTCTCTCTCTCTCTCTCTCTCAACATTTTTTTTACATCTACCTCACAGACGCTTTTTCTTCTTCTCCTATCCTTCCATCTTTCTCGAACTATTTTTTATTTTAACTCTCCTTTATTCTCCTCTCCCATATCATACACTGTATATATATATTTTCCCCTTCGCTTCCCACGTTCCATTATAAAATTTTAAGGGGTTAAAGCAATGTGGGAAAATTTACTAATAGAGGGGTAACTGTTTTCTCCAGACTATGCCACAAAAAAAAAAAAAAAAAAAAAAAAAAAAAAAATTTACTCGTATACTGATGAAGTTTGTTTTTGCACACAAAATAAAAAAAAAGATGAATATGAAAACTGAGAAATATACCATAGAGTGTAAAAGGAGGAAGGGGGAAGAGGAAAGTGTAAAAGGAGGAAGGGGGGAAGAGGAAGACAGACAGACGGATGGATGGATGGGAAAACAAAAAAATGGGAGAGGAGAGGAAGGAATAATTAACAGGAAGAGGGGGAAGAGGAAAAGAAACAAGACGGAGAAAATATGAAACTACAGAATAACAGTTGTTGACGCGGTGATGAATGAATATAAAGGAGAGAGAGAGAGAGAGAGAGAGAGAGAGAGAGAGAGAGAGTTACAAGGAGTTACAAGGACAAGTAGCACCTCAAAAGGTCTTACGACCCATACCAAGGAGGTACCGTAGGTATAGTAGCAGTTGCTAACTAATAGTGTGAGAGAAAAGTATAGTAAATAGAAGGCTCTCCCCACCCCACCTCTCCCACCCGCATTGCGGGTATGGAAATGGAAATGTACCTAACCCGGGGGTAAAAAATGGCCGGACTAGGAAATTTTTGTACAGGAAAGGAGGAAACAAGCACTTTAACTCTAACAGGCTTGGCAGAACTTTGTCTAACTATGTCTTGAACTGCTCTATCGAGGAAACTATCAACTACCTCTGCTGGTAGCTGATTCCAGACATTGCAGATTTTATATGTGAAGAAATTACCTAACGTATTATGGGCGGAAGCGTTTCAAGTCTAGTTTCCATCCATGGTTTCTAGTTGCATTAGAGTTTAAGCTAAACAGGCACTAGTAATCAATGTTTTTCATATCCACGAAGGATTTTGAAAACTTCAATTAGTTGACCTCTCAAGCGTCTCGTCTCTAATGAGAAGAGACCTAGTGCCTGCAGCCTTCTCTGGTAGCCCATGTGCTTAATTGATGGGATCAGTTTGGTGGCCCTAGCCTGGACTCTCTCAAGCCTCGCAATGTCTTTCTTGAGATGTCGGCGACCAGAACTGCACAGCATATTCCAGATGTGGCCGAACCAAAGAATTGTACAGAGTGAGGACTATCTCTTTGTTTCTAAATCTAAATTGCCTCTTTATGTAACCAAGAAGCCTCTGGGCTTTCTTCTCTACTTCGAGGCACTGCTTGGAGAATTTGAGGTCACTGCTGATCAGTACACCTAAGTCTTTCTCCAAGTCTGTACTACTAATTTCACTTCCCAACAAAGAGTAAATGGCTCTCTGATTGGCTGGACCTATGTGCATCACTTTACACTTGTCCAAATTGAATGGTATCTGCCATCGTTCAGACCACTCTCCTACTTTCTCTAGGTCTTTATGTAGTTCTACCTTTTCAAATGATGAAGCATTACACCCTAAGTTGGTGTCATCAGCAAAATTTGCAATTCGACTGACATCTATATCATTAATGTAGATTATAAAGAGTAGTGGACCTAGAACTGAACCTTGAGGAACCCCACTTGTGACTGATGCACCAACTTGAGGCTTCCCCATTGATTACTACTCTTTGGTGCCGGTCAGTCAGCCAATTCTCAATCCATTTAGCAAGCATGCCCCTAATTCCCAGTGCACGGGTTTTTGCCATCAACCTCTGATGAGGTACCTTATCAAAGGCTTTCTGAAAGTCCAGATAAAGGATGTCTATTCGCCCGGCACTGGTCATACTCAGAAAGCATACCGTGGAAAAATTCAATCAAGTTGGTCAAACATGAATGCCAACGCCTAAAACCATGCTGTGAATCATACAATAAATTATATGATTCAAGATGATCTACTATTCTATCTGCAACTATACCCTCCAATACCTTTCCTACTACAGATGTAAGGCTGATTGGTCGGTAGAGAGAGAGAGAGAGAGAGAGAGAGAGAGGAGAGAGAGAGAGAGAGAGAGAGAGAGAGAGAGAGAGAGAGAGAGAGAGAGAGAGGCCAGCTCCCCTTGTTGAGAATTGTAGGTCCTGAGAAAAGGTTTGGCTACTGAGCGAATAAAAGCCTTGTAAATTACACCCCCAACAAAACCCAGACATGGCCCATAAGTCTCCCTTCTATGTGTCCCCTATCCCCCTTATAGACCCTCACCCTGACCCTCTTATATTCCCTCACCCTGACCCCGTTATATCCCTCACCCTGACACCCCTCCTATGTGTACCCTTCCCCCCCTCACCCTGACCCCCTTATAGACCCTCACCATGACCCCTCTTATATTCCCTCACCCTCACCCCCCTTATATTCCCTCACCCTGACCCTCTTATATTCCCTCACCCCTGACCCCCTTATATTCCCTCACACCCTGACCCCCTTATATTCCCTCACCCTGACCCCCCTTATATTCCCTCACCCTGACCCCCTTATAGACTCTCACCCCTGACCCCCCTCCTATGTGTATCCTTCCCCCTCACCTCCTGATATCCCTTCTCCATCCCTCTTCACTCCTAACACACCTTTTAAATCCCCTATCCTTTATCCTATCACCCTATCCCTTATCCTATTTAAATCCCTATCTCTTATCCCCCTCACCATCCCCCTCACTATCACTCTCTTTCATCCACTCTCAGGTGAGGCGATGGTAAAGTGGATAGAGTTTTGGACAGAGGATTTATTTTTTATTTTTATTTATTTTTTTTACAACAGATTGAGTCCCACGTAAATTACTTGATATATATTATATATTTTTTTTTTCCCCCGAGGTGATCTGATCTTTCTCGCTGTTCTTCAAAGTAACCTGGCTGGCTACACCGACACGGGGGGTGCGGGAATAGGGGGGACAGGCTTGGGGTGTGGGTAGAATAGAATGCCTGTCCCCCTATTCCAGCACCCCCCTACTCCCCGCACCCCCCCCTAAACCCCCCCCAAGCCTGTCCCCCCCTACTCCCGCCACCCCCCCTAAAACCCCCCCAAACCTGCCCCCCCTATTCCCACACCCCCCTTATTTCTCCTTTTTCACTATAATTTTTTTTTTTTTTTTTCTATTTCAATACACTTTCATCTATTCCTACCTACTTTGTTATTGTATTTCCTCATCTTCATTATGAATAATTTTACTTTTCTATATCAAAACTCCCTCATCCATTCATTCATTATTCAGTTATTATTTAATTTTATAGTACATATACGGTATATATTTTGTTCCAGTCAACCAACGCAAATTTTTTTTTTCTTTCTTTCTTTTCCTTTTTTTTTCAGATCCAAGTGCCATTTGTCTGTGAGGGGAGGGAGTGAGGGGAGGGAGGCATTCATTCTCCATGGGCACTCGACTCGTTTTACTCTCCGGCAACACGAGCCATTTATCTGCCACACTGGGATTTATTTATTTTCTTTTGCCACTTACCGGTTCTGTTGTCCATGTTTATATTATATTGATTCTATTTACTTGATATCCATATTTATACTTATTATATAATATTTTGGTTATTAATTCATTATTCACATTTATACTTATTTATATTTTTGGTTATTAATTCATTATTCACATTTTTGCATATTTATTTTCTCTACTGATTTGTTATCCATATTTATATTTATTTTATATTTTGGTTATTTATTCATTATTCACATTTATACTTATTTATATTCTACTGATTTGTTATCCATATTTACAGTATATATATTTTTTATTGTATTTATTTTTATTCCAAAACACCAAAAAATAGGACTTCCCCCTTATGGTGGTAATTCTTTTTTGGTACATTGAAGTGCCTTGATTCCTCCAAAATATGCCAGGAAACAGGACCAGAAGAACAAAAATAATGGTGTTCTGTTGCTTGGAATAGTTTGGAGGATTCAGTTGCTCCAGATTTACCAACACAAAACTTCCCCCCTTAAAAGCTGATGAAAACATAAACACCGACCACTAATAATTGCCTTTGCCTTTGTATACTTTCTTGTCTTCATAACTTCATAATGTGCTTTTTATTTTATTTCTCCACAAGGATGAACACTTTTCCAGCCATCGTGCTTCTTTTTTTTTTTTTCTCATAAACCGTGGAGTGTTTTATTTTGAGTCTGATATTGAAGTAGAATATTTTTTTTTTTTTTTTTTTTTTTTTTTTAGCTGTCGTGGGTCATACTTACTTTGATCTTATTTTCTAGATATACAGTAAATATACTTTTTAAGCTGAGGTAGATTTTGTAATATTATGTATTGAGTGTGTTTCCTTTTTAGAGTAGAGTATAGTCACCTTCATACCGCCTCTCTCCAGTTCCGATTTATTTCAGAAATGCCTTTACATTTCGCCTTCAGTTCTCATGTTCTAACTTTTCTTTTCTCTCTCTTTTACTCTTTGTTTCATAAGTACGTACACTCGTGATACATAATTTCTGACCAGAGTGTGAGGAGCAGAAAGCTACGAATCGCCTGGTATTGCTCATATCCCCACTCAGTACACACATACAGGCTGAGTTCGAATGCAGGGTATGTGTGGTGCCTACTTTCGTCTCTGGTCAGGGATTACGTATCACGAATGTACCACGAATAATATATCTGCTTGTCAAAGAATGTTCCCACGTTCAAGGCAAGGTGGTGGATTTCATTGAAGGTCTTGTGCTTCCATGAGTAACGCTTAGGTGTTTTCCCTGGAAAGGCGTTTGTTTTTCCAGGAATGACGGCATGTTGTTATTTCAGGAGTAGAATGTCTTGCTATTCCCAAGAGTAGCTCTTGGATTTTTCAGAACTACTTCTTTGTTTTTCCAGGAGTTGTAATTTTTTGTTATTCCAGGAGAAATTTTTCCTTCCTAGTTTCAGTAGCATATTGTTACGTAAATGGAAGTTACGTAAGGCTATGTAATCATTGTATATATGGTCCATTTTTGTTGTTGTTGGTTGTTGTTGGTTGGTTAGTTAGTGAGCAAGATGTCCTCAGTAACTTAAGGAGGGAACTTAATCATATTTCACAGGATGGTTGGACATTATGAAACCTTGAAGTTATTAGAATTTTCTCGATCAAGGTGAAAAAAAAAAATAAGGTCGTGAATGAATACAGTTTACATTATGTTATTGATAAGGGGTGAAAGTGAAATATGAACCAATAAAGACGTAGACTTTAAATTGGTGTGTGTAAAAAATCCTCTTTGGGTCGAGTGTCGTTCTAGTTCTCTTTGGTGTTGAGTATTTCCAAGAAGTAGGCCTTTACCTTTGCTTTTCCAAAATAATGTGGTTTCGCGTCCCAGGAGTACAACTATTATCTATATTTTGTTTTGGGTTGTCAGGAATATATCTATTATCTATATTTGCTTTGGTTATCAGGAGTATTTTTGCTATTGTCTATATTTTGTTTTGGGTTTTCAGGAGTATTTTTGCTATTATCTATATTTGTTTTGGTTGCCGAGGAGTATTTTTGCTATTTTCTGTGTTTGTGTTTGGTTGTCAGGAGTATTGCTATTGTGTGTTTGTGTTGGGGTTGTAAGGAGTATTGCTAATATTACCTTTGTTGGGTTGGCAGGAGTATCTATCAAGCTCTTTCCTAACTTTGGTCAGATCTAATTGTTGGATGTATCAATCAGTGTCTATCCGTCCAGGTCCAGAAAGCTGCATGGCCTAGATGCCCGTAGCGAAGGGAGGGAGGGAAGGAAGGTGGTTCTGCAGTGGAGATTAATGACTTGAGAGGTAGGCTACACTGACCAGGGGAAGGGAAGGGGAGCAGAGAAGATGAAGGGGGAAAAGAAGGGAAGAGGAAAAAGGGAAAGTGAAGGGGAGCAGAGAAGAAGAAGGGAGAGCAGGAGAATGGGGAAAAAAAAGGGGAAGAGGAGAAAGGGGGAAGTGAAGGGGGAGCAGAGAAGAAGAAGGAAAGAGCAGGAGAAGGGGGTAAAGAAGAGAAGAGGAGAAAGGGGAAGTGAAAGGGGAGCAGAGAAGAAGAAGAAAGAGGCAGGAGAAGGGGGTAAAGAAGAGAAGAGGAGAAAGGGGAAGTTAATTATAACAGAAAAACAGGACGCCTTCAATGGTACAGCCACAATCTAATAACCACCAACACATTCCTTCCATCGTCCAAATAAATCAGTGTCATATCAATATATAATTATCATACAGTACCTTATGTCAACTCAACCCTTTCAATGATTACTATGAGGTGCTACAAAAATCACTCATATGTTTGTTCTTTATTACCAAGATATTTACTACGATGGAAGGAAAGTGTCGGTGGATATTTGATTGTGGCTGTACAACTATAGGGGATCTGCTTCGTGGCACAGTTTGGAGGAATCAAGAGACCTTCCAATTCACCAACAAAAGAATCTCCCCTTGATAAAATAATGGAAACAAGAACGTAGAGATTAAAAATGTTAAGAGTATAAAAAAATCGGAAATATACACGGAATAAAAAAAATGACGTGATAATAAAAATGTTACGAGTAAAAAAAGTCGGAAATATACACGGAATAAAAAAAAATGACGTAATAATAAAAATGTTACTAGTATAAAAAGTCGGAAATATATATACACGGGATAAAAAAAAAGAACAAAAAAAAAAAGTACAAGTCGGAAGCAAACACGAGATAAAAAAAAAATAATAAAAAAAAATCCTACACCCCACGTCCTATATTTTCAGAAAACCGCAGCAAGAAATAAATGAAACAGGAAGGCCACGAGTGAGGCTTCAGATTTCATGCCCAATAATTTTCTCTCGTTATCTTGAAGAATGGAAGAAGTTGACAGCCATGGTATTAATTTCCTCAGACCTGACTCTCACATTACACACACACACACACACACACACAGAGCGACACACACAACTCTCTCTCTCTCTCACACACACACACACACACACACACACACAAAAAGAACAGCTGACTCGGACAAGACAAAGTGTTTATATGTGTACAGTCGAGAGCATAAGTTTTGTTCTTACTTTGGCTTCGTCAGTATGTCATGATTATAAGTATTCGTATTATGTTTTTTTATACAAATAATTTCTTCCCTCGTTGTTTAGCATTTTTGGTAAATATTTTTTCCCGACTGTCCTAGAATTTCTTTTATTCTTCAAGTCAGAGCATTTTATTTGCACTTTTGCTCTTACAATAACTGCGTTTCGACGCAGCTTGTTTGCTATCTCTGGGTTACACACACACACACACACTCACACATATATATATATATATATATATATATATATATATATATATATATATATAGTATATATATATATATATATATATATATATAAATTGGATTAATATTATATTGCTACACAAAAATGCACTATAGCTTCAGTAACTCGTCATTTAATTACACAAGATAAGAAGTGTAAATGTTTTATGCTGTGATTTTTTTTATATAATCTCTAGTCACCTTCTCTTGTGAAGTTCGAGAGGATTTGTTTTGTTTTTTTGCCTCCGTTCGTCTGTCAGTCAATATGGAAACAAAATATTTCATAAAGTCATGATTCGATTTCACAACATTCTGTGAGCAAAGCGAGAAGTTATTTATAATATTTAGAAGGGGATTTGTTATGGCGTAGGTGGAGATATGAGAATAAATGTGCCCTGTAGTGGTTAAGAATGAAGGTGAATTATGTTCAACTGCTTCCCGAGATACCCACAAGGAGAACAGACTCGAATTATGGGGGAAAGAAAATTGAGGAGAGAGAAAGTTGGAGAAGCAGGAAGAAGGGTTGCTGTCAGATGCTGGCAATGGGAAGAGGAGAATTTGGGGAAGGGGAAACTCAGCCATGACAAAAAAAACTGAGAAGAGAGAATGTAAAGGATAAAATGGAAAAAGAATAAAATGGAAAAAGGATAAAATGGAAGAAGGATTGCTGTTACTTGCTGACAATATGGAGAGGTAAGTTTGGGGAAGGGGTAAATTAGCCTTGACACAAAACTGGGATGAGAGAAAGTAGGATAAGATGAAGGAAGGATTGCTGTCATCTACTACCAATACGGGGGGTTGTGGAAGAGGTGGGTTTTAGCAGGGCAGAGTAGATGTTCATGAGAAGGAAAAATAATAGAATGGTCAAGTAGTATGCTGAAGAAATTGATATATATAGAGAGAGTGGTCGGCTGCTAGGAAAAGTTTGGAGGAATTTTTTGCTCCAGATTAATTAACCAACACTTTATTACCCACTAAACGGGGCCTGTATCATATTCGGAAAACCTTTAAAATTCTTCACCATTAAGGGGTCATTTACTTTGGGGGAATCTGAGTCTACTTAATTAATCCTTCAATCAGTAATACAAAACAGGTCCCCTACGCATTTATTGAAGTGATTGATTTGTTCCCTGGCATAGTTTGGAAAAATTACTGGTCCTTCACTGTAACTAAAATAACTTCCATACCTTATTTTTTGGGCTGACAGACTGGCGTGATGAGTGAAAGGGAAGGAGAGAGGGAGAGGAGGAAGGGAGGAAGTTAGGGAAGGAGGAAGGGAAAGGAAGAAGGGAAGGAGAGGGGGGAAAGATGGAGGAAGGGAGGAAGGGAAGGAAGGAGGAAGGGAGCGGAAAAAAGGGTGGGAGGAAGGAGGGAAGGTAGGGTAAGACAGCGGGAGTGAATAGGAAAGGGAAGGAAGGAGGAAAGGAGCGGGAGAAAGATTGAAAGGAAGGAAGAAAGGAAAGGGAGAAAGATTGAAAGGAAGGAAGAAAGGAGCGGGAGAAAGATTGAAAGGAAGGAAGGAAGGAAGGACAGGACGGGACAGGACGGGAGGGAGGGACTATAGATAATGAGACCAATCAACACTGTTTTTTCGTATGCAGCAACAAGACCGACCGACCGACCGACCGACCGACCACATACCCCTTCCCTGCGTGACACCTCCCCTTCCCCCCCACCAACACGAACCCACAATAGAGAAGAAAAGCAGTGCAAGAAGCGAACGACCAACCCAATAATAACAGGTCCAAGTGTCTGTCTGTCTATCTGTCTGTCTATAATTAGGGGTGAGGTGTGTGTGAGGGGGGTCAGGTTGGTTGGTTGGTTGGTTGGGGTGTGGAATGAGAGACAGTGTTTAGCTAACGTTCAATAATTTTATATTCCGATTTATTTTTTTATATATATATATTTTTTTCAATTATTCATATAAATTTTTTGGTGTTACTGTTTTCTTCTTCTTTCTTCTTCTTCTTCTTCTTCTCTTTCTTCTTCTTCTTCTTCTTCTCTTGGGCAGTAGGGTAATAATTATAATCTTTTAGGGACTGATATCATTGTAGCATTTTAATTTATTTTAAATTAGAATTGTTTATTTTCCTTTTTTTTCTTTTGAAGGGACTGATGTCAATTTTTTACTTTATGTGTGTGCGTGTTTGTGTGTGTGTGTGTGTGTGTGTGTGTGTGTGTGCATGACGTGATGAAGGTGCATGCATGACTGTAATTGTGGCGTGTTCTCTCTCTCTCTCTCTCTCTCTCTCTCTCTCTCTCTCACTCTCTCTCTCTCTCTCCTCTCTCTCTCTCTCTCTCTCTACGTTTTATATTGTCTTCATCCCCATCCTTCCTCCTCCCTTTCCTCCTAATTATACTTCTCTTTCCTTCCTTCTATCTCCTTTTCCTCCCTCTCTATTCTCTCCCTCCTTCATTGTCATATTCTCCCTGTTCCTTTCATCAGTTCTCCTTCTCTGTTTCCTTCGCCTCCCTTTCTCTTCCCTCTTATCCCTTTCTTATTCTCATTATCTTCCTTTCATTGCTCACTTCATTCTCTCCCCTCTCTTCTTCATTAACTCTCCCTATACCTATTCCCCTTTCACTCCCCAAATCCTCCGTTTTTTTTTCTCTCTCTCTCACTTTCCTCTCTTTTTGTCTTTCCCCTCATTGCCTTTCTCCTTCTCCTTTCTTTCCTCACTCACTCATTCTCTCTCTTCCATATTATTATCATCATTCCCTCCCTCCTTCTTTCCTTCCTTTTCCTCTCATTTATAATCTTTCCTTCCTTCTATCCCTGTTCCTTCTTTGATTATCCCTCCCTCCCTCCTTCCTTCTTTCCAATTCCTCTCTCACTTTCCAATCCCTCTCCTTTCTTTAGTTATCTCTCCCTAATTCCTCCCTCTCTTCCTCCTTTCCCAATTACCTTTTTTATCATCTTTCCATCCCTCTCTCTTTTTTAATTATCTCTCCCTAATTCCCCCCCCCCTCCTCTCTTCTTTAATCTCTCTATTCTATTCCTCCTTTTTATCCCCTCTCTTACTATTCTCTGCCCATTTCGTTCCTCTCCCTTTTTTAGTTACGTCTCCCCTCCCTCTCTCGCTCTCGCTCTCGCTCTCTCTCTCTCTCTCTCCCCGTCTTTGTTGCGCTTTTTCTTGCATCGTGGGAAACGTTGCAGGCTTCACGGTCATGATGCTAAGGAGAGAGAGAGAGAGAGAGAGAGAGAGAGAGAGAGAGAGAGAGAGAGAGAGAGAGAGAGAAAATGTAGTATCGTCGCATTGTTTGGAAGGCTATGAAGACCAGTTTACAGTTTACAG
>JAWQEG010001395.1:1795000-1962500 GCA_033782935.1 Petrolisthes cinctipes | reverse complement strand
CACACACACACACACACAGGGGAAACCTCAATGGTTTACATGCACACACAGGGGGAAACACCAACCAACAAAATAACTCAGTGGCTTACACACACACACACACACACATCAACAAACAGACAACTCATTGGATTACACACACACACACACACACACACACACACACATCACCCTAACAGACAACTCATTGGATTATACACACACACACACACACACACACACACACATCAATATAACAGACAAACTCATTGGATTACACACACACACACACACACACACACACACACTTAAAGAGTATTTATAGTGTTAAGAAATAATACCTTGTTCACAGTATAAGTAAATATAATTATAATGATAAGATAATGAAATAGTTATTATCTCTCTCTCTCTCTCTCTCTCTCTCTCTCCTCTCTCTCTCTCTCTCTTATACTCAACATGAGTGTTAATATTTCTCACACTCTCTCTCTATCTCTTTTTCTCTTATACTCAACATGGGTGTTAATATCTCTCTCTCTCTCTCTCTCTCTCTCTCTCTCTCTCTCTCTCTCTCTAAATACTCAACATATGTGTTAATATTTCAGACATGATGCAAGATACTACGGACATTGAAAAAGACATTACGGAAATCGAAAAGGAATTGTCTGACCATGAACTGAACACAACTGACTCTGAACAAGATACAAACTCAACACAAAACATAACGATGTGTGACCAGGTATGGAAAGCAGAAATCCTGAATGTGGCATTGTATTTGCCGAGGCTGGAAGTAGTGACCTTGGTGTTAGCCATGTTGATATCTGTAATTATATACTTCTCTTGTATTGAGTTTGTGAATATTAACATTATGTTGTACCTTGCTCCTATGTTTCGTAGGCTGGCTCTACTTCTTTATGTACGACCACAAGTACCAGATGTTGGTAGTGATGATGGTGGTAGTAGTGGTAGTGGTGATGGTAGTGGTGATGGTGGTAATGATGGTGGTAGTGGTGGTGATGGTGGTGGTGGGTGATGGTAGTGATGGTGGTGGTGGTGATGGTGGTGGTAGTGGTGGTGGTGGTAGTGATGGTGGTGGTAGTGATGGTGGTGGTAGTGATGGTAGTGATGGTGATGGTAGTGATGGTGGTGGTACTGATGGTGATGGTAGTGATGGTGGTGGTAGTGATGGTGGTAGTAGTAGTAGTATTAGTAGTAGTAGTATTGGTAGTGGTAGTGGTTGGTTTCTTTAATAGTATATTAACACAACACATATATCATAATTATATACAGTGTTAAGAATAAGGATCATATAACCTAACCCAACCCAACCCAACCCAACCCAACTTAACCTAACCTAACCTAACCTAACCTAACCTAACCTAACCTAACCTAACCTATCCTAACCTAACCCAACCTAACCTAACCTAACCTAACCTAACCTAACCTAACCTAACCTAACCCAACCCAACCCAACCTAACCCAACCTAACCTAACCTAACCTAACCTAACCTAACCTAACCCAACCCAACCCAACCTAACCTAACCTAACCTAACCTAACCTAACCCAACCCAACCCAACCCAACCTAACCTAACCTAACCTAACCTAACCTAACCTAACCTAACCTAACCTAACCTAACCTAACCTAACCCAACCCAACCCAACCCAACCCAACCCAACCTAACCTAACCTAACCTAACCTAACCTAACCTAACCTAACCTAACCTAACCTAACCTAACCTAACCTAACCTAACCTAAGCTAACCTATATCATAATTATATACAGTGTTAAGAATAAGGATCATATAACCCAACCTAACCTAACCTAACCTAACCTAACCTAACCTAACCTAACCTAACCTAACCCAACCTAACCTAACCTAACCTAACCTAACCTAACCCAATCCAACCTAACCCAACCTAACCTAACCTAACCTAACCTAACCTAACCTAACCTAACCTAACCTATATCATAATTATATACAGTGTTAAGAATAAGGATCATATAACCCAACCTAACCTAACCTAACCTAACCTAACCTAACCTAAGCTAACCTATATCATAATTATATACAGTGTTAAGAATAAGGATGATATAATGGTGTATATATATTTTCCTCTTTGCCTGTCACAACATATTGGGAGATTGATTCAATATTCACCCTTAAGGAGGCGCGGGAATAGGGGGAAAGGCTTTGGGGGGTGCGGGAGTAGGGGGATAGGCTTGGGAGGGGGTTAGGGAGGTGCGGGAATAGGGGGAAAGGCTTTGGGGGATGCGGGAGTAGGGGGATAGGCTGGGGAGGGGGTTAGGGAGGCGCGGGAATAGGGGGAAAGGCTTTGGGGGGTGCGGGAGTAGGGGGATAGGCTTGGGAGGGGGTTAGGGAGGCGCGGGAATAGGGGGAAAGGCTTTGGGGGGTGCGGGAGTAGGGGGATAGGCTTGGGAGGGGGTTAGGGAGGTACGGGAATAGGGGACAGGCTTTCTACCCACCCCAAGCCTGTCCTCCTATTCCCACTCCCACCCCCAGTCCACCCCCCCTCCCCCCAAGCCTGTCCCCTACCCCCACACCACCTTAAGGGATCCAGTGATGTAGTCTAAAAGTTGGAGAGAAATTAGTCCTTCCAATATTGCCACGAAACACACACACCTATAGGGAAGGAGGTTGTTTGGTGGCATGGTCAGGAGGAATCAGAAGTCTCCAATTTTATACACGATCACAGGGTCCTTAATTAATTAACAGAGGTACCATACAGTGTCAGAATGTTCTTGTTTTGTCTTCAAGTAATTAATTAATTCACAGTAGACAGTTATCATACTTTGTTTCTTTGACCATAATACTAGTGTTTAAAATGTCACACTTAGTTGTCCTATAAATGTTGTGTTACAAGAAGGAAAATGTTGTGTTTTGACAGTACTATAAAGGATCGATTCCACAGTTATATTTGTTTGTTAGCTTCCTAACAAACCACACTTGTAAGGAATTATTATTTACCAAAAGCTGAGTATCCGCATTCACAATATCTATCAAACAGTTAGATAATTATGATCACAGCATAGTTTACTCATCAAATTCATTAAATAATTCAGCAAAAAGCAATTTACACGGCTAAGATTCTTTCGTTCGCATGCTTACAAACCACTACGAACCACTGTGGAATCGACCCTATGTACAGTCGTGGTCAAAAATAATCATCCACATAATATTATACGTAACTTTATAACAATTTGCTGTCTAATGTTTTCATGTTCACATGTAATGTTATTGTTTTAAGTAGTGTATAGCTGCTTGTATTAAATTAAACGATGGTACTTAACCTGTGTGTGTATGTGTGTGTGTCTGTGTGTGTGTGTGTGTGTTATTGTTTTAAGTAGTATATAGCTGCTTGTATTAAATTAAACGATGGTACTTAACCTGTGTGTGTATGTGTGTGTGTCTGTCTGTGTGTGTGTGTGTGTGTTATTGTTTTAAGTAGTGTATAGCTACTTGTATTAAATTAAACGATGGTACTTAACGTGTGTGTTTATGTGTGTGTGTCTGTCTGTGTGTGTGTGTGTTATTGTTTTAAGTAGTGTATAGCTGCTTGTATTAAATTAAACGATGGTACTTAACCTGTGTGTGTATGTGTGTGTGTGTGTCTGTGTGTGTGTGTGTGTTATTGTTTTAAGTAGTGTATAGCTACTTGTATTAAATTAAACGATGGTACTTAACGTGTGTGTGTATGTGTGTGTGTCTGTCTGTGTGTGTGTGTGTGTTATTGTTTTAAGTAGTATATAGCTGCTTGTATTAAATTAAACGATGGTACTTAACCTATTTATTGGAAAGTTTATCAACTAAGGAACAGAGGGAAGCTGTCAAAATCTGACGTGAGTTACTCTTATATGGATGATTTATTGACCACCACTGTATGTTTCAATGTAACCGAATGTGTATAATTTATTGCTTATTGATCCTTACTGATGTTGTATATGCTGCTGTTTTTATTATGTGTTTGTGTGTGTGTGTGTACAGCCACAATCAAATAACCAACGACACTTTCCTTCCATCATGTACATTTAATCAGTATCACATCAAAATATAATCATACAACAACACCTTATGTCAACTCAGCCCTCTCAATTATTATTTTTATTATGAGGTGCTGCAAAATCATACACGTGTTGTTCTTTATTACCAAGATTATTATTAGTATTATTATGAGGTGCTGCAAAATCATACACGTGTTGTTCTTTATTACAAAGATTATTATTATTATTATCATTATGAGGTGCTGCAAAATCATACACGTGTTGTTCTTTATTACCAAGATTATTATTATTATTATTATTATGAGGTGCTGCAAAATCATAGACGTGTTGTTCTTTATTACAAAAATATTTACTACGATGGAAGGAATGTGTCGGTGGATATTTGATTGTGTCTGTACACCCGAGCTCGTAAATTCGCGACCACGTACTTAGATGTTTATGTCATTTGAGTTGGTAACATTTATTTGGGACCACCTACTTAGATGTTTATGCCATTTGAGCTGGTAACATTTATTTGGGACCACCTACTTAGATGTTTATGCCATTTGAGCTGGTAACACTTATTTGGGGAGGAATCAGAGTAGGTGGAACATAGTAGAGAGACATAATACAATCTTTCACCTATAATGACACCTTCCCCACACAGTGTTACCAGCTCAGATGACAAACATTTTGAGGACGTGGTCGAGAATTTACGAGCTCAAGTGTACATTGGAATACCTTGATTCACCCAAAGTATGCTTGGAAATAATGCCAGATGAGTAAAAAATAATTGTGGCCTGATATTGCTGGGAATAATTTGTTGGAATTATTTGCTTTGATTGTAACCTGTGATTTAATAAAAACAAAAAGTTTGAATTTTTTTCTGCAGATCAGTGTTTTATTATCAGTCCTCCTTTGTTTATTCAAGTATTGTTTATCTGTGATGGACAGTGAGGGTGACGTGATTCATACATACATAGAAGTAATAAAGAACTGATGATAAACAACATTACTCCATATAAAAAAAGAAAAGAAAAAAACACACACACACAGACAGACACAGGAGAATAGACATTTGGAGAATATGTAGGTTCAGACTTGCTGTTATGAAACGTGGGTATTGACCAAGACGATGAAGGACACACACACACACACACACACACACACACACACACACACACACACACGTTCTCTCTCTCTCTTATACACACACACACACACACACGTTCTCTCTCTCTCTCTTATACACACACACACACACACACGACTTCTCTCTCTCTTATATACACACACACACACACGACTTCTCTCTCTCTTATACACACACACACACACACACACACACGACTTCTCTCTCTTTTATATATCTACACACACACACACACACACACAGAGTGGTAGTGGGTGACAGTGGTAGTGAACGGACGTGTTTGTGTATTGGTCTTTGAGCTTGGGGATATTTTGAAGACAACCAGTGGAGCCCGGCTACATTCTCTACTTGGCTCACCTGGTAAAGTTTAATATAAGGGTGAGTGGACGAGGAAATCCTGTCTCCAAAAGTTTATAGCTAAAAGGAAAGGCGATAGTTAAAATAAGAAATAAAAAGTAATGAAAGCGTCGGTGACGAAAGTGAATCTAGCTAAACATGTCTGCGAGAAATACTAGTCAAAAAGGAACATCAGATGATACAACAGAGAGAGGTGAAGAAGGGAGGGATAATAAAGGGAAAGGAAGAGAATATGAACTTCAAATTAAAAGGGTTACACAAATAGAATAAAATATTGAGGAGAATTCGAAGAGATGGAAGGAAATGGTACAAGAGATGAAGGAAGTAAAGGTGTTATTATGGAATAAGATGGACAAGTGAGTGGTTGGTTAGTAGTTAGTGTGTGTGTGATGCAGTGAGTGGTTGGTTAGTAGTTAGTGTGTGTGTGTGGTTAGTATTTAAAGCGTGTGTGTGTGTGTGTGATGCAGTGGTTGGTTGGTTGGTTAAGTATTTAAAGTAAGTGTGTGTGTGTGTGTGTGTGTGTACCAAGTAGAGATGGTTAGTTTTAAGCTGGATGAAGTTAGATTAGGTCAATATAGGTTAGGTTAGACCAAGATTTAATTATGCTAAGCTAAGATAGGATAGAACAGGTTATAAATGAGATGAGGTTAGGTTATGATAGCTTAGGTTAGGATAGGATAGGGTAGAGGGTCGAACAAATGAACATTCAAATAATGGATTAATGGAACAGAACAAAGAATTGAAGCAACGAGTCGAAGTAATAGTGGATGAAAATGAAGCACTTCGAGTAAGATTGAATAGCAGCGAGGATTGATTGATTGATTGATATTAGGTGCCACAACAGCGAGGTCATATTGCGCCAGAAAAAGGTGATTGAGAGGTGTGACAGCAAGCAGGAAGGATATATAATGAAAAGAGGGACAGTTGAAGAAAGGAAAGGGAGTGGCTGGGGCCGAAAGGGCGCCCAAACCCTTAAATTATCGCCCACATCAGTGAGGAAAGAGGTAAGGAGCAAGGAAAGAACTTGGTAAAACTGAAACACGAGCAGAAAGGTTGGGTGAGGGTTCATGAAGAGAAAATTGTTGACTTTAAAGAGGTTGTTGTGTGTGTAACTAAGGTTTTTTTTTTTTTTTTTTTTTTTTTTTTTAATTAATTAATTGCGCCGTAGCGTCAATCAACAGGCAGGCAACACGGTGGCCGGTAGCCAAGCCTCAAACGAGCAGAGACTACATTGTGCCTCCGAACCATGAGGCCTCGACGACGGTAGGAATATTTGTGACGGCAGACAGACTCATAATGTGTGATGGAGATGCTGTGTAACTAAGGTTGTCTCTTAGTATCCTGTGCAAGAACTGTAAGATGTTTGGGGTGCATCTCTTAGCAGTAATTAGTCCGTTAGTTGCTATGGTAGGATGAGTGATAACATTCCTTCAGTGGAGAGCTGTATTTCCTGATTTTAACAATATGTTCATGCGAGTAGTACAGTCGGCGGCATAAGTCCTGTCGCCACACCTGCTTCACCGAGACAGGCAGTGTTCATGGACTCGAGAACTAGAGCACGTTTTCTACACCTAAGAAACTCGAGTCTATGAACATCGCGTGCCTCGGTGAAGCAAGCGAGGCGACAGGACTTTTGCCGCTGACTGTACCTGGTACATTTGAGGACTTACTAATACAAACATGTGGTATGTACAGTCACTCATAAAAGTAAAGACACCCCTAGACAAGACACCTATTAAGTGGTGTGATATCGGTTCTGGTAACATTGTACCTGACGTCAGAGGTGGTGGTGTGGGTGGTGTTTGGAGGAAGGTTGGTTTGCTCGAAACATTATCCCAACTCATGTTTCGTCTCATCTACCATTAGTTACAAATGTGTCGAGCAAATCAACTTCATCTCTCAAGCGCCATCACTGACGTCACTTACACTGTTGCCAGAACTGATATCACAAGTATAAGAAGATGACTGGCCTGGAGGGGTCTTAATTTTTATGAGTGACTGTACACTACAAAGTAATGAAACAGCACGAGAAAGGATACAATGGGTAAACCAGATTCATGGGGAGCGGCATTACTCGAACTGACAGTGGAGAATATGATGACAAAATGGGTGACAGAAAAAACTAGGTATAGAGGAACAGACGAGCCATCAATGCTCTATCTGGTGTTCACTAGGGAGGCGGATGTAACAGGAGACATCACATACAAAAGTCTGCTAGACAAAAGTGATGATGTACACTCGGAATCCAAAATTTGTATCCAGGTCTTGTTGAAGTTTTGAATCAATTAACATACTAGTGAAATAATGACAACGCTTATCCTGTTTCATATTTGCTTAAGCTCGCTATATTAATACTCGATCAGGATATTCAAAGGAAGCCTGGATACATATTTTGGATTGCGAGCTTACTTATTGAGTTGGAAATATTAGAGGGAGGTGTAGATGTGAGGGATGAAGCACATAGGGAGAATAGGTTGAATTATGGAAGGACTGAGTTTAGAAGCCAAATAAAGTTATTTTGGGGTACAGACTGGATAGAGCTGGTGAATGCCGGAAGTGTGCAGAGAAAATACCATTTATTTGGAAAAATATATACGGAAGGAGTATCCAAGTATGTACAGTCACGAGCACTACTATAAAGTATACAGCTCTGGTTGAAGCTTTGAACAGGTTAAATTCACCAACGAAGTAATTCCAATGGAGATCTTATTGTAGACACACCTGAATACTTATTAGTGCTGGTGACTGTATCAAAATATAAGATAAGTAAACTGAAGAAAAAAGAATGGTTCACTGGACAATGTGAGACAGCAAGATTGAGAAAGGAGGAAGCCTGGAATAGAATACGGAGGAGGAATACACAGAAAAATAGAGAGGCATTTAAAAAGGCAAGAAATAATTATGTTCAGGCAAGAAGAGAGACCGAGAAGAATTATGAGAAAGATATTGTAGCGACATCAAGCACCTTTATGTAGCTTCCATCTCACCTGTCCTCGGGGCGCATCTTAAGCCTCACCTGTTCAACCTGAGCCAACCTTGGCTGGCCTGAGCGGCCGCAGCGCCGTTGTTCATTCACTCGGCCATTAGCTCTACACCTGGAAACACTTCCCTCTCCTGACCTGCTGTGCCTCCTGTCGCTACCTGTCTACACCAAGCTCTCCACGTGTCGCCTGCAGCAGCTACCTCTCTCACACTACACGACCACGGCAGGCGGGAACTCACAGCTACAAGGTGCTTGCTACTACACAACCTATGTCTATCTATCTATCTATAGCTCCGACGCCTCGTTCTCTCCGGGAACTCCCCTCAAGGGGGTGGCCACGGCAGAAGTGTCTCCAGTTCTCCCTGTTCCAACACTCCCTCCTTACTTGTTCAAGCCCTACTCTGCCCCTCATGTTTCTCTCCTTTACATACTCTTCCACTCTGTTCTGCCATCTAACCGGTGGTCTGCCTCTCACACCAGGTCCTACAACTTCACTTCCATACACCTTCTTTACAAATTCCTTGCCTTGCATTCTCTCCACATGTCCATACCATCTCAATGTATTACGTTTCACTCTCTCAACCACTCCACACTCAATACCAATTGCCTTCTCACTCATACCACATCTCTCATATACACTCTCATTACTTTCTCCATCCCATCTAGTAAGTCCACATGCTCCTCTCAAGTAACTCATTTCCACAGCACCTATTCTAGACTGATGCGCCCTACTCCATGTCCATGTCTCCGACGCATATGTCAGTGTTGGCAGGATTATACTATTTCGTAGTCCCCTTTTCACTTCCATACTCACACTTCTACCCTTCATAATCCTCCCCAGTGATCCTATGACCTGTCTACCCTTCACTGCTCTCTCCCTAATTTCTCCTTCCATACTTCCATGTTTACACATAACTGTACCCAGGTACATAAACTCCTTCACTTCCTCCATCCTCTCGCCCCTCAGAGTTATCTCACACTTCGTCCCAGTTGGTACAGCCACTCTGTAAGGTGTAGCAAAGTCAATCACTTCAGTTTCTGCTCTTTCAAATACCATCACTTTACTTTTACCCACATTCACCTTCAGTTTCCTTCGTTTACACACAGACTGAAATTCGTCCACCACTCTCTGTAAATTCCTTTCATTCTCAGCCATCAGCACAGTGTCATCCGCAAACAAACTTGCCACCAGGGACCAGTTTGCTTCATTCAGCCTCAACTTCACCCCCAGACCGTTCACTTTGGCTTTCACCTCTCTCATACAACCATTCATATATACATTGAACAACCATGGTGACATAACACACCCCTGTCTCAGCCCTACACTAATATTAAAACTCTCACTTAGATCACCCTCTACCCGTACACATGCTTTTGCATCTGCATAAAAAGCCTCAATGCCTTTCAGCAAAGGCTCCCCAACTCCATAAATTCTCAACACCTCTGTCATAGCTTTCCTATCAACTCTATCGTATGCCTTCTCCAAGTCCATGAAGGCAGCATACAACTTCTTACCCTTCCCAATATACTTCTCCACTATTGATTTTAATGCAAATATTTGGTCCACACATCCTCTACCCTTTCTGAATCCTCCCTGCTCCTCACTAACTTTATTCCCTGTTACTTCCATCAGTCTTTCAGTCAGAACCTTCCCGTAAACCTTCCCCGGTACACTAAGAAGGCTTATTCCCCTATAGCTACCATACTCATCCTTACTTCCCTTCCCCTTATACAAAGGTACAATTATGGCTCTCCTCCAATCCTCTGGCACCTCTCCCTGCCTCCAGGCCAGTGTACATATAAGCAACATCCACTCCACCAGTACCTCCCCCCCACACTTTAACATTTCAGCAGTTATCCCATCCACCCCTGGTGCCTTTCCCATCTTCAACTTTCCTATTGCTTTCCTAACCTCTTCCCTTCCTAATTCTCCCTGTATATCCTGTCGTCTACCACCTGCCTCCATCTCCATGCATGTCACCACCGCCTCCCCTCCCGTCCCCCCATTCATCAACCGATCAAAATGCCTCTTCCACACTTCTTTCACTTCCTCACTTCTACTTACAGTAACTCCACCCTCTCTCTTCATTCTCACACTACCAGACTTTCCTTCTTCTCTTTCTCTTTTAACCTCCTTCCAGAATAATTTCTTGTTCTCTTTAAACTTTTCACTCAGCTTCATACCAAACTCCTCATCCACTCTCCTTTTACTCTCACTCACCATCATTTTCACTTGTCTCTTACACACATTATATTCTCTTTTCCATCTCTCTCTCACTTCTTCCGGCACATTCCTCTGTAGTGTTCTCCGATATGCCTTCCTCTTATCCTCTACAGCATCTTTCACTTCTTCTGTCCACCAAGCACTCCCTTTCTTGCCCCTCTTCTGTGTCTTATATCCTACTACCTCTGCTGCTGTCCTCAAAACTATCATCTTAAACATTTCATACACCGCATTCACTCCCACTCCTTCCCCTATCCCCATCCTTACATCCCCCAGCACCTCACCCACCCTCCTCTTATATTCCTCCCTATACTCTTCTACATCTAATTTCCCACTAGCCACCACCCTCTTATTCCTCACCCCTTCATCCCTCCTACTATACTCCCACTTAACCCTAACCTTCATCCTCACCAACACCGCAAAATGGTCGAAGCAATGGACCATTCCTCTCACTACTTTTGCGTCATACACATCCTTCCTCAACCTTTCATCCACTGCCACATAATCAATCAAACTCTTTTGCTCTCCTCTCGCATCCCTTCTCTTCCATGTATACCTGTGGATCATCTTGTGCTGAAAGAAGGTGTTCGCCAAGAACAACCCTCTCTCAGCACAGACATCCACTAGATACTCACCATTCTCATTTGTTCCTTCTACACCCCATTTACCCACAATATTCCCCACTTCCTCACCTCCCACCTTTCCATTCATGTCTCCCATCATCACTATTCTCCTTCCATTATCAATTCCTCTCAGACATGCATTCAACTCTTCCCAAAACACTCTCATCTTCTCTCTCCCCGTCTTACTCTTTTCATTTACTGGTGCATAAGCACACACCCAAGCATACTTTACCAAGCCAATCTTTCCCGTCATCCATACTATTCTTGATCCATTCCACCCATGTCCATCCACTCCCTTCCACACCCACGGAGACACCAACAGCGCACACCCTTCCTTCCCTCTTCCTTTACTCTTTTCATTCATGCCCGTCCATACTACTCCTCCCTCCATTCCCTCCCACAGTCCACTCTCCCTTCCTTCCTGACACTCAACCACTCCACATCCTTTCACGTGTGTCTCCGTCACTCCCATCACATCCACTCTTCCTTTCTTAAAACATTCTACAATCTCTCGCCTCTTGGTCCCATCCGTCATTCCATTCACATTCACAGTTACCACTCTCATACAATCCCTCTTCCCCACTCCCTCTACAGGGCAACCCGGAGACCCTCCCCTGCCAGTAGCCATATCTGTCCACTCCCCCATTGGGGGGCCACTGATGGCTGGCAAGGCCAATGCAGTGCTCATTCCCGGAGGGACACGGGCCGTCGGCATTGTCAAAAGCTAAAAACAAGGTCATAAATTTAAAAGAAATTATCACAAAATATAAAAACATGCAGTCATAAAATTAAAATTTTAAAAACACTAAAATACAATAAAAATACAATAAAAACCTTAAAACCTATATGTGGGGGAAGCTAGGTCTCACCCCCACACCGCCTTCCCCTTTGGCTCCACCTCCTGAATGGATAAAAACTAGATAAAAAAAGGAGGTGTACCCCCGAGGTCACCGCTTGGAGGCGGGGTAAGGCTTACCTACCCTTCCTGGGGAGGGGTAGGTCACCGAGGTTCTTGCTTTTCCCAATACTGACAGCAGTTAAGCACAGTAGCAATCCTCGACCTCATTGGTTACGATATTGCCACTGCGCAAAGCATTGTACTTACCAAATAAATTATTACCGTGTATAATCGAGTCTGTTCACCCTGGTACTAACACAACCACCTGTTGTTACAATTGGCGCCCCCGGAAAATTCAACTTGTGTACACAATACAATTTCAACTCCATGCTACTCTACGGCCATGCAAGATACTCCACTCTACGTCTACGTAAGCTACTCCACTCTACGTCTACATAAGTTACTCCTCATGCTACGAGCGATGCTACTCCACGTCCACACAAGCTACTCCACTCTACGTCCATGTAAGCTACTACACTCTACGTTCATGTGTTGTTACCTACTCCACTCTACGTCCACACAGGCTACGAACTTCTTCACTCCACGTCCACGTGTTGTAAGCTACTCCATTATACGCCCAAGTGTTGCAAGCTACTCCACTATACGACCACAACCTCGACCACAACTACCACCTACTACCTACGAGCTACACAGACTACAACACCTCCACACACCAGCTACGACCTTCACAGCGGCCTATGACTGACTCCTTCAGCCACGACTCCCCAGTGATTTCACCCCTCCAGATTTTAGTTAACGTAACTTACCCCCTAAAACCCTTTTCTATCATCCACGTGTCTCACACATTTCCGTACCACCAACCCCTACCATCCACCTGTGTCTCTACCGCGACCCCCTCCTCTATTAGGCGTACCCCATTTCTCACTGTACCTGCTCCATTTTCGTCCCTTTTGCTCTTACCCCATCATATTTGTTTTCCAGCTCCCTCCCGTATTACCTCCTTTCTCCACCCCACTAACTCCTTCCTTACCACGTGTTATTCCTCTCCTCCCGTCCCTTTGTGTCCTATATTATCCACAGTATTTTTGTCTCACCCCCACTACTCGTGTGCCCCCTATTGATGTTTTGCACTCTTCCCCCACGTGTTACCACCCTCCAACATTCACCTTTTGTCTCCCATTTCATCCTTAACCCCATCCGCCACCCCCGCACTCTACCCCTGTGTCCCACATATCTACATCCCCCTTCGCCTGCCCTGTTTTTCTTTGTCGTCCCTCTGTGTTTCTCACCCCTCCGTTTTCCCGTACCCCCTGCTCGTCAACTACCCCTACCCAGTGACAACCACCGGCAACTGCACCTCACCAGCACTGGCAGAACTCCCAACTACCATCAGAGGTTCGGTCACGCAGCAAGGAATTGCTGCCCCCCGTGCCAGTGGGGTTTATCCGTGAACCACCCTACTGCCAGTCCAATACAGGGAAACGAGTAAGGCAGTGGCAAGACAACCCCCTCCACGCTACTGCCC
The DNA here is from genome assembly GCA_033782935.1 of Petrolisthes cinctipes. NCBI lineage: Eukaryota > Metazoa > Arthropoda > Malacostraca > Decapoda > Porcellanidae > Petrolisthes > Petrolisthes cinctipes. Next base: position 1,948,798 of record JAWQEG010001395.1, on the reverse strand, counting down.
GCGCCACAGCATCCACCACAGGGCCAACCAGCATCACACTGACGCACCAGCACCACACACCACCTTCGACCGAGCATAACACGGCCGCAAGCCTCGCCACCGCTCCACTGCCACCTGCCCATCAACAATCGAGCAAACCTCCCCACCCACCTCATCACACCGCTCGCACTCTCCTGTGGGTGAAGGACTTAGAGTCGGGGGACAACTTCCTCACGCAGGGTCCGAGGTGAGTGTCGTTCCTCCCCTGGATAAAGACAGACAGAGCCAGGCCTTCTACGGCATATGACCTGCTGGCGGCCAACAATTCTCCCATCGCTACGTACAGCACCAGGAGCACGGGTGTCAACCTACTCTAACAAGAGTACGTGGTGTGGCCATTCGTCGTAGCTGACGTGCAGGCCTCCATCCTGGGTTTAGACTTCCTGACAGCACACGACCTCCTGATCGATGCCAAGAGACAACGGGTAATCCATCAACCATCAAGAGCCATTATTCCCACCAAACTCTGCCGACACTCCACACCTACCATTACACACATACTACACACCAATTCTTACGACAACATACTAAACGAATCCCCACACCTACTCTCCACTACCACCACACAGAACACACATGACCCAGGTATTCGCCTATGAAGCCTTTAACACTATCAAGACTAAGCTGGCAGACACCACCCTATTCGCCTACCCTACTCCGCACACACCAACATCCATATACACGTACGCCTCCAACGACGCCATTGATGCAGTCCTGCAGCAGGAAGTGGATGGAGCGCTTTAACCAATAGCGTTTTTCAGTAAACGTCTGGACCACAACAGAAGTACAGCGCCTTCGACAGAGAGCTGGTTGCCATCCACGACGCTGACAAGCATTTCCGCCACTTCCTGGAAGGTAGGAGCTTCCACATCCATACCGACCACAAGCCTCTCACTACAGCAATGCAACAGCTGGGCACCAACTGGCCTCCTAGGGTGACACGCCACCTGGCATTTGTGTCAGAATTCACGACAGACATCCGACACGTAAAGGGCGAGGACGACGCCATAGCTGATGCCTTATCGAGAGCACCACCAGTGCAACCAAACATCGCCACTATTCAACAGATGCCACTCCTCAGCATCGCAGCGATTGCAGCAGCCCAACAGTCCGACACACACCTCCACGACTTCCTCACAGGTGACACAGGACTCCGGCTGGAAAATTTAACCGCCCCAGACTCCATGATCAAAATGTGGTGTGACCTTTCGTGCAGCTCCCCATGCCCCTGCATTCCTACCCAGGTGTCACAGGAACTCTCCTTCTTGTCAGCTGCCGTGCAGTATGGCCAGGTATGAGGAAGCATGAGTTCTCCGTGCCTACCAGCAGATTCCACACGGTACACGTGAACATTGATGGCCCCCTACCTCTGTTGCGTGGTGAACGCTATCTCCTAACCTGCGTGGACAGGACGACATGCTGGTGCACCGCTACCCCCATGAGCAACATCACTACTGAAGGTAATGCCCACAACTTCCTCAGCAACTGGGTTTCCAACTTCGGTCTTCCAGTCGTAATTGTCACAGACCAAGCCCAGTTCGAGTCGAGGGTGTGGCAGGACATGCTGGCACTACTGGGCACCCGACGGCAGAGGACCACAGCATACCACCCGTGCAGTAACGGGATGGTGGAATGGCTGCACAGAAGACTACTGACGCCTTCAGGGGGCTGCAGCCGGACCAATGGATCCGTGCCACTGTCAAGGAGGACTTACACCACTCCCCAGCGAAGCTAGTATTCAGCAAGAACCACTGCTTACCAGGTCAAATTACTTCACCGGACCTCGACACATCCAACCTTTCATTCCTCCCGGCACTGAAGGTGGCCATCATTAACACCAGCCCTACACCTACTCGTCACAACGATGCCAGGACTACCTACACACCCATTGGTCTACACTCCGCCCCTCAACTCTTCCTCTGCACGGATGCACAACGGACACCGGTACAGGAGCCCTACACTGGACCACATCCCGTTATCTCCAGGACGGACGTGACCATTACTCTCCAGGTAGCGGAAAAACCATACGTCATGTCCTGGGAGCGGGTCAAACCTACAAACACCACCAAACACACCAACACCACACCACCAAACACACACTCACCCACATACGCATCCGTGCACCCCTCATCCAACACCTTCACCCCTCTACCCTACCCTCCCACTACATCATCTCATCACCGCCCACAACTCGTACCCACCATACAACCTCACCACGCTGCGATGCCACAACCACACACACACCCTTCACCACTCCTACCCACGCCACCACCACAACCATCTCCTTCCCACCCACCACATCCACACCTACACACACACCCAACGCTGCTCCTACCCTCGCCATCAACCTCATCCTTCAAAAACACACATTTGCCTACCTCACTGCCATCCCACCCTCAACCTGCACCCTCACCCTCCTTTCCACCCCAGTCTTGCCCACCTTCTCCTACCCAACCCCATTCAACCTCACCCGTCCTCACCTTCACGGTCACCTTCACCTACTCATATTTAACCACCAACCCCATCACACCCTACCCCATCCTCTGTACTCCCACTCCTACCCCGCTCTCCATCTCCAACCCAATCCACACAGGTTCCTATCCAACCTCCCTCACCCACCCGCTCACCTTCTCCCACCCACGCCCTGCCTAATCCCATTCCTATACCTCCCAATGCTATTCCTGATGCTCCCCCGACTCCAGTAATTCCTTTAGTATTCCCTTAGGACCCTCCGCCTGACACACAGCTCAAGCCGGCCACGCCTCCATGACCCGTTACTCCAGTACTACACACTCAACTGCAGTAACGTCCTCTCACACTGCCCTCCCTGCGGGAGCAGTTAGAGCAACACGAGCTGGCCCTGGTCCCTGAGAGATGCATGTTCTGTTTGGGGAAACCGGTCAAGCGACCCGCCTAATACCTCGCACACCTCTACCACACAGACCCACTCCCACTCCATATGCATCCAGATACACGCATCCCCTATTATAAACACACACACTTGCCTTTCCCCCCTGCACACTCCACACCATACCCGTACACTTCTATACTACACTGAATATATTCCTTTATTTATTTATCATTATTATTGTATGTATGTTTATGTAACCATCTTTGTTAATTGTATTGATATGTATTTCATACCGCCCTTCTTTCCTAAAACATTGTGGGGGAGAGGGGTACTGTAGCGACATCAAGCACCTTTATGTAGCTTCCATCTCACCTGTCCTCGGGGCGCATCTTCTGCCTCGCCTGTTCTACCTGAGCCAACCTTGGCTGGCCTGAGCGGCCGCAACGTCGTTGTTCATTCACTCGGCCACTAGCTCTACACCTGGAAACACCTCCCTCTCCTGACCTGCTGTGCCTCCTGTCGCTACCTGCCTACACCAAGCTCTCCACGTGTCGCCTGCAGCAGCTACCTCTCTCACACTACACGACCACGGCAGGCGGGAACTCACAGCTACAAGGTGCTTGCTACTACACAACCTATGTACTTACCAATAAATTATTACCGTGTATAATCGAGTCTGTTCACCCTGGTAGTAACACAACCACTTGTTGTTACAATATCGTGGATAAATGTATAAAATAACCTAAATTGTTTCATAGGTTTATACATGGAAAAATAAAACAGAAGGTCGGAATCAACAAGATAAACATGGAGATGAAGTATGTGAAGACGATTAAAATATTTGTGAAGTTATGAAGAAGAAATTCCAAGAGGTATTTACAAGAGAGAGTGAGTTTGATAGGAATAGAGAAGACAGAGGGAAGGTTATGCTGGGGGACATAAAGATGGAGAGGGAAAATCTACTGGATAGAATAAATAGACTGGATGGGTTTGGTGTTGGGACCGATTATGTTTGTAGTATATGTTAATGATATGTTGGAGGGTGTCGAAAGCTATACAAGTCTGTTTGCAGATGACGCTAAGATAATGAAAAGGATAGAGGATGCAAGGAGTTGTGAGGAATTACAGGAGGATTTGAACAAGATTCAAAAGTGGAGCCAGGATTGGGAAATTAAATTTAATGCTAAGAAATGCAAGGTATTGGAAATGGGAAATAGTAATAGGAGGCCATCAGGAAATTACAATATGGGTGGGTAGGCAATACAAACGGCACCCGGGGAAAAGGATTTGGGGATGACTATTCAAAACTCACTCTCACCAGAGAAACACATTAACAGGGGAAATTTTATGTTGGTAAATCTGGAGTAACTGAATCCTCCAAACTATTCCAAGCAACAGAACACCATTATTTTTGTTCATCTGGTCCTATTTCCTGGCATACTTTGGAGAAATTGTAACACCCCTATTTTATATGTATTGTTATTTAGGATATTTACGGGCATTATATATTTATATGCATTAGAATAGGTTTTTAGTGTAAGATTGTAGGGAGTAGCCAGGCTGAGATTATCACTGACGAATGATCTCGGTGGTGGGCTTCTTCAACACAAAATGAGTGTAAGATTGTGGGGAGTGGCCAGGCTGAGATTATCACTAACGAATAATCTCGGTGGTGGGCTTCTTCAACACAAAATGTTAATATGGGGAAAATAGAAGTAATGATTATAGTTAGACAAATAGGTTAAAAAGAGGAATAATTGAAACTTAGGTAGATTGATAGGGATAGAGAAATACGTGGTGATTTAAGAGGTGAATGTAAAATAATTTATTGGAGACAGGGAATAACCTGCATTTATAATTATAATGTATAATTACGAAGCTAACATTCCTATACTATTACCGGCATTTAATTGTAACTTACTTAGAAAATTCATTAGATTAGTTAGGAAATGAAGTCGGGACAGTACATTTTCTTGTTGGCGGAACAATACATGCCTTGAATATGTGAATTACAGTAATATCAAACTTTAAACAAAGGAGAATGCAATGTATTTGTGCTCACTAATATGTTTAAATCATGTTGTGTAACTATATACCCCAGTAAGGGTGGAACTGATAGAAATGCCAGAAATTGAGATGAGTTGGTCACTACTTTGCATGGGGGGAGTGAGTGAGGAAGATGACGAGGCAGTACCATGTGTGCTTCTTCCTCATTCTGATCTCGTCAACTGAGGTGACAGGTAAGAGCTCAAACTCGCTCTCATCATAAATATTGTATTGTGACTATAGTGTGGTGAATCTATTAGTCCCGTGATGGGATATAACTAACTAAAGAATATTGTGTGTTCACATTCAGACATAGTAAGTAAAGTATGTTGTTTTTTCTCAAGCTGATTCTGATCTCGTCAACTGGGGTGACAGCCATAATAGCATTCTCCCTTGGTGTAAAGTGAACCACGTGGTACCAAAGAAAATTAAGAACATTTGCTGGCAATTTTATATTATTTCATTATTATAGTATTGAGATTAGGATGTGATTTTTTTTTTATTGTATTAACTATATTTTGGCCTTGTTGTAATATTTTTTTTTCTATGTACTTAGCTCTGTCAACTGGCGAGACGAGGAATGGTTCCGGTCCTAGTTGACAGAAAAGGGAGTAGGAACTGTATTAAGTGAGGGGATATTTAATAGTAATAATTGTTTATTTTTGGATTTATGTGGGTTAGTTCTGTCAACTGGCGAGACCAGGAATGGTTCCGGTCCTAGTTAACAGAACGGGGAGTAGGAAATATTAGCAAGGGAGGGGAGAACAGAAATTATCTTTGTATTGTTTTGTATTCGTATAATAGGTTGATAAAAATAAACGGGTTTTTAATTGTCTGAGTATTTTCGTCACCGATATAACAAATAGACTGTGTTCCTTTATAGATAGTAGTAGATTATTAATTCCAATCACTGATCGTACCCCCGTTAGAACTGTAGTCTGGGTTGCTTACTCGCGAGCCTTCTTAAAGTAACGTTACGCTACCCTTCTGGTGTGTGCTCACTTGGTTCCTCTGATCGACTTTGGTCTGGTGGTGGCAGCGATTACCCAGTGCTGGAGAGGAGCTGGATTTGTCCTTTGTATGATTTATTTTTGGTATTCGCAAGGCAAGTCGTGTTCCTCATCGGTATCTTGTTTTTTTTTTCCAGACCAAGTTGATACAGCTATAGGATAGAGTTGTAGCATACACTGGTTGTTTATTTTGTTTTCTTGAAGAGTAAAGTAAGGGGACAAAAAAATACCAGCTTTTACAAAATTAAGGCACTCCAATATAGCAAAAGTGAATTACCACCTTAATTAACAGGATAACATGCACGGAGTACAGAATGGTGGTATATATGAGAATAGCTTTTCATTATATAGACGTTCGTGGTGATGGTAAAGAAGTTGATACTGTAGAGTCAATCATTCGACCTCAGTTGGAATATGCAGCAGTAGTGTGCATGGGCCCCACATAAAAAGAAGCACATTAAGAAGTTGGAGAGGATACAGAGAGCAGCAACAAAAATGACACAGAGATTAAGGGAGGAGTTTGGTGTTGGTAATTCTGGAGCAACTGAATCCTCCAAACTATTCCGAGCAACAGAACACCATTATTTTTGCTCTTCTGATCCTGTTTCCTAGCATACTTTGGAGGAAATGTACCAAAATGTACCAAAAAAGAATTACCACCTTGACAGACTTGCCATACAAGGAGAGACTTGAACGATTGGGGTTGTCCACATTGAAGGAAAGAAGGAGGAGAGGAGACTTGATAACGTTATATAATTATATGAAAGGAATAGAGTGGACAGATAGAGAGAACTTTTTGGTTAATAAAGACGAGAGAGAGCGTAGAGGCTATGGTAAGAAGCTGAAAAAGATTAGATGCCGGAAAGATGTAAAGAAATACAGTTTTCCGTATAGGTGTGTGGATGAGTGGATTAGATTGGATAGGGAAATAGTAGAAGCAGTGAGCATTCAGTCATTTAAAGGGAAGCTTGATAAGTATAGACATGGAGACAGGACAGTCCGTGTCTAGCTCATATCCTGTAGAACACAACTTTCTGAGTACATCTATCTGAGTACACACACACACACAGAGAGAGAGAGAGAGAGAGAGAGAGAGAGAGAGAGAGAGAGAGAGATTGGAGCCAAAATGAGTATCCAGGTCTGCTTCGAATAGCCTGTTGAATTATTTGACGAGTGCCAGCAAATATGAGACGGGATAAGGTTTGTTGTATTTGGTTCACTGGTGTCACAGATTATTAAAAACTTCAACTAGACCTGGATTCTTATTATGGTCTGTAACTAATAAACGTTGTAATTTGTTTACTGGTATGTCATATGTATTAAGACTTCAACAAGACCTGAATTCTTATTATGGTTCCTGACTGTTATAGGTTAAGTGTTGTAACTGGCTCACTGATATACAGAGGATTCAATACATCAACAAGACCTGGAAGTTTGTTATGGCTTGTGACTCTGACGTTATAAATCTTGTAAATGGTTAACTGTTATGTCAGAAGATTATAAACCTCAACAAGACAAGGATACTTATTAAGGTTTGTAACTGTTACAAGATAAACACTGGTTTGCTAAAAGATATATACAGTAACTTCAACAAGACCTGGATACATAATTATTATGGCTTGTCATTGGAGAGAGAGAGAGAGAGAGAGAGAGAGAGTCTTCTTTTGAGAAGAAATTGGGTTGATCACTTGGAGTAAAATGAGGTGATAATAGAGAGACAATTTTGGTTTGGAATTAGTAAGTAACAAACGTACTGAGTTCCTATAGGAGAATATCAGAAAAAAAACAAGGAAGAGAGAAGGGTGGGTGGATAGTATTTACCTTGAAAGAAAAGCTACTATAAGGGATAGATGTTTTTCTAGTAGGAAGAAAAATGAGAACAGAACTAACAGGGAACTATTTTTCATGGCTGAAGGTCACACGTGGAGTTCCTCAAGGCTCAGTATTGGCACCAATAATGTTCTTAATTAATATAAAGGATATAGAAGTAAATGTTACAGATGACACTTTTATGAATATGTTTGCTGATTATGCCAAGGTACAAAGAACAATTAAAAATGAAGACTGCTGTAAAAAGTTTCAAGAAGACTTGGACAAAATGGATAACTGGAGTAATAAATAGCAGATGGAGTTTAATGCTGATAAGTGTAATGTTATTAATTTTTGAAGTAATAAAAAAAACAAATTGGCAATAGAAGCTTGGCAATATGCTGCAGAAGTACGAAACCCACATTTAAAGAAACATATCACCAAATTAGAAAAAGTACAAAGAGCAGCAACAAGATGGTTACCAAGTCTAAGAGAACTAAGTTATGAAGAAATAACAGAAAAACTAAAATTACCTAAACTGGAAAAAAACGAAAGAGAAGAGATATAATTATGGATTACAAATGTGTCACAGAAAAGGAAAAGATAGATATAGAAAACTTGTGTCAACAAGGAATACCTACAATGAGAGGACACAGTAAGAACTTAATTAAAAGAAGAGGATATAAAGATGTACAGAAAAATAGTTTTCCAAATAGAGTAATAGATCAAAGGAACATATTTCCAGAAGAAGTGGTGTGTGTCAAAAACTTACATAACTTTAACGAAAAATATGATGATTGGGTTTTAATTAAAATACAGTACATTATAAGCTTGACTCAATCCTGTAAGGATACAAATAGGTAAGAACACACACACACACATATACATGTATACGAGGGTGTATACATGATTGGTTCAGTTCCTACCTAAATAATAGAAGTCAATATGTAATTCTTAATAAGTGTTCTTCCCCAACTAAATCAGTACACCTTGGAGTTCCTCAAGGTAGTATCCTTGGACCGATCTTGTTTCTCTTATACATTAATGATATTTGTAATATATCTAACACTTTAGAAACCATTTTATTTGCCGACGACTCAACACTTTATATGATAGGAGATCAACCTACTGATTTAATCAACAGTGCAACTCTAGAGCTAGAAAAATTTTCAAATTGGTGCTTGGCTAACCAACTCACAGTAAATACCACAAAAACATATTATATGATATTCAGCAACATTATCTCTAAATACCAACCATTGCCAAATCTAACAATATTAAATGATGATATCCAACAGGTTTACAAAACTAAATTTCTTGGCGTAGTTTTTGACAAAAAAATGACATTCAAGCACCATATTTCTGATCTTTGTTTGAAACTGTCCAGAATGATTCCACTCCTCCTCAAAGTTAAGCATTACGCCCCACCAGAAGTTCTCAAATATATTTATTATGCTCATATATATCCTCATTTAAACTACTGCAATTCAATTTGGTCAAATACTTATTCCACTCATTTATATAACCTCAACATTCTACACAAACAAATTATCAGGATAATGACTAATAGTGACTTTTGTACACACACACCACCATTATTCAAATCACTAAATATCCTTAACTTAACAGACATCACTAAACTGAACATTGCATCCTATATGTACAAACAAATAAAATCAAACTTATACAATCTACAACCCCTTCACACTTATCATACTCGTAACCAAGATTTACTACCTATACCCAGACACAAACTAACACTGTTCACACATTCACTGTTATACCTTGGTCCCAAAACATGGAATAATATTCCCAGCAATATTAAACAATCTGTCAGTCTACAATCCTTTCAAAATAGCTACAAGAAACACCTACTATCCCTGTATTCTTAATTAATACTTTCTCTTTATTCTTCTTGATATAATTCTGTTGCATTTATTTTTATTATTATGGTTACTTACATTGTATTTTATTATAATGATTATTACTATTATTACTATTGTTATTAGTATTATTATTGTCATTGTCATTATCATTACTTTTATCATTACTAATATTATTGCTTTATATTATTTCATTACATTAACAATATTGTCATGTTTACCTTTAACAGTATTATAAATAATATTGTGGATATTATTATTATTATTATTATTACTACAATTATTATTGTTATTATTATCATTGTTATAATTGTTGTTGTCATTACTATTATTATTATTATTATTATTATTATTACTATTATTATTTTCACTATTATTATTGTTATTACAACTTTTTACCATCATTATTATAGTTACTATTATATTATTATCATTATCATTGTTGTTGTCGTCATTATCTTTGTTATTATTACTATTTTCATCAATATTATTATTATTATTATTATTATTAATATTATTATTATTATTATTATTACTATTATTGTCATGATTGTCATTATTGTTATTATTGTTATTTATTATTGTTATTTTCATTATTATTATTATTACAAATTGTTTCAATAGTACTCCTATGTAAATAATCTTAGTCAAGGATTTATACTTTACCATTGTCCAAAAAGCTCATGCTTATGAAGGGCTGTTTGTCACCAAAACAACTATCCTGTAATATTACTCATGTATGGCAAACATAATAAACTGAATTGAATTGAATTGAGAGAGAGAGAGAGAGAGAGAGAGAGAGAGAGAGAGAGAGAGAGAGAGAGAGAGAGAGAGAGAGAGAGAGAGAGAGAGAGAGAGAGAGAGAGAGAGAGAGAGAGAGAGAGTGTGTGTGTGTGTGTGTGTGTGTGTGAGAAATTGACCTCTTCAAATATAAGGATTAATTAAGTACTTCATTATTATTATTGCTATTATTATTATTTTATAGTACAGAGTCAAGGTTTATATTAAAGATTATTATTATTATTATTATTATTATTATTATTATCTTCCTTCATGTTTACTGCCCTTCCTTTCCTTCTCTCTCTCTCTCTCTCTCTCTCTCTCTCTCTCCTCAGACACTATAGCGAGTGGACGTGTTTTTTTGCTGCTCTCCACCTCACCTCATACAGCCTACTTGCCTGTTGCCAGAACGTAACCAGCTGACAATGGATACTTCTGTTCTGAAAAGTATATTGGTTTCGCAAGTTCAAGCTTACTTCGGTGTCATGGAGGTATTCGTGAGAAATTAATAAACAGTTTAAGTAGTTCCAATCTACAGTACAGTCGCGCACCACAATCCCCAGCCCACCTGAGTAGAAGCCCGAGATTAGAAGCAGGCGGTTTCTGGACGACAGCCCACCTAAACCATCATGAGGCCACACACATTTCGAACCAAAGGAAGCTTTGAGTCTAATGTCGTCCAGAAACCTCATAGTTCAAAACTCGGGCTTCGACTCAGGTGGGTTAGAGATTGTGGTACGCGACTGTATAGTACACTCGCGATACGTAATCCCTGACCAGAGACGAACGGCAGGCACCACACACACATACCCTGCATTCGAAATCATCAGCCTCTATAGGTGTACTGGGTGGGGAAATGAGCAATACCAGGCGTTTCGAAGCTTTCTGCTCCTCACACTCTGGTCAGAAATTATGTATCACGAATGTACATGACTTGAGAATTAGCCGGGAATTTTCTCAAGGTGAAATTGACACCCTGAAACAACAAGTGAAACAGCTGAAGCTAGAGGACGAGGGCAACAAACAACTGATCAAGACACTATCTGAAGACCTGCAGGTGGGTTCCAATTCTATTGCTGCACTTATTAAAGATTGCTGTGGCTACCTGGATGATTATAACAAACCTAATAATCTACAATTTGTGGGAATTGAGGAGGAACCTAACGAGACCTGGGAACAATCAGCCAAGAAAATAAATCACATATTTGAAGAAAAATTACAACAATCAAACATCCAGCTAGAGTGTGTTTATCGTGTAGGACAACACTACCACCATCAGAACGGTAAGTACCCCATCACTGACACCTTCAACAGAGTGTGTTTATCGTGTAGGACAACACTACCACCATCAGAACGGTAAGTACCCCATCATTGACACCTTCAACAGAGTGTGTTTATCGTGTAGGACAACACTACCACCATCAGAACGGTAAGTACCCCATCATTGACACCTTCAACAGGTTTTGTGATAAAGAGGCAGTCATCCGAAATCTTTCTAAGCTACAGGGAACTCAGATTTCCATTAATGAAGACTTGTGCCCCACATCGCAGGAGATAAAGAAGGCACAACTTCCTCGTTTAAGGCAATCCAGGAGCGAAGGAAAAATGGCATATTTTCGCCATACGAAGTTAATTATAAAAGAAAGACACACCAACAAAGCTACCGTCGAACCTGAACCAACATCAACAACAACAACCCGAAATATCAGAGAAACAATGTCTGACGTCACCGGGAATGGCGCTGCTGCCCCCGCCTTGGCCGCCACTAGTGCTTAAGTTGGTAGCCAGAACCTGACCAGTACGAGCCGTGAGGGACCGACGCCTGCCATGGCTGGCACACCTGAGGGACAACGGACGGCCCCTCAATATCAAACCAAGTCAGCTGCTAGGACTTCACGGCAAAGGAATAAGTAAACTTCTCTCTGGCAGAAAAAAGTACACACCATCCAGCTAAATTTATAAACATATGTGTACTATGGATCAGAACCCTTTTCCATTTGCTTCATCTCGTTTCCATATTTAGTGACAATTTTGAACATAATTTTCCACTCCATGAAATTGATAACTTGACGTTCGAGCCTCTTAAATATTATGAAAATATACCGAATACTCTCTCCATCAAGTTCGACTTTCACGAAGTATATTGCAACTATCTCTTACTTACTTAATGAAAAACCTTCTCTTAATTTAATTGCCTTTAACATAAATAGTATACCGCTTCACTTAGACAGTTATGTTGAACAATGTATAAAGACAACTAACATGTACTTTTAATGCTTAAAGTTTTTGTGAAACACGTCTCATTGATGCTATATGTTATAATGGTAAGGAAGCCAATATGTTACTACCCGGGTGAACAAACTCCAGAATACACAGTATAGGAAGGACTGTAGTCAGACCGCCCGAGTCCCCAAGGGAGGATTAACCTGTCTGGCCAAGGGATTAGTGTACTCGCCTCGTCTGAAGGCTGGATGGTGGTAGAGGTGAGGCCCAAACAAAGGATAGAGGAGCGGCAACGACAAAGGGACGGAGTGGCGTGTATGGCACCATTACAGTACCCCCCCCCCCTCCCCCCATGGAATAAATTTTATTAAGGGAGAGGGTAGGGTGTACAATGCATAAACATACAATAGTCATAGAAAAAAAATAACAAAATACAATAAGTCAAAGAGCAAACATATATGGATAACACAACTTGAATAATGAATGAATGTCATACAGAAATGTAAGGGTATAGTGTAGATTGTAGGAGTGGGAGACAAGGTAAGTGTGTGTCAATTAGTAGTAGGGGGAGTGTGTGTCAAGAGATGTGTGGAGTGTGTGAGTGTCTGTGTTGTGTACCACCACCACGTATTTAGCCGGGCGTTTTATAATACGCCCTGAACGAGAGGTGAATCCATCAGGGACCATAACGGGGTTCATCGTCCTGCCGCTCCTGTTGTGGGGGTGGAGGTGTAGCCAGGCGAGGTGAAGGCGTGCACTGGTGAGGAGGGCTGGCGGGACGAGGAGGTGTGGCTGGCATGATGTGGAAGACAGGTGGCAGTTCCTGAGGGAGACTAGAAACACATAATTCAATGGAGGCAGGTGTGGGTTGGGCTTGTGGAGGCGGGGATAAAGGGAGGGTGGGTTCAGGTACAGGGGAGGTAACGTGATGGGAAGTGGAGAACATGGGAGTGATGGTAGGGGTAAAGGGTTCAGGTAGGTCATGATCAGGTGTGGTGAATTTAGGATGGGAGGCAGGATTGGGGCTAAGGGAGGAGATAGGAGATAGGGGGTAAGGTGTGTTAGGGAGGGGGCAAGGTGGTGGAATGACGGGTACAGGGATGGAGTCGGTGATAGGCGTGGATGGGGTAGGAGGTGGAGGGGGTATGGAGGGAGGAGGTGACGTAACTGGTGAAGGAAGGGTAGGAATGGTAGGGTGAATGAGTTGAGGTATGGGAGGAGGCACCTGCGGCGCGTGAGAGTTTCCGTCAGTAGTGGAGGCATGAATAGGTAGGATGGATGTGGGTGAGGAATGAGGTATGTCGTAGAGGTTGCAGGTGGTTGTGTAGGTATGAATGGTGTTGCGTATGGTGTAGGCAAAAGCGGTGGCCGGTGTGATGAGGGGAGTATATGGGGCACGTATGAGGCGTGGCGAATGGGAGGTGTGGTGTGAGTATGCTTGGGTGTGGCTGGATGAGCGTGGGTTGTAGCAAGTGGCGCGGTGTGGGCAGGTTTTACCCGCTCCCTGGACGTGATGTACGGCTTATCGCGTACCTGTAGCATAACCGTTACATCCGCCTTGGAGAGTACGGTATGCGGGCCATTGTACATCTGCTGGAGTGGAGCGCGGTGGGAGTCCATGCGTAGGAGTAATGAAGGAGCGATGTTGAGGTCAGGTGGTAAGTACGTGTGCCTTGTTTGCCGGCACGTAGGTATAGGTGCGGCTTTAGCGACCATACCGTTGCTCGCGGGGTGGTACGCGGTGGTCCATTGTCGGCACGTCCATAATAATGACAGCATGTCCTGCCAAGCCTTGGATTCAAACTGGGTGCTTTGGTCAGTAACGATTACTGCTGGGGGACCAAAGTTAGACACCCATTTGCTAAGGAAATGGCGAGCGGTGCCTTCAGCGGTGATGTCATACATCGGAATGGCCGTACACCACCGTGTCGTCCTATCCACACACGTCAGGAAGTAACGGTATCCTCGGGATGAGGGGAGAGGGCCAAGATGTCGACATGCACCATGTGAAATCTGCAAGAAAGAATGGTGAACTCGTGTAACGGTGGGCGTGTATTTCACCCCACCTTAGCGCGCTGACAGAGAAGGCACGCTGACACCCAATCCTTGACCTGCTTCCTCATTCCCAGCCGGACTGCAAGCTGACTAATGAGGCAGAGTGTACCTGCAATCCCCAGGTGGTTGATGGAGTGATACTGGTTGAATACAGTTTCTCTAAATTGCTCAGGAATATAAGGGCGTGGAGTGCCGCAGGATGTGTCACACTAGACTTGCGTTGTAGTGTGGGGTGGACATAGTGTGTGTGGAGGTGGAAGAGTGTTGTGGGAAGGAGTGTAAGGAAGCATTAGGTGACAGGATGCTAGCTACAGCTTGTGAGGCCTGTGATGTGGCGTCCATGGTGTAGGCGGGAAGTATGCGGTGAGGTGATGTATGAACCAGGGGGTGGTGTGAGGTATGGGTGAATATGGGTGAAGGCATGGTTACACAACAAACACAGGACTGGGCCCGAGGGCAAAATACAAAAGAATGTGAAAAAAATGGGGGTAAGTAGCACTTGGGGGGGAATCACTGAGAGAAAGCGTAGAAAGTAAGTATACAATGTACTTAACTTGTTGGCCTATAGTGGGTATTTAAGGATATCCGTAGAGGCGAGAACGAGGATGAAGGTCGTGTTGTGTGGCGTCAGCAGCGATGCACGTAGAATAATCTGAGGCTCGTGGCCATGGCTGGTGTGGAGCATGTGTGCACGTAGTGATGGGGAGATCGGGCAGCGATGCACGTAGCATCCTTGTAGTGCACAGCACGTGGTTAAAGATGAGTACGTGGGTACGTAGTGAAGGGACAGTGGTGGTGTGCTGCATGTAGAGTAGATGTAGGCATGGCACGTGGACATTGTGGAGCACGTGGGCACGTAGTGGTGTAGGGGTAAAGCAGCGATGCACGTTGAGTTGATGCAGGGCACAGAATGAAGTTATTGTGGAGCACGTGGGTACGTAGTGAAGAGGAGATACGTCTGCGATGCATGTAGGGTGTTGGAGTGGATGATAAGGCACCCCTAAGGTAGGTGAGTGTGTGTGTGTGTAGGGATGATGCTGGACACGGAAATAATGAAGGAATAGGAACGCACATGGTGTAAAGGAGGAGAAAATGGGGTCTAGGAGGTAGGAAAGAAATATAGGGAAAATGAATGGAATGGTAGGTAGAGCAACTGTAACACAGTGTTTCGGTTCTTATGATCCACCAGGATATTCCCGGTGCTCCCAACCAAAAACCCTGCGCTATCACAAAAAAAAATATTTGGATTCGTGTTCACTGTCTTCGACCTTCCTCAGGTGGCAGGGTATAGTGCAGACAAACTACTGTTCACAGATAAAAGACCCAGTGATTTATTATTGTGAGACCCATCAATTTACATATATAATAAATAAAAAATACATATAATTATTATAATGACAAAGCTTTCACAAGAAAAAAAAATAAAGATTTGATTAATACTGTACTTACGCCCCCCTTATTAACTAAAATTTACCCAATAGATTTAATACAATGTTTTCAAAGACTACTTTCCCCCTTACTCTACTCGAAACTTCAATATTACAAAAAACTAGACCAGAACACAGCCTTGCAACTTGACAAAATACAAAAATAAAATAAAATGATTTAGGCTAGAGACTAGAAATGTTCTTAGTTAACCCAAAATTAAGTACAAGAAAAAATATAATACATATACCACCTGTAGCACACCACTGGAGACTGGACTCCCACTTACTGTACCACCCCCCTCCCAATTGTGAATGGACCTAGACTTCGCAATCACAATCACCTACTGTAGGAGTCAGTTTCCAGCAGAATTGCTCACAGGATTAGACACCTGCCATACACGTGGCATTTACAAAAAAAAAAAAAAAATCAAGACACAGGCCAACTAGTGCTTTACCAAAACACCTCACTAGTGGCTTACCAAAAAATAATATTGGCCAACTAGTGGCGTTACCAACTATAACACTGGCCAACTAGTGGCTTTTACCAGAAATAATAATAATACCCAACTAGTGGCTTTACCAAAAAAAAAATAAAATACTGCACTAGTGACTTTTACCAAAAATAATACTGCACTAGTGACTTTTACCAAAAATAATAATAATAACCTAATGCCTGACACCCTAATTCCTACGCCAGTTCACCAACAGATGAGGCAAGTCCCCACGTGGACAATATGGCGTCACAGCTGGTCGGGTCGAAAGAGAAGAGTGAGACAAAGTTGGCTACCCTCTTCCTTCTTCCTCGCTCAGCGGAGGCGGGAAAGATGCCACGCACTTCCACATAAATAAATCTTTATGACAACTTTAAATTAACACTCAACAGATTATTCAATGAAACCTGGTTATCATAAGCCTTTCACGTAAAATAAGATTCAGTCTTAATTATATCCTCATCATCATCTCACAATATTACAACCTCTGTCGTCACTTCCGGTTCCAATGTTATGTATATTTGGGGACGAGATTATCACAATTGCCACAACAATGTTACCAACTCCCAAAGTAAGTTTCAGTTTGCTGGACAAATATAAGGCCAGAAAAGCAAGATTATTCCTATTTACAATATTTACACCTATATTCATTCTGCTTCCGTCGCAAGCTTCATCTCCTAAGGTGAAACAACTTAAGAATTAATTATTAGGAAATAATAGGAGCGTTACACAACGAAACAGGAAACCGGTGTAGAGAAGAGCTAGAGTAACAAAAACAGAAAGTGGGTATAGTACCGGGGACAAAAATTACGTTAAGGCAAATGTGGGAGGGATAGAACACTGGGAAAAGTGACCACAGTAACGAATGAAGCAAAATTGGAGGTAAAAATGTGAATGAGTAAGGGGTACCTTAGCAGCGAAGCAATGAGGTCGACGTTGGTGAAGTGGTGATGCGAGGCGTAGCTGCAGGGCCGCTGGGAAGTTTGGAAGTGGCGTGGCGAAGAGGTTGATGTGTACGTAGCGTGGTGGAGCTTGCGAGCATGTACGTATTACCTCGTACCAGTGTAACAGAGTTGAAAAGCCTGGATCGCCAATTATAATGGTAAGGAAGCCCTTACGTTACTACCTGGGTGAACAGACTCCAGAATACACGGTACAGTTTATTGGTAATATAGGGAAATGCAGTACATGTAATATTACGGGAGACCAGCCTGTCGTGTAGCATCGTGGAGAGTCTATAGTTGCAGTGTAGCATTTGTAGTTACCGTGAGGAGTTGTGAAGGCTTGAACAACACATGTGTGGCAGGTGGACAATATCAGCGAGACAGGGCAGGACCTCATAGTACTGGAGCTAGTGGTATAATCTGTCTTCCAGCGGCTGGCAGCCCCCGTTTATCTCGTCGGCCCACATGACTTTCTCACCTGACGCAGGTGCGCGGCTTGGTGAATCACTACCCGGGAATGACTGTGGTCAGACCGCATGAGTCCCCCAGGGAGGATTAACCTGTCTGGCCAAGGGATTAGTGTACTCGCCATGTCTATAGCTGGATAATGGTAGACTTGCGGCATCGACAAAGGTTAGCAGTGTGGCTAAGACAAAGGGAAGGATTGGTGTGCATAGCACCACTACACACTTGTCAGATTAAAACTTTGCCAGCCGTATGATGTTGTTGTTGTTGAAGTTCCTCAAGCTGTCTGGCCGAGCAGCACCGAGCTCCTGAGGAAGGCCATGGCCTGAACCGGGCATTCCCACAATGCCCTCAGAGATTGTATGTTGGTTGTTGGTGAATGTGGTTGTGTACATTGTAGTCTTCCATAATCTGTTTTCCTTTAACATCCACTCGTGGTTCCGCTACATGGAAGCTATGTGGCGCTGCTCCAAGTACATGAGCAACCAGAAATTAGAGGCAGTATTTCGGGCCCTCCCCGATGAGGTGTTCGACACCATCTCCCCTACTCTTGCACACGACACCCTTAAGGAAGCCATCATTGCTTCCCAAGTGATGACAGAGCATCAATACTTGAAAGCCCTTGAGGACGCCGCCCATCGACTCTGTTGCGCCACATGCAACAGCTCAATGACAAGGCGGCCAAACCCTTCATTGAAGCCATCCTCAGGAGCCACCACGCCAAGTTACTGGCACCACCATTCAGCTGCACCTCCAAACTCACTGACTCACTCTTGGACACATTCTCAGACTGCGCATTCTCATGGCCCCATCAGCACCCCACAGCCAACATCGTCACGCCGCCTACACCCGCCGCTCCAACAGCTGCATTACCTTCACCACAACAACACCTGCCGCTAGCGCTGACACAACATTACCAACACCTTCCACAGACACAACACCACCATATACTACCCACTACCCAACCACATGTTTCGCTGCCTACACAACACCTCCACACGCTACCACACACCCAACCACACCAGCCTCTGCCACCACAACACCTCCCACCCCAACCTGAACGCCAACACTCCCTTTCTCCTCCTCAACAACAGTTTCTCACATCACCTCCACAACAACCTAACCTACCTGCAACACAACTACAAGTCGATTCAGTGACACAACCCCTCAACACCATATTACACACTCTACAACAACCACCCGCTCACCAACAAAAACAGTACACTACACCACCACCCAATCTACAGCAACAGTACACGCCACCACCACACATACTACCTCCAATCCAGCGACAATCACCTTCTACCACACTGCAGCAACATTGGCAACACAACCAACTATGCATCTACCACCAGAGGTTTGGTCATACCGCACGTAACTGCCACCCTCCCTGCCAATAGGGTTTTTCGTCCAACCGCCAGACATTCCAACCGATGTAGGAAAATGAATAAGGCGGTGGCAAGACAATGCCCTCTACGCTATCGCCCACACCTCAACAAACCACTCGGGGCCGAAGGACAACACACCGACACAACCTCACCTCAACCATCCTGCTACGGACCACAACACAGACGGCAACCTCGCTACTACGCCCCTGTTGCCCACACAGCAACAACCAGCCGCTACCTTCCCCACAGCTCGCACTCTCCTCTGATTGGAAGACCTCAAATCATGCGACAACTTCCTCGTTGTTGTTCCACCTCGAGATGAAGATAGGAAGAGCTAGGCTTCTACCACTTACGACCTTCTCGCCGCTAACAAGTCCCCCATCACCACCTAGGGCACAAGGAGTAGGGGTGTGACGCTCCTAAGGCAGGAATACGTCGTATGGCCGTTTGTCGTGGCTGACGTGCAGGCACCAATCCTGGGTCTGGATTTCCTAACGGCACATGACCTCCTCATCGATGCAAAAAGACAACGACTCATACACCAACCCATGGGAGCTACCATTCCCACCAAACACTGCTGACACACCACACCCACTATCACACACATCTCGCACTCTAACACCTACCAACACATCCTACAGGAGTTTCCACAACTTCTCTCCACTACCACCTCACAACCCACCCATGACCCAGGTTTCTACCACACTATCACCACGACAGGTCCCCCCGTTTTTGCCAAGCCACGGAGGATGCCCCCTGAACGCCTGGAGGCAGCCAAGAGGGAGTTCCAGGTCATGATCAAGCAGGGCGTGGCCAGACCTTCCTACAGCGCTTGGGCATCTCCACTGCACATGGTCCCCAAGCAGCATGAAGGAGAGTGGAGGGCATGCGGAGACTACAGGGCTCTTAACTCTGCCACCATCCCCGACAAGTACCCTATCCCGCACATCCTGGAATTTTACTCCAAGCTCCAAGGATGTGCGGTATTCTTCAAGATAGACCTAGTCCGTGCCTTTCACCAGATTCCTGTTGCAGAGGACGATATAAAGAAGACCGCCATCACTACGTCTTTCGGATTATTTGAGTTCCCGTCCATGAACTTCAAACTTCGTAACGCTGCACAGACGTTCCAGAGGGTCATGGGTAAGGTGCTGCGAGGGTTAGAGTACACTGTGGTGTACATTGACGACATCCTGGTCGCATCACACACCCATGTACAACAGCAGGACCTTGAGGGAACTCTTCTCCCACCTGCAGCAGAATGGACTAAATATTCACCCCTCCAAGTGCGTCACCGGGGCTGATCACTTTGACTTCCTCAGTCACCGTGTCACCCCCAATGGCATCACTCTGCTGCCGCAGAAAGTAGAGGCAGTGAGGGAATTCCCCCTACCAACTACTGCCAGGAAACTCAGGGAATTTCTGGGGGGGGGTGAATAATTACCACCGCTTTTTTCCTCACGCCGCCTCAGCTCTCGCACCTCTCCACAACTTACTCAAGGGACTAAAGAAGGCGGTGGAAGAGTGGATAAAGAGACGGACTGCGAATGTCAAGAACCCGGGTTCGAATCCACGAGAAAACGTCTGGGATTTTTCAGAGGTGAACTAGGTCCAGCTGTTCATCAATTATCCTGGTTACGCTGACACGTCAAGAAAATACCCCCCTACATAGATGCCCGACCATATTCCAAGATGCTGTGAGTGACGGTGTAGCTGCTCTCCCCTGATAGTGACACCCAGTAATCTTGGGGCCTCGCAAGAGTCACGGGCTACTGATAGTCTACAGCCCCAAGGTTGAGGTATAGGAAAAAAAAATAGTAGACACCTTCTCCCGATCACTGCCAGCACAACCATCAATCTCCAGCATCCAACACATTCCTCCTCTGGACTTCCCTGCACTAGCCACGGCTCAACAGAGTGACATGCACCTACGAGAGTTCGTCACAGGACTATGCCTGGAGTACCTGAGAGCTTCTGATTCTATCACCAAGCTCTGGTGTGACATCTCCTTTGGCATCCCATGCCCTTACATCCCCACACAATTCAGGGAGACAGTATTCCAGTACTACCACTTGGTCAACCACCCCGGGGTGGCTGGTACACTCCGCCTTGTTGTTGTTGTTTTTGATTGCAGGGGAAATTACCTCTGCTTGGGCCTTATGCCTGTGTTGGCGGGCCCAACAGTCTGGTTTCCCTGTTCAGGGTCAGATGCCAGCTTGGTTAACCACATTGTGTTGTTTATAGTCATGCCACTTTCAGACCTCCAGAAAGAACCACCGTGAAGGGGAAGCACACTACAACCACCAAACCACCGCCAATCCCCCCTCCAAATCAGTAGTGAAGAATGTTGAATCCTGGTGGAAATGCAGGATATCAAAAAGTCTTGGAGAGTAGGGGATAGTCTGAGTGGTTTAGTAAAAGTTGGAGTAAGGTCTGGAACGGAGTCTAGTTGAAGAGGTAAGAGGTTGAACTCTGATGGAAAAGCAGAGTTTCTATAGATTGATATAATGAGTGATTGGGTGAGAGTGTGTAGTAAAGATTTAAGGGAAAGACTTTGAGCTTTTATGTCAAAGTTGGAACGGAGTGTAGTTGGAGGAAGAGTTATTGGATATTCACTTTGCTGAAATTATCCAGTAATGTGTGTGAGGGCGAGGGTATCGTTGAAGAGTGGGTTTGATAAAGAGCAAGAGAAGAGGGGTGAGGATTTGAAGGAAGTAGGGGGTTACAGGGGTTTCAGCCCTGTTTCCCTAAGGTTAAAGCCCTGGAAGAATAATGTTGATTAGTATAGTGTGCTTCATTGTGTGGATGTTGGCATTCGTTGTAGTATGTGTAAAATGTGTGTGTTGCAGTCTAGGTTTGTAGGGTGGGGTGAGAGCCATCATACGACCCAGACTTGAGGAAAGAAGCACACAAATAGCCCTAGGCTCCACTTGTCCACTGCAGTTCAGTGAACTGTCCCTAGTCTCTGGTGCCAAGTGGCACTAAACAAAATTAAACAAAATATGCCACATGAATACATCATTCCCGAGCATTACACTTTTGACTGAGACCCTCAGTGACCTACACCCGTCACAGGCTGCTAGTAGGAGTTGTACCGTTAACTCAGGGTGCTGCATGTATTTGTATTGTGTATAGTGTTTGCAGTTTAGGTTTGGAGGGTAGGGCGAGAGCCATCGTAGGACCCAGACTTGAGGAAGGAAGTACACAAATAGCCCTAGGCTCTGCTTGTCCACTGCTTTTTCCATGAGGGAGTGCCTCTCACCAGCAAACCATGTGGTTTAACCGAGCAGTGGCATTGCTGAGTGAGACCTTCAGTGACCTACACCCGTCACAGGCTGGTAGTAGGAGAGGTGCCTTGAACTTTTGGTGCAGCAAGTGTATGTTTACCGCGGAGGGGCGCATCCCCTCATGAAGCCAACTCTCCTTACGATGTCATCCATGAGGAGGCGCACTTGAGTTGCTCCTGTGGTGACTTGGTCTTCGCCGGTCTGCACTCGGGGTCTCCTTCTTAAGCTGGCTGTGTTTGGGCACTCCAGAAGGTAGTGAATGAGTGGCTCTTCAGTCCTGTTTCCACAGTGCTGACACTCTTCTGACGCTTCTTTTAAAATGCAGTAACGCATCGTTACGTATCCCATCCTGATCCGATGTAAGTTGGTCCAGTCTCGGTGTGGAACTTTGGTTGTGAGGGGTATCAATCCTGTGGCTAAGATGTACCACCTGGCAGCACGTGAGGTTGCAGAGACGTCTCTAAGTCTGGAAAGTATTCTATCCTTGACTGCAGCCCTGGCCATGCTCTTGGTTTTCTTAAGGCTGGGAAGGATTTTGAAGGTCGGAGTAGGTCCTCTGGCTGCCAATTTGGCTCCTTTGTCAGCCCTCTCATTTCCATCTACTCCAACATGAATTGGGATCCAACAGATTGTGATGTGCCTCCCTTGTCCTTGTACCCTTTGTGACGTGGCAAGTACATGGGTCGTCAGTTGGACATTGTCTTCCGGGATGTACTTCCTGAGGTTCTGCAGTGCCGTCATTGAATCTGAGTAGATGAGGATGTGCTTCTCTGCCCTTCTCTCCGCATGCCTCATAGCCTGGGCTATTGCTGCAAGCTCAGTCTGAGTGGAGCTGCAGTGGTCAGAGGTCCTCCAACCTAAGACATTGTTGCCAAGGACAAAAGCGGCACCCGCCTTGCCACTCTCCGGGTCCACGGAGCCGTCAGTGTAGTAGACGGCTGTGTCTTCGTTAATCCTGCTGCCCATCACTCTGTTGGCATGCTGGAGGAGTTCATTTTCGCTGAGGTCTTTCTTGCCTCTCAGAAGCCGAACTATCTCTGTTTTAATGGCTGGTGTGGTCCACGGTGGTGGCACATGGTACTCACCGGCTGGTGAGTCTGTACCCTTCTTCAAGAGAAGTTTGACGTTGAGAAGGCTGTGTACTGTGTCTGCCACACTTCGGATCCAGGTCCCTCTCTTTGCACTCTGCATGTCCTTTCTCAGTTCTTTGATGACCTCACTTTGGAAAGGATTATCCCTATAGTGATGTATGGTTCTAGCTACCACACATGACACTACATAGTCGATTCTGTCTTGGATAGAACTCAGACCAGATTCATGCAGCATTACTTCTGTTTTGGTCCATACTGGGGCACCATATATGGTCCTCAGAGCTTTGTTCTGGATGTATCCCAGCTTGTGTGCCAAGGTCTTTGGTAAACCTGGAAGCACTATGGCAGCATAATCGATGATCGATCAGATGGCTTGTTTGTAGAACATTGTGAGAGTTCTGTTTGAGGTGCCGCTGTCATAGGACACTAGGGCCCTCAAGGCTGCAAGACGAGATTTAGTCCTATCCTGCAGGTACTCTATCTCTCTTTTCCAACTGAAGCTGTGTGTTATCCAGATTCCTAGGTACAGGTAAGTTGACGCCCATTCAAGTCGGGTGTCCTGTATGTGCAGATGCTCTTGGGGAGCTCTCCCCCTGATGAACATTGCCTTTGATTTCTCTCTGGAGATTTTCAAACCCAGGTTTTTGCATTGCCCCTCAATCAGGTCGAGACTTTTCTGAGCTCTTTCCATATTTCGCCCCCGAATCAGAAGTGCCAGATCGTCAGCATAGCTGATCAGTTTGACACCAGCTGGCAACTGGAGTTGCACTAGCTCTTCCATAAGAATATTGAAGAGGGTTGGGCTTAAGACCCCTCCCTGCGGAGTTCCGTTTTCTAGGGACTGGTAAGTCGATACTCGACCTTGATACTTGACCCTGGCGGTGCGGTCCAAGAGGTAGTCCTGTACCCATGCGAGCATTCGGCCTCTAACTCTCCTTTCTGCCAGTGCTTCTAGTATGGCATGAGAGTTGGCTAGTTTGAAGGCTTTTTCTAGGTCGAGAAACACGACAATGGCCTTTCGGTCCTATACCGTGCTCAGTAGAGATGCAATGGCAGTTGTGGTCTCAGTTCTCTTGAAAAAGCCAAAGAGATGTGGATGCCATGGACCCAGCTTCCACAAGAGTCGGTTGAGAACCATCCTCTCCATGGTTTTATAGAGACAGCTCATCAGAGCTATTGGTCTGTACTTGCCCTTCTCTTTGGGCTTTGGAATGGGTAGAATATCTGCCTTTTTCCAAGCCAGGGGCAATCTTCCTACACCACATGACTCATTCATGATGGTTAGGAGGGCTGCGTGACCCCCAGTACCTAGTCCGGAAATAATTGAGTATGTTATGCCATCATTTCCGGGGGCCATGTTTTTGCTCTTTTTCCTGGCTCTTAACCCCTCCGGGACGGGCCAAGAATGGAAATACGTACTGTGGTTCTGGGCGCAATACTTACTTTTTACCCTGCCTGTCCGGGTATTTCCCGGAAAATCACTCTACTTCTCTTACTCCCTACGTCTAAACTACAATACTGAACAACTTAAATTTGATTGTGTACTCACCATCAACTCCTCCTCTTTCCATTAAAACCAACCCCAGCTCTCTAGGACACTCCATTGCCGAGAAATCAAGTGAGGAATGGAGGTCACTTTTCCCGTGAGAGCGAGGCTGCGTTCGCTTTGTGAGCGTGGCTGTGACTCAATCTAGCTGGTTGCACCCGCGGAGTGGAGGTTACAGGAGCGGGTGCGCCCGGCAGCGTGGTAGGATGCACCGAATCGAACGAGCCCGTATTTTCTTCACTACGCCCAGCCATTGTCACGGTCAAGCACACACTGATTGAATGTGGGGATGAAAAGGTCTGGTGGTGAAGTATAGCCAGATCAAAAAAAATCCC
Organism: Petrolisthes cinctipes; assembly: GCA_033782935.1. Lineage (NCBI taxonomy): Eukaryota > Metazoa > Arthropoda > Malacostraca > Decapoda > Porcellanidae > Petrolisthes > Petrolisthes cinctipes. Next base: position 1,923,128 of record JAWQEG010001395.1, on the reverse strand, counting down.
GACAAATTTGGCGTTTTTCCCCATAAATTACCAAAAGCGGGATTTCCCGCTGCCCGGACTCTGTCGACAGAGCGGGATTTCCCGCTGCCCGGCCTCTGTCGACCGAGCGGGAAATCCCGCTGCCCGGACTCTGGGGGTTAAGAGTTCATCCAGCGTGAACGGTCCATCAGTCTCGTCTCGCTCGAGGACTGCTTCATCTATTTTCTCTTGTCTCGTGTCACAGAGCTGTTGTAGGCAGTCTTGTATTTCCATAGGGATATTAGTTGTTGCTGCCCTTGCTGCAAAGTTGCTATTAAGCCTTTCAGCATCTTCGAGGGGGTCGAGACATGCAGGCAGACGAGTTGCCATCCTGCCTGTAGCTATATTTATGTTTCTCCATATCTCTCTCAGTTTGCTGTGTTCGTCAATGGTCGAGTACCACTCATACTATTCCTCTGCTTTCACTTTTCTCGAGATTTCCTTGGCATGCCGTATCACCTCCCATAATAGAGACAGTGATTCAGCAGTGGGGTTTCTCCTGTGAAGTTTTCTGTGTTTGTTGATTCTCCTGTTCTGTTCCCTAATTTCGTCACAGTAGAACCAGTAGTCCCGGTGTCTGGCACCGGTCCTCTTTCTTGGGATGGATTTCTCAGCTGCCTTGTTAACTGCATTAGTGAATGCTGTGAGATTGGCGTCAAGGTCTCCTCCCATTTTGTTTTCGTTGTGCCAACCTTTTAGGTGGCTCTCGAACTTCCTCCAGTTGGCCTTCTTGGTGTTCCATCCTGGGAGTGGTCTGGGAACATAAGATCTGGTTCTTAATTCCAGGCTTATCCTGATGGCATAGTGGTCACTGGTGAGGGTAGGGTGGATCCACCATTTCGAGCAGTGGTCGAGGTCTCTAGATACAAAGGTCAGGTCAAGCCTGCCTCCTGCTTGGTGTGTGGGGACACCAGAGTTGAGGAGACAGATGTTGTCTGTTTCCTCCATCACCATGGCCAGGTGTCGCCCCACATCATTGTTATGTTGTGAGCCAAGAAAGCTGTGGTGGGTGTTGAGATCACCCCCAATCAGCAGGGAGTGTGGTATGCTGAAGAGCTCAGAGAGATCCAGCTCCCACCTTTGGCTTCTGTATATGTTGTATACTTGGAGGTCTGTGGATCCTGTGCGGATCTTGATGGCCAGGACGTCCACTCCTTCCCTGCAAGGTGTTGGCTGTTCGAGGAGTTCCTGAGGGATGCTTCTCTTAATGTATGTGGTCAGACCTCTTTGCTCATCACTATGTGGTAGTGTGTAGTGTTCAAATCCTGGGAGTTTAGGTGTTGTCTCGTCAGTAGTGAGGGTCTCCTGAAGGAGGACTATATCGATCTCTTCCTTGACAACAGCTTCTTTTAGGGAGTTGATGTTGCCACGGAGTCCACAGATGTTCCACTGTAGGATCCTCAGCATACTGTGACATCTGACTCAGAATCTGTTTCCTCATCCGCGCCTGGTCTTTGACTGGGACGAGGTGGGAAGGCCAGTGCCCTTCTAGGTGCCTCCATTTTTTCTGGTTTGACAGGCATGCAGTGTTCTTCAGGGGCATGGGCATTTGCCTGTTGGGCATTCCTGTCGGGCTGTTCCTGTTGTGGTACCAGCACGTTCTGGATGGCAGTAGATACCTCTTCTGCCATTCTCTTGATACCGAGGGAGGCTAGAACCTTCCCAATGACGTCTGCCAGCATGCTCTGCGTCAGCTGGACTACTTCCTCCCCGTTTTGGCTCCTCTCAATCACCACTTCCTCCTGTGGTGGTGGTGGTGGGAGGGCAGGAGGGTTGTTTGTATTCTTTTTCTTCTTCCTTGGTTTTCTTTTCTTCTTGGGAGAGGTGGGCAGTTCATCACCTCTTTGTGTCTCCTTTACCTCCGCCTTGTGGCAGCTAGAATCATATATCCACTACAAGCATCAGCCTTCATTGCTGATTGGTCATAATGTGGGACTTGTGAGCCGGCACCACCTTACCATGTGCACAGAATCAGAGACCCATCACACCACGGCTTGCTGCTTCCTGATTGGTCATAATGTGGGACTCTTGATCATGCACCACCTTGCCATGCTACAGAATCAAGAGACCCATCACACGTCTCGCTGCTCTCTGATTGGTTTTTATTGCTACTCTATGATATTGTCATACCTATATATGTCCGCATGTCTCGCTGAATAAAAAATGGGGGGTGCTGATGGTGTAATGGTTAGCACACTCGCCCAGCACGCAAGAGATCCCGGTTTCGATTCCCGGGTCAGTGGGATTGTTGGACAATTTTTCCAGCCCCCTATGTCCCTGTTCACCTAGCAGTAAGTAGGTACCCAGCTGTAAAAATAAGGATAGCAACCTTGTAGGCTGGGGGAAGATGTGTTGATGTAACAAGACTGACTGCCTTAATGACCAACACCATGAGTCGATAGGCATAAAGCCCTAAATCTTCTTTTGAATAAAATGGTGAGGGGGGAGTCTACATCCAGCCATGGCACTGTCAACACCTACTGGCGACCACACCCCTTCCCCTGCCGACCATCTTGTTGGCAGGGTGAAGTGGTTTAACCTCTGACTTGTGAGATTATTTCTTCCACAGGAGGAGCATCCTTCTCTCTGCTGCCACCACCTCACCACCATCACTGGGGGACGAAGAGGAGGTGTCCTTCACTGTGGAGGAAGGGAGGAAGGGCGTGGAGGCTACCAACATAGCTGGACCTGATAGTGAGCAGGTCCTAGGCTCACTCCATGCCCGTGGGAGGAGGACGGCTGACGCCCAACCACCACAGCGACGGCAGAAGCAAGCAGACATCGTCACCGTTTGCACCAAAATTGCTGTTGCCTTAGCTGCAGAAGGGCTAGGTCGTCTTTCCGACCTCCTCCTGGACATCTTCAGTAGAAATGGCTTAACACCAATTGCCATTTCTCCTGATCTTCAACCACCCACCACCACCACTAAGAAATGAAGCAGCAAGCTGGCACGATGGAAAAGGTGCAGAGCTGATGCACCAATAACCCCGCCTATGGCCCACCCCCGTCGCTGATTGATGTTGCCTTGTTCACTCAACAGGGGTAATGTTGGGCAGGCACCATCACCATCACCACTGCCACTACCACCACCTGAGCCTGCCCAACAAGACCCTGTGTCGGAGGAGGACACTGACACCAGTTCCTACTCCACCTCCAACCCACCACTACCACCACCACCAAAGATGACTCCACCGACGACAACATGGACCTGGAGGATGAATGGGGATGGCAGATGGCGGGGAGGAGGAGAAGAACAGACAGTCCACCAACACCACCACCACCTACTGTCACCATAGAGTGGTGGATGACTGCCTCTCCTCGCCTTGACCTCTTCTCCCAGTACACCTCACGCTACCGGGACCCTGACGTCTTCAAGGTTTGGGAGGTTTGGAGGAACAGAGCAACCCCGTCTGCTCGTCCACTCTCCAAAACATCAACGCAACACTCCGTAAGGAGGTATTGCCTTCATTAGTGATGTGGGCAATACTTTAACGGTTTTGGCACCCCTTCGGCCCCAGACACTAGCTTTTAGTTCTTCAACTGCCCCTCTTTTCTTTCTATTTCCTTCCTGCTTGCTGTTTCACCTCTCTATCACCGTTTTCTGGTGCTATATGACCTCGCTGTTACGGCGCCTAATATCAGTCAATCAACACAACAAATCTCCTGCTGATATCCAACACGCAGAGGAGGAGGAGACACTAACACACACACACACACCTTGACACACACACACACCCCCTAACACACCCGTACACTTTTCCAAATACATACAAGCAATCACTCTATAAATATATCGCCTTAATGACCATTAAGAAGTCGATAGGCATAAGGCATAATAATTAACAACAACAACACAGTGGGCAGGTGTCCCTCAGTGTACTTTCCTGCCACATACCAGCTTTGTGTGTGGTAGTCTTGTCTACCGGATACTCCTTATCTGTGTGACTGTTATCTCCGTCATTATCATCACTACACAAATAGCTATTGTTCAGTAACCTTGTACTTGGACTTGCTTCACGATTTCTCTACTTCTCATCTTCCCATTTTACTTCTTTCAGTTATTCAAGTTTTTACTTGTTATTTTGTCCGGTGATATTGAATTAAATCCCGGTCCACGTAGACCTACCCATCATGTGAGAAGCTGCCGTATTTTGTATTCTAACATCCGCGGACTTCATAAGAACATTAAAGATCTAACTTTGGCATCGGTAGATTATGACATTGTTTTTTGTTCAGAAACTCTTGTCTCTAACCATAGACACGTTTCAGAACTTCTTATGCCTGGCTTTAATAAACCACTTCTTATTCGTCGTGACTCTTTTCCTCGTGTTAGTGGAATGAGTTTGTACATCCGATCTGGCTTCAATGCCCAGCCTTTAACAAAATTTATTTGCGGTTGCCATGAGATCCAGTTAGTTAAAGTTTCCAGTAAATATCATAACCACTACATTTTTAGCCTATACAGAAATCCTGACGCCAATGACAACCTATATGACTGTCTCTTAAATGCCATGGCATTAATTCAGTCTGTTGATGTCAAGTCCTCTTTCATCTTTGTTGGAGATGTAAATGCACATCATCAAGAGTGGCTGAACTCTGTTTCTCCAACAAATAGACACGGTCATGCTGCCCTGGATTTTACTAATTTATCTGGGTGTGAACAGTTGATTACTGGACCTACACATATTTCTGGAAACTGTCTGGATCTCGTTTTGACAGATGTTCCTGGTGTTGTGGAGACTATAGTTCTTGCACCTGTGGGTACTTCTGACCATAATTCCATATCCTGTAAAATCAATCTTGAATTTGCTGTGCCTGATATCACTATCACTCGTAAAGTCTATCTTAAATCTCGGGTTAACTGGGATAATGTATGTGATGATGTTACTAATATCCAGTGGAACCACATACTAAGATCTGATGACCCAGTTTCATCACTCAATAACTCTCTCTTGGAAATTCTTAACAGAAGAGTCCCATCAAAATTAATCAAATCCCGTATAAAAGATAAAGCTTGGTTTGATGATGACTGCAAACGTGCTTTTAATAACAAGCAGGCTGCATACCATCGCTGGAGACGTGGTCGAAACCAGTTGCTTTGGGATGACTATATACATCTTAGGTCAGTTGCGCAGAGAGTTTATAGTAATGCTGAGAGGGATTACAATTCCCATTTACAGGAGGTTCTTGCAGGTGCTACTCAGCCACATAAATGGTGGGCTTCACTTAAGGCCTCATTATTTGGTATTGATTCCTCCATGCCTCCACTTCGTGATTCTGATGGTTCTGTTTCTTTTGACCCATTGATTAAGGCTAATATGCTTTCAAATATATTCATTGGTAAGCAGAGTGATCAGGAATTGCAATTACCTTCAACATGTTACCCTAGTCCTGGTCTAAAGTCAATGGCTTTTAAATCAGCTGAATTGAAACAATATCTATTGGATCTTGACACTTATGGTGGGACTGACCCTGATGGATTTTTCCCTCTCTTCCTTAAGAAGATTGCTGTTGTTTTAGCACCTAAATTGGCTGTGGTATTTAGGTTGCTCTTGAAATCTGGTAGTTTTCCTCTTTGCTGGCGTAAAGCCAGAATTACCCCAATTCCAAAGGGAGCCACTGCGTCATCAAATCCATCCGAGTATCGTCCCATTTCCATTACACCTATTCTTTCTAAGATCTTTGAGAGGCTTTTAGCGAGGCGTCTTAACTCTTATTGTAATAATAATGATTTAATACCCATTTCACAATTTGGTTTTCGCAAAGGTTTGGGTACCTGCGATGCACTTTTGACCTTGTCTCACGCACTTCAATCTTCGTTGGACAAGGGATATGAATCTCGTGTTGTGGCTATTGATTTTAGCTCTGCTTTTGATCGGGTTAATCATAAAGCACTTTTACATAAGCTGCAACTTATTGGTATTGGTGGTAGTCTCTTATCAATTTTTAAAGAATTTCTGATGAACAGGTCACAATGTGTTGTCATTGATGGGTGCACTTCTGTCCCTGTACCTGTTGTTTCGGGTGTTCCACAGGGCAGTGTACTTGGGCCTCTGTTTTTTATTCTCTTTACTGCTGACTTGGGCTTTGAGCTCGAAAATAAGCTTATTTCTTATGCTGATGACACAACTTTATATTCACCCATTCCATCACCAGGGAGTAGAATTGAAGTTGCAGCATCCCTAAGCAGGGACTTGGCTAAGATTACTTCTTGGTGTGAACTTTGGGGTATGAAGCTTAATGCCAAGAAAACTCACTCCATGATTATTAGCAGATCACGTACTTTGGTTCCTCCTCATCCTTGTTTGCATATTTCTGGTGAACAAATTGAGGATGTGACAGGTTTGCATTTGTTGGGAGTGACTCTTGATCCCAAGTTGACCTTTGAAAGGCATATTCGTTCCTTATCTTCTACTATTGCACAAAAGATTGGTTTACTCCGCAAGTGTTTTAAAAAATTTGCGTGTGAAACCATAGTCTTAAAATCTTTTTATGCTTTTATTTTGCCTCACTTTGAATATTGCTCTTCTGTTTGGAACTCTGCTGCTGACTGTCATCTAAAGTTGCTTGACAGAGCTCTTACTTCTATAAAATTTGTTCTACCTGCTGTATCTCTTGATCTCCATCATCGGCGTCAGGTTGGTGCCCTTAGTCTTGTATTCAAAATTTTTAACAATACTCGGCATCCCCTGCATAGTGTTTTACCTGAACGTTTTATTCCGACTCGCATAACAAGGTTTACAAGGAGTCTTAATGACTTTGCCATGACTCTAATTAATGCTTCTACATCTCAATTTTCTCGTTGTTTTATTCCTTCTATGATTACCTTATGGAATCATCTGCCTAACGATGTTGTACAGTCAACTGATATTACTGGTTTTAAATCTAAAGTTAATGTCTTATTGCAACAGTAGTTTGTCTATTTTTTAAAAATCATATCTTTTCTTTTGTTTAAGCTTTCATTGACAACTAGTTTTCTCTTTTGGGCTCTCTATACTCAGTAGCCCCTTTCCTTTTTTCTTAGTTGTTGTAGTCTCTCTTCAGTACTCCCCAGGTATTTTGTGTGGATCCATCTATTGATGTGTCTGCACCCTGTTGGGAGGCTATGACAGCTTCTATAATAATAATAAAATAATAATAACCCTTGCCTCTCTCCTCTATGTAACCAGTGTAGCCTAGATTAAGTGTTATTGTTAATAGGTTATGTGTTATTTAGGTTAATTTCTATATGTTGTAAGGAATTGGGTTGTAACATTGTCTTTATGCTTGTAAACTGTATATACATATTAAATCCCTCCTCTCTTCATGCCCTATTATCCTCTGTGAACCACATTGGTTATTCGTTCTAACTCTAATTTTATTCTAATGTTGTGCCTAGTCTCGGGCATGAACTGCAAGATTAACTGGGCGTAACATTATTTGGCGATCCTGCCAGGATGCTACGGTTTTAAACTACCTAATAAGTTGTAAGCAAACCTCCCTTCCCCACTCTGTGTTTCAAATGATATAGATGTATGTTGTGCAGTGTACAAACCTGGTAGATGATAAGGCACACTCAAAGTGTCCTTTACTTATTTAATTAAGTGTTAAGTGTTACGGCTACACTCAAGGACGCTTTCTTTGAACGACGTGTGATTTGTTTACATGCGTTCATCCTCTAGAACTGTCATTACTAGTGTTAATATTGGTACGTTTAGTCATTATCTCTCTGAAGGAATGGGTATTCATAGGCGTTGATCATTAACATGTAGAGTATTACGGTATATTCTCTACCTCATGCACTGTACACCCGCGCACCACAGTCTCTAGCCCACCTGAGATTGGGCCTGAGATATGGCTCGTATCCTTTCTGGACGACAGCCCACTCCAACGATTAAGATACCACACAAGCACGAACATACATTTTTAACCGATACAAGCTTGACTCCCTGTTTGCCATGTATAATTAATTGTTTTTTAAGGCTACGCAATCATATTTTGGCTGTATGAATGACATTTATGTATATAATTATTGCAATATACTATCCCCATAATTTATAATGAACTAGCACACGAAAGAATATTGCCAGAGGATTCATGAAATCACCAACTAAACAACACACTTTAAATCAGCAAGTGAACTCAGAGGTTTATTTGGCGCACGCGAGCGTGTGTCTATATTGAGAGAGAGAGAGAGAGAGAGAGAGAGAGAGAGAGAGAGAGAGAGAGAGAGAGAATCATCAGACAATATCTGTTCACCTGTGTGGCCGTCTAAGCACAGTGGCTAAAAATAATAATGGTTCCAACGCAACATAGTGACCAATAATATAAGAATGACCAAACACAATTTAAAACATATACAGTATAGGGCTATAACAAACAACAATTTGTTACACATTAATCAAGTGACATTTTATACGTTCTCAATATTATCTTACAATAATTCCATCTTTTCATACGGAGAGGAGACACACTGCTGGTGTTTCGGGGTCACACACGCAATATTCTTCATGTTCATTTTCATGTTAATCTCACCTTAATTTTGTTAATGTTAATCAGCCAAAGCATGGATACTTAAAAAAAAAAAAAAAAAAAATCGTTGTAGATAATTATACAAAATACATAAGATTAATCACGTTAAGAAAACAATTTCTGAGGAAGAATCTTGATGTTACAGTAGGCTACACACACACACAAACACACACACACACTGAATACCTATGTGTTCACTGGGTGGTATGGAAGTGCTTCGTTTTAATTGTAGTTCTTGAAAGCTTATTGGTATATTCTTTTGTGTCCCTCTTTCATGCAAATATCTGAGGAATTAAAATGCAGTAAAGAAATATAATAATTTTTGCAGCCAAAATACTATTGTATAGTATAACCACAGAAAGAGTTGTATATAAGGTTTACATGACACAGTGAGTCAGACACCTTTTCAATCTTTTGAAGCATTTCTGTTGGTGCGGGTCTGACCTTGTGATAGTTTCAGTGGGCTGTCGTCCAGAAAGGATCCGAGCCATATCGCCGCCCCAAACTCAGGTGGGCTAGAGATTGTGGTGCGCGAGTGTACAAGAATCCTTATTTTTGTGTGAAAGAATAGATGCTTATCGTTTGGAATTGTCCTTCCCAAACATTTTATATACGGTTCATTTATACAGTGTATCGCCCTACTAAACGTATTGATTAACACCTTGAGAGCATATGGTAATGGTAAACATAGACATCGGGTCGTGTTTCAATCAAGCCGCCGCTTACATGCCAAACTAACTCTCTTCATTTATTGTCATATTTAATCATGGTTATCCATTTGGTATATTTTTAATCATGAAAGGTAAGGGCTATGGTGTAGAATCTTTCCTTGCTAACCCCTCCCCTGACTGAACCATCAGGTTCTGGAGGAACTTCTGGTACGCCACCCTCGTTTTGGTGGATTTAAGTTGGTCATAATGTAAATATTAGTCTGTATTCTTGTGCTTCATTCTGTTATGTTTTCGTGATGTGTGTGTGTGTGTGTGTGTGTGTGTGTGTGTGTAGTTATTGGATTTTCATGGGTCCCGCCTACTCTTATGTATTGTTGTCTGCCTATTGATTGATGCCATTGCTCAATGAATTAAAAAAAAAAAAAAAAAAAAAGCTCCCCTGAATACATAAATATCTTTTGGAAGAAAGAGTGGATTAAAATTGTCAGAACCCTTTACCTGATCACCCAAGTAAACTCACTAAGTCGGTAATTAAGGATTTTGTTGTAAAATATTTAGTTAAGCAGGGAATTATGGACACCCCTGCTCTACCCGACACTGAAGATGAGGAATAAGTCCCTTTTAACCTTGTCACTATCCCTCCAACTCAGTCTGCTAAAACACCGGGTGGTAAGAGTAATAACAAACCTGAAATTTCTCAGGTTACCCCGGTAGAAGTTGAAAAGCTCCGGGTAGAGATGCAATACCAGCTCGAATGGGAGAACATTTAACTTGAAAGAGAAAAACTAGAACTCGAAAGGGAAAAGTTGGCAGTGGGTAGAGAACAAGGTAGAGAAGGAAGCAGAGTGGAGGAAAAGGAACTATCCTTTAATTAACATGTCTAGGGTAACTGTAATGATACCTGCTTTTGATGAAGGTTATATTGAGGGTTCATTATTTTAGCCTTTTCGAACGATTAGCAACTAAAAACGAGTGGCCTAAGGAGGACTGGATGTCGCTGATTGCCCCTAAGCAAACAAGTAAATAATTTCATACTTACATTTACCTAGATAGACCCGATGACTATGAGTTTGTCATGCAACAGATTCTGTATGTCCATGTGGTAACCCCAGAGACTTACAGAGATAAATTCAGAAAACTGGTCAAAAATAAGCATCAAACATATGTGGAATTTGCCAGTGATATGCTTAAATGTTTAAACAAATGGCTAAATACTCTCTCAGTCACCACCTATTTAGAACTTATTAATCTCATTGTCCTTGATGAATTTAAAAGAAAAATCGCCCTTCCCTATTGTGAAATACATAGAGGAGAGGGGCGAGATGGAACTATTGAGGGTGGCGGAGCTAGCAGATGCTCAGGCTTTGAGGCTCCAGATCTGGTCGAGGCGTGAGGGAGACCTCACTCTCTCTGTAAAAACTTCCTCTGACGATTTCAAGTACAAAGATTCTAAGGATAAGCCGAGGGGTAGCGGGTTCACTACTAGCCAATTAACATGTGCATACTGTAGGAAACCAGGCTATACTATTGCATTTTGTAAACACCCTAAATGTACAGCTGAGCAAGTAGAAAGTGCAAGTAAAATTTGGCTGTATATGGCAACATCTGGCAGTTCTTTGTAGTAAGCCTTAGTATATTTATGAATGAATAACTGGGGACCCATAGTCAATGTAAGGTGGAACGTGATTGGCTGAACTTTGAGTAGAGGTGGAGGTGTTGCCATATACAGCCAAATATTTCTTGCACTTTCTACTTGCTCAACTGTACAAGTAGTAGGAAAAGTTTCATCTCTACTGCATCAGGTTCCTCTACCTTATCAAATCCTGTAGCTTCTAATAGTAGTGTTGTCCAGTCAAAACAGTTGTTTGATGACTTTATTTTTGATGGTGAAGTGGCTTTGACAAAGGAGGGTCAGACCTATCCTATTAAGGTCTTACGAGACACGGTGGCTTCTCAGTCCATACTGCTAAGTAATGTTCTTCCCCATCTAGAAGATAACTTTACTGGAGATAAGGTATACTGTATACTATTTTCCAGTCTCACCTCTCAGACTTCATACCCCGTGGCCCATATTTATCTTAAATGTTCCCTTGTCGCCTCGTGTGTCAAAGTGGCAGTACAGGAAGGAAACCTCTCTGTTGAAGGAATTCATTTATTGCTTGGTAATGACATAGCAGGTATACTTGTGGTACCTAATGTTCTAACTGTAGAAAAGTCTTTACCTGTATTCCCTTCTGAACCTTCTGATGTTTTTCCCTCCTACGTGTTGACTCGTTTTCAGGTCCAACAAGCCTCTCAGAAGCAATGTCAGTCTCCGTCACTTTCCATGCCTCCTTTTGATATTATCTCTAAAGTAGATTTGATACAGGCACAGGAAACTGACCTTTCTTTAGCTGCAGGGCGACATGCTGCTGCAAACAAAAAGGATGTAGACATCCTACCTGCCTTCTAGTATGATCAAGGTGTACTCATGAGTGCATACCGGCCTCCAACTCTATCAGCCAACTATTCTTGGTCAGAAATCCATCAGATTGTGTTACCTAGTTCATTACACTCAGATGTATTAAAGCCAGCTCATGACGGTTACAGTGGACATCTTGGGTTCCGTAAAACTTATTAATTCTTGTGATACAGGGGAGTTCCTAGGGAACCTCAACTTCATGAGGAAGAGGACAGCCAAAGTCGTGACGACCAACATCTTGTAAGTTTATTCAAACGTTTCGACATATCTTATGTCATCATCAGTGATCTAAAAACAAACACCGAAAGGAATTAAAAACATTATCACAGTATTATAAGTTTACATCAATTAAAAACGAAGGGGATATGAGGAAAGGGTGTTATTTAACTGGGGCTTTTCTAGTTTGATAAACAGGGACTCAGTAACTCTCAAATCACCAGAAGGACACTGCCTTAATACCTTAAAATGGGAAGAATTTGGTAAAACACCACAGGACTCACAGTGTTCCCTCACAGCAGAGAAAGGAGGAGAGTGTAGCCTGCGACCCGTTCTGCCTGACTGACCCATATGCTCGCCGATACGGATTTTGAGAGCTCGCATGGTGCTACCAGTATACCCTGCTTGGCAGCCAGGGCAAGTAAACTGGTAAACTACCGACGAGCACAAGTCAATAGGCGTCGAAACGTTTGAATAAACTTACAAGATGTTGTTCGTCACGACTTTGGCTGTCCTCTTATTAATTCTTTGGTCACCTTTTCTGGCCAAAAAGTAAGAAAGATGTGAAAATTTTCTTGAAGACCTGTCATGTTTACCAACTGGTTGGTGGAATTAATCAACCTATACCTCCTGCCTCCTTGTATTCCATCCTTCTGCTTGATGAACCCTTTGAACGAATCATCCTGGATTGTGTAGTACCCCTTCCCAAGACCCAGAAGGGACACCAATATATACTAACAGTGATGGATACGACAACGTGGTATCCGGAGGCATTCCCTCTGAAGAGTATCACTGCTAAAGTGATAATCAAACCCTTGTTGCATATGTTTACATCTAAAGTGATTCCCAAACAAATACAGACAGATCATGGGACTAACTTTACCAGCCAGGTATTTAAACAGGTGTAACATGAAGTGCCGTTACTAGTTGCATGGGGTGCTCAAACTCACAGGTTACACGGTACACTAGTTTATTGGTAGACATGGTGTGTGGATTAGTAGTGTAGTACAAGCAATGAATACTCCAGAACCAAACCAGTAAGGATAGAGAAGGGGCACGTGGTAGTGGGTGAGCACACACGAGGTAGAGCTGGCAGGTGGAGCCGTGCTGCAGGTGAGTTGCTGTAGTGGGGAGCGGGCATAGCAGTAGCGGAGCAGGCGGCTGGTCAGGAAACGGCCTAGCTGGTCTGGTTAGAGCTGGAGGCAAAATGAGCACTGTGAACATTTAGGGCTTTATGCCTCTCGACTCATAGTGTTGGTCATTAAAGCAGTTAGTCTTGTTACATCAACACATCTTCCCTCTAGCTTCTCTCCTGCATGTGTTTCTCTCCAAGAGACAATGCTTGGGGACTACATTCCTGCCAGTCCTCCAGCATACTCTGCATTTTATTCCAATTAATTTGAAGGGCGGGGTCACCATGGTGGCTCTGCCATCCTAGTTCGCCAAGATATTCCATGCACGGGCCTGGAGCTTGACACTCCACTCCAGGCTGTTGCAGTTAAGGTATTTATGGACCGCCCGTACACTGTGTGCAGTCTATACCTTCCTCCCAGTGTTACAGTTGAGAGGGGTGATCTCAACCGTCTTGTACGGGACCTTCCTTCTCCCTTTATTTTATTGGGTCATTTTAATGGTCGTCATCCTCTGTGGGGTGACAGTTCGGTCAACCTCAGTGGTGTTTTATTGGCTTCTTTTATTGAGTATGACCGCCATTGACATTTCCCTTTGCTCACCCATTGCTCTGTTGGATTTTACTTGGAGACTGTTCCCTGATTTATATGGCAGTGACCATTTCCCTATACTTTTAGAAGGTAACAGGTGTGAACCACAGTCTCGTCTTCCTAGGTGGAAATTAGAGAAGGCTGACTGGCAGTTTTTTAGAGAGCTAACTTCTTCGGTCTCTTCTGTAGCCGATTTTGGCAACTCTGACGAGGCAGTAACATATTTCACTGATATGCTCCACTCTGCTGCTCTCAACTCTATCCCGAAAACTTCTGGCTACTTTCCTAAACGTCCTGTCCCTTGGTGGTCACCAGTCTGCTCCACTGCTGTGCGGAAGAAGCGCGCTGCTTTCTCTCGCCTTCGTCGCAACTGTGGGGACCCAACTCTTTTAGAGGACTTCCGACGGGCAAGGACTCGGCCTATGTGTCTTCAATTAATATTAAAACTCCATTCACCCAAGTATTCAGGAGAGTCTGTAAGATGGAGGGGAAGTTTTCTCCTAGTTCTCCACCTGTACTTAAGGTCAATGTAATTAAGATCATGGATGGTTTGACAGTGGCCAATACCATGGCAGTGGCTTTTGCAAGAGTCTCCAGCCGTGACTCTCGACCTCTGGCTGTTAGGCATGAGTTAAGAGCCAAGGAGCGCACTGTCCTGGATTTCTCAGGGAACGAGAATGAAAGTTATAACCATATATTCACCCTGAGAGACATGCATTCAGCTCTCTCTCTCTCTGCGGCGACACTTCTCCTGGGCCAGACAACATCCCATATGCAATGTTACGACACTTGGGTGAGGAGGCGATCTCATTTCTTTTAGCTTTATATAACAGAATCTGGCTGGAGGGTGTCTTTCCTTCTGGGTGGAGGGTTGCTACCATCCTTCCTTTCCCCAAGCCGGGTAAGGACTCTAGTCTTGCCCTCAATTACAGACCAATTGCCTTGACCTCCTGTCTTTGTAAATTATTTGAGAAGATGGTGAATGTCAGACTGGTATACATCCTCGAACGGGGTGTCGAGGAGACTCGCTTTTTGGGTCTCCTTTTTGACAAACGTTTGACTTGGGCTCCCCACTTACATTCACTTAAGGTCTCTTGCCTCAAGGCTCTGAACCTGTTGAGGGTCCAGGGCCATATGTCCTGGGGGGCTGATCGGGCCACCCTCCTCCACCTATACCATGTTCTTATTAGGTCAAAACTCGACTATGGGTGTGAGGTGTACTCCTCTGCCACGGATGCCCGTCTCAGAGTTTTAGACCCTGTTCATCATGCTGGAGTACGTCTGGCTACCGGATCCTTCAGGTCATTCCCAATCCCTAGTCTCCTGGTGGACGCTGATGAGCCACCTCTTGATCTCCGTCGACAGTCCTTGATGGTTAGTTGTTGGCATTGATTACATCGACTTCCTGACTCCCTTCCCTGCTTCGCTGTGTCATCTGATATAAAGTCTCAGTACTACCTTTCACATCTTCACACACCTTGGCCCTTTGGCTTCTGGATCAGGAAAGCTATGGAGGTGATGGGCATTGATGACTTCCAGATTTGTCCTGTGAGGGTCCCCAGGGTGGCTCCATGGCTTCTTCCAGAAGTTTTCCCCTGCACCTGCTTTTCAGACAAGAAGAAATCTCTTCCTCCTCCAGTGGCTCGTTCCCTCTTTTTAGAACATGCCTTCACTCACAGGGAGTCCCTCCCTGTGTACACTGATTGGTCAAAGTCTGATGCTGGAGTTGGTTTTGGAGTTGTCTTTCCTGACTTGTGTCGTGGCGGCAGGCTCCCTTCTGTCATGTCAATTTTTACTGCTGAGCTATCGGCCATTTTATATGCCCTCCAAGTGATTTTTACTCTCCCTCAACCTTCTTATACTATTTTTAGCGATTCCTGCAGTGCCTTGCAAGCCTTGGGCAGTTTTAACTCTTCCCATCCCCTGGTGTTGGCCATTCTCGAGTGGCTTGTCCTCCTGGATTATCGTGGCTGCAGAGTTACATTGTGTTGGGTCCCGGTTCATGTTGGTGTCGATGGGAATGAGCGGGTTGACGCCCTGGCTAAGGCTGCAGTTTCCAGTTCTCGACCTCCTGCTGGGCGTCATCCCGTTCCTGCAGAGGATCTTCGACCCTACATAGATGTCCTGCTGGCAGGACAGATGGGATGCCATCGGGGCTAACAATCTCTGCGGCATCTGCCAGCGCCTTGGTTTGTGGAGCTACAGCGGCCTGTCCCGCCGGTGGGAGACGGCTCTTGTCCGTCTCCGCATTGGCCACACACTATTGACTCATGGGTTTTTAATGGAGAGGGCTCACCCTCCCTACTGTGATGATTGTCTGGTCCCTCTGACAGTATGGCATCTTATTGTCGAGTGTCCCAGCCTTGGGGACCTTCATCGTAGGCACCTCTCCGGGTATCGGGTGGGTGATGGTTCTTACAATCTCTCCCAAGTACTCGGGGAGGAGGCTTGTAGTGCGGGAGGGAACACCCTCTCCTATGTGGAGGAGGCTGGCCTCCTCCACAAGTGGTGAATTTTATGATATTTATGTTTTTTTAGATAGTTCAACGTTATTTTAATTTTGATCTTGTATATATCTTGCTTGAATTAGTCAGGTTCTTTTAGCATAATTGTGCCTTTTAGTTTATATGTTCTTTTAATCATGCTGCCTATCCCTTTCGGGGTGGAGAAGTCTGTTTAGTTTGTGTAAATATATTATTAATGATGTAGATGACTATTTTATGTTGGGCGGTATATGACCATAGCTGTTGCGCCGCCAAATGCCTCATGGCATTAATAAATCAGTCAATCAATGTGTATAACTACCAGTATGGACAGCCACAGGCCTGAGTGTCATGAACATCGTTTATAATAGCAAACCAATTGTGGAAACATTATATATATATTATATATATATTCGCCTTCTCCTCAACATTACGTGCATCGTTGCCTGTTACTCGTCTCTCCACGTGCTACACTCCAACCACGTGCACATCCCTCAACGTTACACTACGTGCTTCACTGCCCGACATCACTCCTCTACGTGCCCACGTGCTCCACTCCAGCCACGTGCACAGCATCACAACACTACGTGCATCGCTGCCCGATCGTCTCACCTCCACCACACAAGTGCTCAACACCATGTGCATCGCCGACAACGCCCTACCACGCTGCAATCAACTACGCCACCTACGCCACATCAACGCATATTCTTAAGGACGCCCGTCAATCTTTAACTTAAGTACTGTTTATGCCAATTCCACCACTTTTCCTCAGTGACCCCTCTCCGAAGTGCTACTTCTTCCCATTTTCTTCCTTACCCTTTTGTACGTATTATTGTAAAAATCCCTGCACCACTTAGTCGTGTATCCCACACACACACCTACGCCCATACCCACCCATACTACTCACCACCACTGTTATATTATTATTACTACACCCTCATACCCCTACCTTTCCTATAGTTCCCACTGTATTACACCATGAACACCACTTTAGCCTCACAAACAGTATCGTCCCCCTATCATTTAATTCTGCCGTCCCTCACTCCCAAAACATTCTTCCACTTCAACACCCACTACTTCCTCGTTACATAACGCCACCTCACAATCACCTTATGTCCCACCTTTCTCACTTAACGTACACTCTTGGTTCCATCACAGGGAAACTCTGTGGTGCTCCGCAAACTTCACAAGCGAACAAAAGTTAAATGCCGTCCTCCGGGTACTCCCAGAGGACGTATTCGATGCTATCCCGACCACTATCACTTGACGCCCATCCTACGAAGATTTGAAGGATGCGATCGTTTTATCTCATGGTATGTCCAACCAGGAGTACTTAAAGGCCTTAGAAGATATACAAGTGGACGGCCACCGCCCTTCCGTGGTCTTACGGCACATGCAGCAGCTGAATGAGAAGGCAGGAGACGACTTCTCAGAGGCGCTACTCAAGAGGCGCCACTCCATGCTGTTCCCTGCGACGGTACAACTCCACCCCCAGGTCCACCTTGATCTTCCCATAAACTAATACGTGAAACATGCGGATGCTATCATGAATGTTTATTCTGAGGCCGACCCACCACAACTACACTACCACGTCAACACAACCACCACTACGCCACAATCTTCAACACGCTCTACACCCCACTCGCCACCTACTTCACCTCCTCACTTCCAACACCTCTCATACCCTAAGCATCAAGCACATACATCCACCTCCACACACCCCACGACCATTCAACCTCATATACACAACACATCACCCCCATCTCAACAATTTCACCCCATTTCCAACCTCCCCCAGCATCATACACCTATCCCACATCATCAACTTCACACACACGTCTCCACTCAGCCTCACTAACCAGCTACGCAACACTATCACCCCCAGCACAACCACCCGTATTTTCACCAACATTTCACCCCAACCCCATGCATTCTCCCACCGTCGCCACAATACACTACCTCACACAACACAACACAACCTCCACATTTCAATCCTTTACCCCATCAACACAATAACAACATTACACTCATGGAACTGTGTTTCTACCACCAATGCTTCGGCAACTTCACACGTAATTGCCGCCAAGGTGGGCGTCCCCTGACACTCGCCATTCACCCTGTATCAACCAGGGAAACTAGTAAGGCGGTGGCAAGAACATGCCCAGAAAGTCACTGCCACGCATCCTAGCCTGCAACATGCGTAACCACGACGCAACGAGACAAGAACGACGACTACCATACCCTCGAGGCAACGCACAAGCCCAGGAACCCTCAGAACGCTTCTCTGGCCGCGCCGCTACGTCACTCCTACGCCGCTGCCGTACGTTCCTCACACACTACGCTACAACAAGTCGATCAACACGCCCAATCCACCCACACTACTACGCCACTCCCTCAACCCCGCACGGACCCAGCTCACTGTACGTCGACCCATGTACACGCACGTGTTCCCTCTTTCATGCCCCCAGACCTTTCCCCTGCGGTTACATGTGTGCCCCCACGCAATCACGCTCGCACACTGCTATGGGTAGAGGACCTCGAGTCAGGGGACACTTTCCTTATCGACTCGGTCTCCGATGTTAGCGTAGTTCCTCCCCTGGAGAAGGACCACAAGAGACTGGCGTCTACCGCTTACGATCTCCTCGCTGCAAACCATTCTCCTATCGCCACCTACAGAACAAGGAGTAAGGGCGTCACACTATTGAAGGACGAGTTCGTGGTCTGGCTTTTCATGGTAGCGGATATCCAAGCACCATTACTGGGCTTGGATTTCCTGATGGCTCACTACTTGTTAATCGATGCTAAACGTAACAGACTCATATACCAACCTTCAGGAGCTATTATTCCCACCAGAAATTGCCGACAAGTCACACCTACTATTACACAAAGCACACAAACCACCACTTACGATAGCATTATTCACGATTTTCCACTTCTACGCTCTGCAGAGACTTCACCAAGAATCAAAGATGCAGGTATCCACCACACAAATGACACAATCACAACGACGGGTCCCCCAGTTTTTGCCAAGCCTCGACGTATGTCCCCAGAACGACTAGAAGCTGCACAACGGGAGTTCACAGTGATGATCAAACAAGGGGTTGCCAGGCCGTCTGACAGCGCATGGGCGTACCCCCTGCAAATGGTACCCAAACAGCAAGAAGGTGAATAGAGGGCGTGCGGGGATTACAGGTCCCTGAATGCACTCTCCATTCCTGACAGGTATCCCATTCCGCATGTTCTTGATTTTCATTGGAAGCAGCAAGGATGTGCTGTTTTCTTCAAAATTGACCTCGTCAGGGCTTTCCACTAAATTCCCGTTGCAGAGGAGGATATAATAAAAACAGCGATAACCACACCCTTTGGACTATATGAATTCCCTGTAATGAACTTCGGCTTACGTAACACAGCGCAGACATTCCAGCGATTTATGGATATGGTACTACGAGGCCTCGATTACGTATATAGACGACAAGCAATCATATGCAACACCAGCAACACCTGCGGGAATTATTTTCCCACCTACAAGATTATGGACTAAGGATTCACCCATCTAAGTGCGTAATAGGGATAAACCAAATAGACTCTCTCAGCCAACGAGTCACCCCGCAGAAGGTGGAAGCTGTTCGGGAATTCCCTCTCCTTACCACGGCTAGGAAGCTGAGAGAATTCTTCAGGGTGGTGAATTATTTCTCAAGTTCAAGTTCAAGTACAAGTTTTAGGGTCCCGCAGAGGGCCGCTGATGGGCGGCATAATATGCCGGGGTTGTGCGGGGGATTTAGGGATCCAGGGCAGGATTAGGAAGAGGGTTAGGATAAGGGTGGATTAGGTCAGGGACTGTGGGTTGAGGATTAGGATTGGGGAGGTAATGATTGGTGATCCTATTACAAAATGTGTCAAGAGTGGGGCTATTAACTACGTGAGATGGGAGATGATTCCACTCTTGGATGCTGCGGGGAAAGAATGAGTGCCTAAATATATCAGTGCTTGTCTGGTATGTATGGTATTTTAAGTTGTGGCTGCCTCTAGTGGATCGTATACTTGTAGGGTGTAGATATGTGTCTTTGTCTATGTCAACTAACTTGTTTGTGATTTTGTATATCATCTGTTGTCTGTGTATCTGTCTTCGTGTTACTAATGGGTCTAGTTTTGTGTCTTGTTTAAGCAAAGTGACTGATGTAGTGTGTGTGTAATCACGTCTGGCCCATCTTGCAGTCTTGTTTTGTATGGACTCTAATTTATTGATATTATTGTGTGTGTGGGTCCCAGACGGTGTCGCAATAATCTAAATGTGGCCGAACGAAAGTGTTATATGCAATAATTTTGGTGTCTGTGTTACACCTGCTGAGGTTCCTGCGCAAGAACCCCAGGACCCTACTAGCTTTGGCCCTGATGCTACCTATGTGTGTGTTCCACCTCATGTCCGCTGAGATGTGGACGCCCAAGTATTTGTGGGAAGTGACTGTGTTGAGGTTGGTGTTGTGTAATTGGTATGTATATGGAATGACATTATGGGCACGGGTAAAACGGATGTGATGGCATTTGTCTGGTCTAAATGTCATCTGCCACTTGACTTCCCAGTCTTCAAGTGCAGTTAGGTCGTCCTGTAGTCGAAGGCAGTCATTCCTATCTTTAATTGGTCTGTAAACTAAGCTATCGTCTGCAAAGAGTCTAGTGGTAGAGGAAAGTGAAAGTGGGAGGTCATTAATGTATGAAAGGAAGAGAAGGGGACCCAGGACAGTGCCCTGGGGTACCCCAGAGGTCACAGGAACAGATGGAGACTGATTACCGTCAAGAACTACACGTTGCTTTCTGGTAGTCAAGAACGTTCTAATCCAGTGAAGAAGTTGTCCCTGTATGCCATAGAATTCTAGTTTGTGTAGTAGTCTTTGGTGAGAGACTTTGTCGAAGGCTTTGGCAAAGTCTAATATTATGGCGTCAACCTGTCTAATTTTTGTGTCATTGAGGGACTGCAAGATGTCATGAGTAGTTACCAGTAGCTGCGTCTCACACGAGCGTTTAGGCCGAAAACCGTGTTGATTGTCAGTCAGTATATTTTGCCTATCATAGTGGTCCAATATGTGTCTATGAATAATGTGTTCTGAAATTTTGCAGGGGACTGAGGTAAGTGAAATAGGTCTATAATTAATGGGAAGGGTTCTGTCTCCGGATTTAAAAATTGGGGTCACATTTGCCAAAAGCCAGTCTTGAGGGAGTTCACCGGTCTATAAAGTCTGTGAGAATATAACCTGCAGGACAGGGGCAAGAACGCTAGCGTTAGTCCTCAATATCCTGCAGGGTATATTGTCTGGTCCAGTCGCTTTGTGTATGTCTACCTCAGATAAGAGTTTCTCAATTCCTTGGGTGTTTATATGAATGGGAGGGATAGGTGGGTGTGATGGTGTTGGCATGTCTGGTAAGTGTTCATGTTCATGGGTAAAAACGGACTGGAATTGTGTGTTAAGGGCGTTGGCTTTGTCTTGTGGGTGTGTAACCAAGGAATTGTTGTGTAGTAATGTTGTAATACCGGTCGAGTCTTGTTTGCGTGCTTTAAAAAAGCCGAAGAATTTTTTGTGGTTTTGTGTGTTGTTTGCGAGGAAAGTGGATGTGTATTTAGTTTCTGCTTGTTTAGTTTCTTTCTGTAGTGTTTATTGTATGTTTTGTATTCTAACCAGTGTTCTGTATCGTTGTATCGTTTTGCTCTGTTGTATGCCTTTACCTTGTTTCTGTGTAGTCTTTTTAATTGTCTATTGTACCATGGTAATGACCGGTTATGTGTGATGGTTTTCATGGGTATGTGCTTGTCCATTGTGTCACGTATAAAGTCACGGAGTCTGGTCCAGTTTGTTTCCACAGAGCTGGCCATTGGGTCTGAATCAAGGAACAAGTCACGAAATTCAACTAAGTCTTGGGTAATGCCATCCATGTCAGCTCTGTTGTACATGTAAATTGTCCTGGGTAATTGTTTTTGTGTTGTTGGCTTGATGTTTGCGTCAATGAGTACCATCTCATGATCACTAAGACCAAGTAGTACTCGTGTCCGTGTAATTAAGGAAATGTTGTTTGTGAAAAATAAGTCTAATATGTTGGATGTGACCCCGTGTCTTATGTTAGGATTATGTCTTTCTACACTGATTTGTGTGCGTGTTGGTTCGAGTACTGTTTGGGTAAGTGAGTGGGTGTTAATGATGTCAATGAAATTTTCATGTAAGAGTTTCCTATCAGTCTGTAATAGTAAGTCGCCTTCATGGGTGGAATTGTCCAGTGTCGCCTGTGCTGTCCAGTTTATGTCGGGAAGGTTAAAGTCACCAGCCAACCATATATTTTTGGAGGGGTCAATTTTAGATAAACAATCGTCAAGGGTCAGCAGGTATTCTAAGTTTGAATTTGGGGGACGATAAAAGGATCCTATAATGAGTGTCTTGCAGCCCTGTATCTGTATTTTAGTCCATATAATTTCAGAGTCCGCATTCAGTTCGGTGGCTGGGGTCGCAACTAGTCCTGGCTTTGTCGCAATTAGGACTCCACCATGTTTATCGTCTATTCTGTCCTTCCTGTGTAGGGTCATATTATAGGGACTGTCCGTCGGGAAGATTTCACTGTCCTGGATGTCAGGTGTGAGCCAGGTCTCTGTCCCTATAATAATGTCGGGGTCATAGGTCTGGAGGGTTTGGTGAAAGGCGGCTCTTTTGTTTATGATGCTGCGGAAGTTGATGACTAGGGTACGGAGGGAAGACAGTTTTTTATGGGTGATGGAGTCGAGTGTGGTGTTGGTGGTAGAATGAGGTGTGAGGATGGATGATCTATTGGGGATGGTGATTGGTGTTATGGAGAGTGAACATGTACTATGGAGAGTCTGGTTGGGTGTAGAATGGTTTGGGAGTGAAGGAGTGGATGATGCGGAGTTAATGGAAGTCATGTCTTGCTGTCGGTTTTGTGTAGGGGAGGAATTGTCTCTGTTGCGTCTACCTAAACGTCGGGTTGTGAATTGTGGGTGGTGGTGAAGATGAAGTGGTGGAGTCTAATATACTGAATCTATTTGTGTAGTGTATTGGGGAGGGAAAAAGGGAGGAGGTAAAATTGGGCGCACCACAGTCCCAGCAGATCCACGAAAGGCTCCGACCCTCCAATCCGTCGAACGCCGCCGTGAAGCCCCCAACACAGCTGACATGATACCAGCCTGCATGCTGGGAAACCTCACAGCAGCGATCGCACTGGATGGCCCGCTGGCCCCATTTCACCGCCCGTCGGCACAATTGACAGGGGTACTTTGGGGCGCGGGGGCCAGGGTTGATCAGAGCCCCTGTGTCACCACACAACATAAGGAGCAACAGGGCACCCCGGAGATTGCCGAGGCAAGCCACCTTTAACCTTTGAGGGCCCCCAGGGGTGCCCAGGTTCCCAAACAGGTGTGTGTATATGGAGGTGTGGGTGTAGATGTCTGGTGTTAGTGAGTCTGGTGTGTTGGTATGTGTGCAGCCAGTGTTTTTATTGTCAGTGTTGTAGAGTATTAAAACTAGTGAACAGTATGTGTAGAATATTGTTAGTGTACATGTGTATGTTGTTTTGTGTGGGGTGTGTCTGTACATGTTTATGAAGCACCAATATAAATATACAATACAGACTTACCCCTGTACCGAGACAGTCTGCACGGCTGCAGGAAGGAATAAAATGTAAACAAACCCCTAACTTATGTCAGGGGTCAGTTATATAAAAAAAGAGAATTGATAATAAAACCTATGGATTTAACTAAAAAGGATATACAAATGTTAAAAAGATGATAAAATACACTAAATAAAAGAACTGTATAATTAAAAATAGTGAAAATTGAGGGGTGGGGGACGGTGTTATATTGAGGGAGGGTCTATGTAAATTTAAAAGACACTAAAAACGGTAATAAAAAGAAGAAAAAGATGACGTGAAATGACAGCCAGAACAAACAATCTCGATACTTATCTTGGTGAAATGTGATGATATGAAGATTCGTTAATTAAAAAGAAAGGAAAGGATAGATGAGGAGGAAGACGGAGCTCGGGGAGGACACGTCCGAGTCCTGGGACCGCACAGACAATCTGGACGCCAGATTGCCGCAGGGTACTGTGTGAGAGGAATAGAGCCTACAGGCTTTTCAAAAATCACATTAGTGATGAGAACTTTCGCAAGTATAAACTTGCGAGAGCTAGGGCTCGTCGAACCATCAGACAAGCCAAACGAGACTCCTGGCGATGCTTTTATCTCTAGTATAAACAGTAAAACATCAATTTCCCAAGTCTGATCCATTGTTAAAAAAATAAATAAGAAAAAAAATATCCAATAGAATTGCCAACATCTCTTTTAATAACATCAACTATGATGAACCTAGAGACATTGCTAACGCCCTCGCCAGGCAGTTCTCTTTTGCTATAGTCTTTTTGAAATATACTGAGCGCTGAGGCGTTGGCTGTTGGGAGGTTTTTCCCTCCCGCAATGTTGCCAAATCAGACCAATACACTTCACTCTCTCTCTCATATCAGCTATTTACTAATGCTAAACTAATCTAAATTACTGCATATACATTTACTTCACTACTAAGGCCATGTAGGTATATGAAAGTATCATTCACTTCTCATATTAACAATGATAATATATATATATGTATCACAACACTGGGCAGAATATTCGACCGACGTTGCCAGTGCACCTAGGGTGAGTGTACTCAGGGATAAGTGTGTAAGCTCCACCTGTCAACTCAGGTCACTACCGTCACTTTTCCTCTGGCTGCCTCTGCTACTCGCTATCATGTTTTACATAGTCGAGAGAGAGAGAAAACTTATTTAAAATGTAAATAAGTACTTTTTAGAAAAGAAAGCATATAGAGGACCTATCATTGCACCATCACGAGCACTGGTGGTGAGGAAAAAAAGAGTCGAAACAAACGAAAAATTATGTTATACCCTCAGAAAAGTGTCGCATTTATAATACATCATAATGTGTCAACAGAAAAGGAAAGATATACTTTTACGTTTTGTTGTTAATGGCAAGCGATATATAGGCAACAAAGAGAGAGAGAGAGAGAGAGAGAGGGAGAGAGAGAGAGAGAGAGAGAACAGGCGGTGGGTTGGTGAGGGCTGGCTGTCATTTTTAATGAGGATCTATTCCCATAATTGTCCAGACGAGATCTGGCAACGTAGCAGTCAGGTAAATCTCGGAAGTGGCCAACGCCTTAGCGCTCAGTATATTTCAAAAAGACTATAGCAGCTCTGAAAATTACCATCCAGCTTTCCTGCCCATCAAGGAAGCATCAGAGCTGCAGCATATTGACTTTGCCACAGGAGATGACTTAGATTACAACAGTGATCTAACAATGCAAAAGCTTGTCCAAGCCCTAGGAGCCTGTAGTGGGACATCCCCAGGACCCGATGATATTCGGTATGAGATGATAAAGCATCTTGATCATGATTCCATGATCAAGATGTTGCAGGTGTTTTACGAGATTTGGAGGGGTCACACCTTTCCAAACTCGTGGCACTTTGCACATGTCATTCCCATACCGAAAGGAGGGTGGGACCCCAGATCGACTTCATCGTACCGCGCTATTGCGCTCACAAATTGCTTATGGAAGGTCATGGAGCGAATTGTTAATCGTAGGCTATTGCACTTTGTAAATTCCAGGAATTTTCTGTTTGACGAGCAGTGTGGCTTTCGCAAGGGTCGTTAGACGCTCGATTAGCTAGTCAACCAGGAAATTCAAATTCAAGTGGCATTTGCCAAAAAAACATCTTTTGATTGCAGTATTTTTAGACATTGAAAAAGCCTACGAGATGACTTGGCGACATGGACTCCTCAGGAAACTATATGCGATGGGATTACGCGGTAACCTGCCCTTTTTTGTTAAAAATTTCATTTCTGACAGAACTTTCTCTCTCAAGCTTATTTTTCGGAAACAGTCACTTTCTCGGACATATTTGTCCAGGCAAATGGTGTCCCCCAGGGGAGTGTTCTGTCTCCGACCTTATTTTTATGTATGATCAATTACATTCTACCAGCTCCTCCTCGAAATCTTAAATACTCACAGTACGCCGATGACTGTGCGATATGGCACTCCAGTTGTAGTGCAGAGTTTACGGCAACTCAGATCCAATTGGCACTGGATTTGATTCACAATTGGGGTCTCCAGTGGGGTTTTAAGTTTTCAATAAGAAAGAGTGTAGGGGTGATTTTCACTCATAGGAGGAAGCCAGACGATGAGCGACCACAGTTTACCTCTCCAAACTTCTGCTAAATTCCTTGGACTGCCTTTTGACAGTCGACTGACACGGCGAGTCCATGTCAGTCAGTTAAAAACTAAATGTCTAAAAGCTCTTATTTTGCTGAAGTGCATTTCTGGTACCCAATGGGGAGTAGATAGGAAGTCATTGCTAATGCTATATAAAGCCCTGATTAGATCTAGAGTAGAATATGGGTCAATAGTGTATGGTTCGGTATCTGATTCTGTGTTGAAAGGTTTGAATGTGGTGCAGAATGCGTGTTTGCGTGTGTGTCTTGGAGCCCTACGTTGCACTCGAATCGAGCGTCTAGAGGTGGAGTCACAAGTGCCTTCCCCCCTCTGAGATGAGCCCAACAACTGTTAGTATATTGTGCTATAAAATCCAGGGTGCCAAGTCATCTTCCCGGGAATGCCTTGCTTCGGTAACTGCACCCAGGGGGCCATGGCGATAGGGCACTGGCAGAGGGACCGAGTCATCCGTCCGGGAACCACTGCGCCCCAGGGGGCACTGGCGAGAAGCCAAGGAGAACCAGGCCCCAAGATCATGCACATGGGGAGCCGGGTCATCCTCCCGGGAATGCCTTTGGGGGGGGGGGGGGCAGCTGCACCCGGGGGGCCATGGTGATAGGCTCCTGGAAGGGCCGAGTTACCCGCATGGGAGTCACTTGGTCCCAGAGGGCACTGGCGTGAGGTCCCTCAGAGCCAGACTCCACGACCTCGTAGAGTGTGTCGGTATAGAATTCTCAACAATCAACTCCCTGGTCATAGTAAACATTGCACTCTGGGTAACACCCCCTTTTACTATTGTAGAATCATGGTTACCAGAGGTTATATCCCGGGTGCCGGAGGCGGAGGTACACCAGAGGTTTCGAGAAATAATTGTTAAAGATCTTTGCTTCATTTAAGAAAGAGCATTCTGTTTAGTGATTCTTATTCAGTTATTGTGTAAGTATTTTTCAGCATTTAGTGCTTGATGATAACCATTGAATATTATACGAATAAAGTATACAATAATGTTACCTCAGTTGTTTTTGTGTTACATCATAATATTAAAAAGTTAATCTTATTTTTTATTATGTTAATAATTGACACGAATGTCAGTATTTAAATTTTTGATAACCGGGTGTATTTTCGTACTTTTATTTTAAAGTTTCCACTCATTTTTCACCTCCCCAAGAATAATTTCTCACCTCTCTTGCATAGGCACCCCCCCCCCCCCTTAAAATCCCTCCTTACTTCTCCCTCCCACCAGTGAATTGTTCGAGCGAGCAGAGCTCACAACTAGTGTTTCGGGGTTAATATCTTGGCCAACGTTGATAACGCTCGGTGGGCCTCACGGGAGTGTGACCTACTGTACCTCCGCTAGTACGTCTTTTCAGCTTGAAGGCCCAAGACTGACTGAATTTCCAAATAGCCTTTTTGCCTTTTTCGGCTTGAACGGAAAATTTCTGTTCGAGCTCTTCTTTATGTTCTAAACCGATAAATAGAAATCCAGACATATATAAAATTCCATGTATAGACTGTGACCTAGTTTATATAGGAGAGACTGGTCGTAACCTAGAGACTAGAATTAAGGAACACAACTATGCAACGAAAACTTGTAATGTAAACAATGCTATTTTTAACCATGTTTGTGAAACCAACCAAAGAATTGACTGGCAAGGTAGCCATCTAATGTACAGAAGTAGTGATTTTAGAAAACACTGACACCTCCTTCTCTCTCCCCTCCACAAACTGTATATAAGTTCAAGCCTTTGTACTAAATGTGTCATTCCTTTCCTCTCTCTAGACCACTGAAGATGGTGGTAGTGTCCACCAAAACTGTTTGGATAAATACATTCTTTCCGTCAACAAGAGTGGGTTTTATTCACCAGAATTCTTGATATTTTAACGTATTTTTTACGTCAAGATACGTCATGTCATACCAAAACCTTTACCTGGTGATGGTGATTCAGAATATATATGGGCTTTGGATGTAGGAGTAACCATTTTGGAGTTATAAGTGGACAAACAGAGACGTTTGCCATTTATAATATTTATATATATATATATATATATATATATATATATATATATATATATATATTTATATATATATTTATATATATATATATTTATATATATATATATTTATATATATATATATTTATATATATATATATATATATATATTTATATATATATATTTATATATATATATTTATATATATATATATATATATATATATATATATATATATATATATATATATATATATATATATATATATATATATATATATATATATATATATATATATATATATATTTATATATATATATATATATATTTATATATATATATATATATATATTTATATATATATATATATATATATATATATATATATATATATATATATATATATATATATATATATATATTTATATATATATATATATATATATATATATATATTTATATATATATATATATATATATATATATATATATATATATATATATATATATATATTTATTTATTTATATATTACGTGTGTCTGAATTATTATCATTGATTTATAAGTGTAGCTATCTACTTTTGACTGTGACTGTGGATGTGGTAGTGAGTGTGGTAGCAGAGGCCCCACACCCGGATGTATTGTGTGCGAATTTAATTCAATTATTATTCCATTTTCTTTAAGTGTGGGTGTCGAAAGGTTGAGTATGTCATAACCAGCTATGTTCTCAAGATTCGTACGCTTTCTCTCGCCTTCTCTCGCAAGTGGCGTGATGAGTGTCCGTTTTCATTACTTAAGTCTTCCCATAGTTTCTTGGGAGGGAACGTATGAGTATAGTGTGTTTAAGTCTGTGTTAACGAACAGTTTTGGAGACGCTCCTAAGCCGGCACGCTTTTCTTTGTCAAGCCGAGAGTATATAAGAGCGAGGCTTAGGCCTTGTTACTTCAGATATCTTTGGGAACTGGGACGACAAGCTTGTATTGTGTTTTGTAAGTGATTGAGTGTGGTAAGATTCGGGAGGAGACACGCTGACGTATTTTTGTTAAGTATAATTGTTTTATTTCTACTTTCTTCTCACAAGTAACTTAGGGGTCACTCTCATATTATTATTATTACTATATATATATATTTGGGTATTGATATTTTATTATTATATTATTACATGTGTGTGATGCATTGATGTTTGTTTACTATATATGCCAGTGAAGTGCCAGTGTTATTGATAGACTACTTCTATGCTTGCGTGTGTGCCTAGAGCCTTGTGTATTGAAGTGATGGCACAGTGGTAGTAAGTTGTTGTGTGATTATTGCAAGTGTATTATATATATTTTGGGTGCTCTGTCTCACGTTCTGTCATAGTTGGGAATCCTGATTTCATTTAATAATTCTTTCTGTATTACTTGTATGTCTTTGTTAGTTCATATTGTCATTATATATTATAGAAAATCTGAGTAGCTTCTCTATCATCTTTTATTCATTATAACCGAATCTGGGTATATGTATGGACGGTCTCTTTAGGGTGGGGTTAGCAATCTTTCATACAGGTTGGGTTTGTACTTTTACTTATTCTTCATACTTCGATAGTCAGATTCCTGCCACCCAGTGCTACTTTGTTCTGTTGATAGCTAACTTTGGAGTAAGTCTAGTCTAGTGACTAGTACTGTACTGTATCTCTACCTTCCGTCCGTAACATATAAATTGGCGACCTCGCCAGGATTTCCAATTTTTACTGAACTGAGACTTGTGTACTATCATTGCATTACTGTTGCATATTTTTTTTCTTGCATTGCATTTTCCTATTTTTTTGTGTACTTTGCCTAATAGTTAGTGAGCAATGGAGACTCAGGGTGTGGCTAGTGAAAGGTGGGCTCCACTTCATCTCACTTCTGAGCAGGATGCTGCAGATTTTATTAAATCAAGTCCTAATCCCGAGAGAGTAAGAGCACTGAGGAGAGAGGAATTGTTACTTGTTGCACAGAAGTTGGAACTTGCCCTTGAAAGTTCCAACGCATTTCCACTAGCTAACCTGATTTGCCACCATCTATGCGGCACTGATTTGTATGATTTTGTTGAGAGGAAGGATAATGTTTCTGTCGTAAGTGAATGGTCTGCACATTCTGATTTGCTTGAAACCACTGTGATTACAAATAAACAATCTGGGAATGACCAAGCTGCGCGTGACCATGAGTTCCGTATGCTACAATTACAGCTTGAGTTAGAGCAAAGGAGATTAGAGTCTGAGAGGAGAGCTCAGTTGGAGTTTGAGCTTGAGAAAAGGAAACTGGAATTGGAGTTGGAGAAATATAAAGTGGACCATGAGCCACGACGACCGGTTGCGTCGGGAGTGTCTTCAGAACAGCACAGGTTGGTTCCTAAGTTTGATGAGGACCATGTTGCTGAATTTTTCCAGAGGTTTGAGAAAGTAGCAGAGGGTAGTGGGTGGCCGAAGGAACG
This sequence comes from Petrolisthes cinctipes, assembly GCA_033782935.1. Classification (NCBI taxonomy): domain Eukaryota; kingdom Metazoa; phylum Arthropoda; class Malacostraca; order Decapoda; family Porcellanidae; genus Petrolisthes; species Petrolisthes cinctipes. The sequence goes on along the minus strand of JAWQEG010001395.1, from coordinate 1,892,346 downwards.
ATGGTCAACGCTGGCACAGTCAGTATTGTGTGGTAAAGCTTTAAGAGCATTTGATGCTCTCAGTTTTCAGGAATCTTTGGATTATGAAACGTTAAAGACTGCAGTACTAAGGACGTATGAATTAAGACCAGAAGCTTACAGACAGAGGTACCGTAATAGTAAGAAACGTCCTAATGAGACATGGACTGAATTAATGAAATATCAGAGTGACCTATTTTTAGCATGGATAAGAAGTGAGAAGGTAGAAAATAATTATTGTAGGTTGGAGGAGTTGGTTAAGTTGGAGCAATTTCTGGGCTAGATGGAGCCAGATTTGCAGATGTTTATATGTGATAAGAGAGTAAAGACAGCTGAGGAAGCTGCAGTTTATGCTGATGATTATGTTTTAGTCAGGAAGCAATTTAAGGCCAAAGACAAAGGCCAAAATAGACCCCCTCCAACCACCAATAATAAAACATATGATAGCGATGTCTCCCCAAATTCTAAAAGCACTCATGTCACTAGTCCCAGTCCCCCGGGTATCTCACATGCACAAACATCTACACGCACTCCACACAAACCTTGAACACGAACTTTCACATGTACTTATTGCCACAAAACAGGGCATACTGTAGACAGATGTTGGAGAAAGGCAGGAGTTGTTAGGCCAACCAATTTTGTTTCTTGTGACAAGGCTATTGTCACAGTTTCTGAGCCCCGAAAGGATAGTAGGGATAACTCTGTTTTGCCCACTTCTAAAGATAGAGTTCTTTCAGAAGGAGGGAAGGGTGCAGTGGATGCTGTTCCCATGTTTGACGTTACAGGAGCTGTTGTCCAGTCGGTAGCTACAGATGCTGCGGCTGAGGATTGTTATGCTCCGTATCGGTCTGATGGGTTGGTCGAGCTGGGGGAATCCCAGCATCCTGTTAAGATACTCCGAGACACTGGTTCTACAATTACTCTGTGGGTAAGACCGAAACATGTTGAGTTGAGGTCTAAGGACTTTGTTTTGCTCAGGGGAGTAGGAGGCTCCCTGACGGTTCCTTTGGTGGAGTGTAGGGTGAGTTGTAATTTATTTAACGGGACGGCACAGGTTGGAGTGGTGGAGTCATTGCCTGAGTCTAATGTGGATCTAATTCTTGGGAATGATTTGGTTAGGGGTGAGGAAGTGAGTGCCCCAGTAATGACCAAGGATCCTGTACCTGCCGAAGTTGCGGAGGATGAGGACCAGATGAACTTCCCTGTATGTGCCGTGATCCGATCGATGTCTAGGGTGGAGGAGAGCCGGCGTGTGGAAGCAGCCGAGGCTGTTGTAACTCCTTCCGACCCACCAGTGGAGGACGTTGACGGTGATGGAGAATCACCGGACGATCCTTCTTTAACTAATCTTTTTTCAGATACCTCTAGTGAGCAGTTGGCTTTAGAGTGTGTCGATGTTGATAGATTTAAGGATGTGGAAGGTAGTGACCCAGGTATCCAAGAGTTAAGGAGCCTGGCAGTTGAAAATATGGGGGAAGAAAAGGGTTCATGTTTATATGAGAAGGATGGAGTTTTGTACAGGAGGTGGAGACCTCCTCATACTAGTGTGGATGAGGGATTGAGGGATGTACACCAGTTAGTTGTGCCGAGTGTGTGCAGGCAGGAACTAGTTAGGCTAGCTCATGATATTCCCTTTGCTGCCCACTTAGGAGTGAGGAAGACACTTGAACGGCTTAGGGCAGAATTTTACTGGCCTGCCATGAGGGCTGATGTGTACCAGCATGTGAGGAGTTGTCACACATGCCAGGTTGTGGGACGGCCTAACCAGAAACCATCTAAGTCTCCCCTAATTCCCATCCCTGCTATTGGGCCACCTTTCTCAAAGTTAATTATAGACATAGTGGGTCTACTTCCTACCACTTCTACCGGATTTCAGTATCTTCTTACTATATTAGACCCTTGTACTAGGTACCCTGAGGCAATTCCCCTCAGAACTATGAATGCTAAGTCTGTTGTAAAAGCATTGTTAGGATTTTGTACTAAGTTTGGGTTACCTAATGAGATACAGTCTGATAGGGGTTCTAATATATATATATATATATATATATATATATATATATATATATATATATATATATATATATATATATATATATATATATATATATATATATATATATATATATATATATATATATATATATATATATATGTAGATAATTGCATATGATAAACATAATGAATAATATAGATATTCTTTTCTCTCCACCCTTCTCTCTCTTCTCCTGTCTCTCTTCCCACTCTACACCACTTTCCTCTCCTCTTAATTCCCTCACCTCTCTTCTCTCATCCCTCTTCCCGTTCCACTCCTCTTCTTTCACCCCCTCTTCCCTTTGCTCTCCTCTATTCTCTCATCCCTCTTCCCTTTCCTCTCCTCTCCTTTCATCCCTCTTTCCTTTCCTCTCCTCTCCTTTCATCCCTCTTCCTTTCCTCTCCTCCTCTTGCAAGTTCACCTGATAGAGTGTTACAAATCACTACTAATTACTGTTATTAATTGAACGTCCATTTCGATGGGTGGTGCGTAGAGGAAATGGCGGTGGTGGTGAGTCATAGTGAATGTAGTGGTGGTGGTGGTGATAGTGACGATGGTGTGGTAGTGTTAGTAGTGCTCGCGGTGGTAGTTTGGTGGTGGTAGTGATGGTTGTAGTGGTAGTGTTAGTTATGGTTGTGTTAATGGTATGGTGGTGGTGGTGGTGGTGGTGGCGGTAGTAGTGATGGTTGTAGTGGAGGTGGTAGTGGCGATGGTATGGTGGTGGTAGTGGTGGTAGTGTTAGTGGTATGGTGGTGGTGTTAGTGGTGATAGTGACAGTGATGGTGGTAGTAATGGTTGTAGTGGTAGTGTTAGTGCTGGTAGTGACAGTGGTGGTGGTAGTAATGGTTGTAGTGGTAGTATTAATGATAAGACAACCCCAAAATTTCACATCCCTGTTGCTGCAATACTCATTCCACCAACATATTATAGTTAGTGAATTGTGTAATTTAACATTATTTAAAATGTTCTCTCCGTAATTTGCTTCACTTGTCAATGTAATACAATCAACGAAGATGTAAAAACGAAACTACATTGCTGAACTTTAGGGGAGATTCTTTTGTCTCTGCATGATTCCTCCAAACTATGCCATAAAACTGATAACCTATTGGTATAACATTGAGGGCATCTGTTTTCTAGTATATTTGGGAGGAATCAATAGCCATCAAAATTATCAACAAGAGAATCTTCCCATAATGAAAAATCTAGTGAATTATGACCGCCATTAAAATCATGCGGTAGTATCCTAGCAGCATGTATTTCAATGTGAAAACTGGACGTATTTATATAGTGCAGTGAAACTCAACAAACTCGTAATGAAGGGCAGGTCAACACACACACACACACGTATTAAAGGAAAATAAGGAACGTAAAACAAAAATTACTTGAAAAAAATTATATCTAGTTGTCGGTGTTGTTGTAATTCCCTAGACTGTCTGGCCGAGCAGTCCCGAATCTGGTTGGCCGAAGCCGTGCAGATGCTCGGGCCACCAAATGGGAGCCAGAGAGAGTGTAAAATCTGATTCTTCGAAGGTAACAGAAGAGGGGACTGCTGGCACACGTGCATTTACCCGAGCCAACAAACCCACTGTCAATAGTGTTCCTTGTTGTGCCACCCAATTGGGCGATCTCGTCAGCTATCCAGAAAGAATGAGAAATAGTAAGATAGACAGACAGAACAGGCCATGGTGTGGTAGAGGATGCTAAATATCTAATTTCTGGATAGAACCAGTCCTCGCCAGTATGTGCTGGGTACTTTACATCAACACATCTTCCCCCAGCCTATAAAGGTTGCTATCCTTGCTCTTACAGACGGGTACCTACTTACTGCTAGGTGAACAGGAACATAGGGGGCTGGGAAAATTGTCCAACAATTCCACTGACCCAGGAATCGAACCCGGGATCTCTCGCGATTATATCTAGTTTGCTGAATAATCAACTGTAGGTGAACTGGAGAGATACTGATTCCAAACAATGAGGAAAAGCAGTCGACCTCCATATAATTACAAGGAAGAGATCTGTTTCGTGACACAGAGTTTAGAGGAATCAGTAGACCAACAATATGAGTACAACCCATAATATCATCAGTGGGAAAATAATATATAAAATTATGCTGCAGTAAAACTTTATCAGAGTCAGTGCTAACTAATACAGAATCATTCTATTAGGGTCAGTGCTAACTAATACAGAATCAGTTTATTAGTATCAGTGCTAAGAATTAATAACTAATATAGAGTAATTTTATTAGTGTCAATGTTAGGCATTAAGGGAATAGTATACTTTTGGTTCATTGAAACACCTTCATTCCTCCAAAGTATGCCAGGAAACAGGACTAGTGTACCAAAAATAATGATGGCCTGTTTGGAAGAATCAGTAGCTCCAGATTTACTGCCCCCTAAACTAAGTGTTTAACTAAGAACTAACTCATATTGAAGCATCTTATTAGGGTCAGAGCTTATTAACAGCTAACTCATACTGAAACATTTTATTAGGGTCAGTGCTTACAAAGAACTAACTCATAATGAATAATTTTAATAGGGTCAGAGCTAAAAATTATTAACTAATTCTGAAACATTTTATTACGGTGAGTGCTAACTAATATTGAATAATTTTATTTGGGTCAGTGCTAAGAAAAAATCAACTAATATTGAGTAATACCATAAACCCAAAAGGATAGTCTTATTCAGTCGAATCAAACATTGCCAAAGTCATTCTTAATTTAAATGTGCAGAAAAGAAACCTGTAACCTAATTGTCTCTCACCCTAAGGACCCGGTGATCGTGTATGAGAATAGAAGGCTTCTGATTCCTCCTATCTATGCTATGAAACAAGCTCCTTCCATAATATAGGTGGTGTTTCATGGCAGTATATGAAGGACTCATTTACCTCCAATTTTCTGACTACATCACAGGGTTACTTAAGCATACATAAAACATACCTCCATTCATGCATGCATTCTTATTAACTTGCATACTTATTTAGGCTACATGAATACATACATACATACAGTTGGGGACATATGAAACCGATACACCTGAAACGGTGCCCCACATTGAGCATAGGGTAGTATGAAACGCTGTGTGTGTGTGTGTGTGTGTGTGTGTGTATAGATGTGATTAGTCCTATTCTATATGCTTGCTAAGAGGCCCCGTTTAAAGTGTGCCTGTTTCACTTGTCTACAACTGTATTGTACATAACTCTATTGGAAACACGTACTGGCTACTACTGTGGATGAGATTATTATACCTGTGAATATCATTATTGATATTTTTTTCTGGGGACACAGTTATACATAATCTCATCCTTAAAGTAAATTGTTTTCCTTCAGTTTGATCCATATTGTGTGTTTTCCCGAGTAGTGGTTTGTGCGTATGTAGGTAACCTAGGTATGTAAGTAAGTATGTATGTATATATATAAGACACAAGAGGAGTTAGTATGTGCATATGTATATCCGTGGTGGTGTTGACGATGAAGCAGTAGTTACGGTCCGATGACCTTATGGATTCATCGTATACCGGTACCTGACCACACCAACCATCGCTAACACCACCTTAATTTATTAATGATCTTGAATATAATATGGCAAGCAGGACCCAACTCACTCACCAATTAATTATGAGAGAGAGGGCTAGATCAACAAACATCTTGAAATAGAAGAGAGGTTTTAAGTGTTATTATATTATATCGAAGAACCGTTCTAGAACTTGTATCCCTCACTTTATTTAATCTGAACTACACTTGATTATATATATTTCTCGGTTGGTGTCAACCAATTCAAACCTGTTGAGTCAAACTCTATTCTCTAGAACGGTTTAGGTCAAGTACACTCGCGGTCAGAAATTGTGTCCCGATCCCATGGCAAGATGAATCGCAAACAGCCTAGCTTTGAAGGTTCGAACAACTGTGAGTCTCCTTACAATACACAGTTGTTCGAATCATCAAAGCTCGGCTAGTTGCGATTCATCGTGCCAAGGGATCAGGACACAATTTCTGACAGCGAGTGTACATTCACTAGATCAATCAGGATAGAACGAAAAACCAAAAGTCGCCGTCTCCTAACCACACATTGGTAGAACTGTAACTTCTTCGATGGATTTACGTCGGCACAATACATGATATTTGAACCCTTCGTCTGTAATGCTATAGTCGGATGTGAAGAGAAGGTAGGCGAAACCCTCATTCGTGATGTAACCGTCCAAGGATTGTTCTTCTGCACATGTCCTGAAATTGTAGGAAACAAGTACTATATGTGCGTGTGTATGTGTGTGACAGAGAGACAAACAGACAGATTGACAGTGGAAAATATTCATAAAATATTTCTTCATGATATATCTACTTGTAGTACACTTTAAACCCAGAAAAATAATAACATAATAAATCAATTGGCTTATAATGATCGACAATGTCCTTACTCTATAATTGAGTTAAAACTTTGCACCAATAGACGATCGTAACAGCGATAAGAAGAACTTCGTCCTTCCAATGTTTGTGATTCCATACTAAATATCAGTTCGGTACTCTCCCGAGGTTCACAATACACGGTCCAATCAGAGCTGTAAAAACAATGGTTATGTATTCTAGTCCTAAAACATTGCGAATAACTGCTAAATTGGTTAGCATTTGCTTTTTTAATATCAGGTTTTATTGATAAAAGTGCGTTAAACTTTGAGTCCAATTTAAAGGTATCAGTTTGAAATAATTATATTTCGTTATGATACAACAGAAGCTGTATGTAATGTACAGAACAAGCAAAATCCACAATATATTTGTGACTTGTGATATTCTGAAGATTGTTTAACAAGGAAGAATATGATATATTCACACATGGTTCTCCTTCTTAGCTCAATCAAGATATTCATATAATTTAGAGATCAACATTGCTGTCTATTCCTTACCAATGGTAATTTGGGTAGTTTGAGATTCCATAATTCAGTGACTCGATGGTTATTCTCTCATCAATTTGCATGTTAATTGTTGTATTAGCAGCAACGAGGTTTTCTGGGGGGTCTGCTAACACCAGTATCCCAAGAAGGCCCACTGCTATCACCACCTTCAGCATCCTGCATTGTGAAGTAAAGAACAACACGCTTGTTAATTCAAGTGAGTTGAATCTCTAAATATGAATCAATATCATTAATAAATAGTGGAATAATGCTAACAATACAGTGAAGGGATTTAAACAAAACAGTGAACAAAACTATTCATTGTAATGTTCAAATTTTGAGCAATACAATGAACAGTAGATGAAAAAACAGTGAATGGATGTAAACAATACAGTAAAGGGATGTGAAAAATACTGTGTACAATAGGTGAACAAAACAGTGAACAATAGGTGAACAATACAGTAAAAGTATGTGAACAAAACATTGAAGGGCTGTGAACAATGCAGTAAAGGGATGTGAACAATTTAGTTTACTCATATATTGTGTAAATGTTTATGTTATATTCATCCTGTGCTAATTTAAGAGGTATGAGGGGGGGGGGGCAACACGGAGAGTAACTGCACCTGATCCAAGAAGGGTAGACCGTCGATGAACCTGGGTGTTGGCTGTGTGGAGTTATCCTGCACTACGACCTAACCCTGGTGGCTTTATATGCCCTCTTCCACAGGTGTCTTCCACAGCTGCAGCGGAGGAGTTGAATGGTGCAGTTCACTCACACACACCAAAAATTCATAGCAGCAAGAGTATAATATTCAGAAGTCTTCGATCAGCAAGTTATGGGGTCGTTGCTTGTCAGATACACGTTCGTCCAAACTCTGCCCCCGTTGGGGGGGGGGGGTATTGCCTTTAATGATGTGGGCAATACTTTAAGGGTTTTGGTAGCCCTTCGGCCCAAGCCATTCTCTTTCAGTTCTTAAACTATGCCTGTTTTCCTTCTAATTCCTTCCTGTTTGCTGTCTCACCTCTCTATCACCTTCTTCTGGGGATATATGACCTCACTGTTGCGGCGCCTTAATTCAGTCAATCAATCAATCGTTCAAACTCTGCCAGTAAATGAACAAGCTGCAGTAGTAGTTTGAGAACCGACTAACATTTCCAACAACGACTGAACTGTGCACTGACTACTGTACATTAGGAAGATCTAAAAATATATATAAAAAAAATACAAATTATTCAGACATCTCGCAAGTGAATTAATATCTGAGGTGAATGCCAAGATGTACAGGTTAAATATTACTTCCCTGTAAAAAAAATTTCTTATCATGTTAAGGAGTGTTGGTAATTTTGGAGCAACTGATTCCTCCAAGTTATTCCAAGCAACAGAACACCATTATTTTTTCTCTTCTGGTCCTGTTTCCTAGCATACTTTGGAGGAATCATGACACTCCAATGTACCAAAAAAGAATTACCACCTTAAGGGGATTGTGCAGTGTTGGTAATTCTGAAGCAACTGATTCCTCCAAGCTCTTCCAAGCACTGAGTCATGATTCGTATTTCTGTTAATCATGTTCTTGTTTCCTGACTTACTTTAGAGAAATCAAAGCACTCCACTGTACCATGAATATACTATCCCATTAATGATGCTAATATAATCCCAACACATTCACGTATAGTACGACATATACTGTAGGTCCGATGCAAGATAACTACATGAAAGATGGATCTGATTTGTGTAGATAGAGAGTTATCGACCAAAGTGTATGCATATGTATATATATATGCATGCAGTGAGAAGGTGTGTGTTGGCGGTGGGGAGTCATTAATTTTCTGCTTGTAGTGGATGTGGCAGCTTCCTCGTATCTACATGAATAGACCAAGACTTTGATGAAATGTGGGACAGATAACCTGATCTGTGTGAGATAGAGAGAAATACAAGACAGATATCCTGACAAGTGTATGTGTGTGTGTGTAATCGAGTAATAGAAGATAGATGACCTGACACGTTTGCTCTCGTGAGAGAGAGAGAGAGAGAGAGAGAGAGAGAGAGAGAGAGAGAGAGAGAGAGAGAGAGAGAGAGAGAGAGAGAATACTCTCCTTCGTATATAGTAAATATTATTTATGGTACAATATTACTAAGATTATATCTTTAATTGTGCCATCCACCCTTCCCCATCTTTCCCTCCCCTTAGTACTAGGGCCACTGTAGAGCTCATGAATTTACACATTCTCTTTCATACTGTAGATCCTCCACTATCAAACTTCATTATCCCAAAAAGTACAAGTCTCTGGCTGGATTTCACTTCCCCTGAATTGCTTCCCACAAATTTACAACCTTCAACAGTTGAAAAGCAGTTATTACACACATTTTATGAACGGAGGATGACTTTCAGCATTGGGATATATATATTTTTTATTCTTGTTTCCTTTCCTCCATTCAGTGACTTTAAAAGAAAATAATCTACTGTTATCCAATTTATCTATCCTCTGTCTCCACTTCCACTTCTCTCAGTCTCCTTAATTTCCTCACCTGCCCCCGCCTCCCAGGTCCCTCTCTTTCTTTTTTTCTCTCTCTCTCACACACGTGTAGAAAGATAGAGTCTGAATAAATGAGTGAGTTATGTATTACGGTGAGTGCAAGCTCATATTCTGGAAATATCTTTGTAATGGGCACCTTCCCCGTCTGCCCTCCCTCCCCGCACTCTCCTTGACTCTCGCCATGTAAAGTACAATATTTTTCGAGATTACTGTATGAATATTCGTTAAAGGCATGCATAATGTGTTAGTAGTACTGCATTTGGTTATTATTATGTTACATATCTTAATGTATCCACACATGAGAGTAGGGTGGGGTAGTAGAAGAATAACCACTATGATTGATGGCAAAACGACTGTTCAGTTGTTATACTTGTGTTTGGCACGTGAGGGTGAAATAAACTGGTGACGGGTGGGGGGGGGAGCCAAAAAAGGCTAAGCCTTTGTTTTAAGTAGTACCTCACACAAGTTACCTTACGCAACCCTTTCATGTTGCCATATTTTACTCTTAACTCTTCCCTATCATTACAACCACCCTATACCATGGCTTTTATTACACTTCGCCGATAAAGGAACCCTATCACCACTATCAGTACATACCATAAGATAGCGCCACAAAAACGTGCGCCACCATACCACCAAACCATTGTGTTACCGACAGTATTGGTGGTTATTATTGACACAGCGTCCTACTCCAGCCTTTATTTAATGTGTGCCTATCAGCAACAAAGTCATGAATCAAAGCCACCACCAATTATTAATGTATACCTTATTTTCATAGGTATTATGCATGCGTCACTGCCCGTAATTGAAGAGAGGGAGAGAGAGAAAGGGAGAGGGAGAGAGACGTTGGGGAGCGGCAGGTGAGGAAATTAAGGAGACTGAGAGAAGAGGGGGGTGGAAGTGGAGGAGGAGGGAGTGTAGGTGGAGCTCTTCATACGTCACAGACAACACGTCACTATTTGTGTTCGTTTCCATGTCTGGCAAATCCAGTTTATGCTTCTTGGTATAGGCACAAGTGTCTTTATAATTTACAATTAGTGATTCATGATACTCTTATAATTAGGACACTGTGTGTACTAAAATCTAGCCAACGCTCGTACTGATACGAATGTTCGTTACAGAATTATTCTGAAAAAACGAGCTTGCAATGTCTCTGAAATCCTTAGTAGGTTACAGGTTTCTTTTCTGCACATTTATAATAAGAATGACTTTGGCAATGTTTGATTCGACTGAATAAGACTATCCTTTTGGGTTTATGGTATTACTCAATATTAGTTGATTTTTTCTTAGCACTGACCCAAATAAAATTATTCAATATTAGTTAGCACTCATCGTAATAAAATGTTTCAGAATTAGTTAATAATTTTTAGCTCTGACCCTATTAAAATTATTCATTATGAGTTAGTTCTTTGTAAGCACTGACCCTAATAAAATGTTTCAGTATGAGTTAGCTGTTAATAAGCTCTGACCCTAATAAGATGCTTCAATATGAGTTAGTTCTTAGTTAAACACTTAGTTTAGGGGGCAGTATAGTATTGGTAAATCTGGAGCTACTGATTCTTTCAAACTATTCCCAGCAACAACAGGCCATCATTATTTTTGGTACACTAGTCCTGTTTCCTGGCATGCTTTGGAGAAATGAAGATGTTTCAATGAACCAAAAGTATGCTTTTTGTTTTTTAAGTTCCTTATTTACCTTTAATTAATACAAGCCCCAACACTCTGGTGAACATTGCCGCTAAAGGCCATGAAAGTATTTGATACATGGTGGGACATTGATAGGAGTAAAATTTATATATGTAAACAATTGCAGTAATATAATGAAAGAGAACATAGACAACACTGATAATAATATAAAATAATAATAATTGAGATATTTTACAGCGGGCAGAAAAAGACATAACCCAGCCACCCAGCTCCACGACACCCACTGACACGAGCCCCTGAACACCGTGGGTTCAATCAGGGCAGATGAGGCGACATCACTCCCGCTGCCTACTATACATAAACATATACCCATATGCACACACACAAACACAGAAGCACAAACACAGAAACACACACACATACACACATATATATATATACACACAAATATACACATATATATACACATATACACACATACAGACACACACATGAGACACCACTACAAACTTAAACCGATTTAGGTTAGTACAGAAAGGTACAAAAAGAGTGCAATTTCTACAATGTAAAAAGGTTAAATAATTCATAGACGCTCAGAAACCCCATCACATTCATCATCACCTTTTTCATTGCATATGTGTTTGTATATATATGTATAAATATCTTTATTTGACGCAATTCTTTTAAATTGTATGTATATTTTCAGCCTATGGTTGCCCTCATGTCAATATACCTTTTATTATTATTATTATTACACATAGGCATACACATATACAGGGTGATTCAGCATTCCATGCATTAAATTGAATGATGACCTACTTGGATAATTCTAAGCAAAAATGTCTGTATGATGAAATGTGGAATTATACATAGTTTAGCTGTTACAATACATTATGATACTGTATAAAGGAAGGCAAAAGGTGAAGGAAAACTCACCTAGATTTCTGAAGATATGTTTCAGATGTTTGTAGTACAGGAATAGAGTGTGTTGCAGATGAACAAACACCACTTTGAACATATTCTTTCGATTGTAGCAAAAATAAGTACACTGTAGTGATCAATGAATAAATACTGTATGTACAAATCTAGTTGGGTTTCACTTCACTTTTCGCCTTCTTTTTACAGTATCATAAAATGCATTGTAACAGCTAAACTCTGTATAATTCCACATCTCATCATAGAGACATTTTGCTTATAATTTTTCAATTTAATACATGTGATGCTGAATCACCCTGTATATAAGAAAAGTGCAGTGAGAGTAATAATGTTGCCAAAAAAAAATCTTATAATAAAAATAATAAAGATTATACAATAATTGTCATCCTAAAGCCGAGAGAATTATATTTCTCAGGCTTTAAGATAGTCTAACATACAAGTTAATTGTGAACATTACAAACTGATATTGCTAGGGGCTGAGAAAATTGGGAAATATATTGAGAATATTTTCTAATACATCTTGCTGGTTAATTAAATAGTCATACATATTACGATAAATTAAGTGAGAGGGTCTGAAGTGGTCAATTGAAGTGGTCAATACATGAGGTAATGTCTGAGTGTGCGAGAGTTGGGAGCTTTACAGAGTTTGCACATAGTTTGGTCTGCGGTCGGCTGCCTAGCATACGGATGAGAACAACGGCTACATCACAGCGGCGAATGAGGGTGGGACTCCTACCATACAGGTGTCCCACTGCACAGTACCATTCCTAGTGAGGGATGGAGAAACTGTCATGTTGTTCAACGTCAGTACGGAGTTCCAAGTCCTTTCGTTTTTCATCACGCAAAATTCTTCTCACTAAACTTTTGGAGATTGGGAGGTGTACTGTAGGTTAGGACCAGTGGCAGGCAGTTTTGGCAAGTCTATCTACCTGGTCGTGTGGGTCATGACCTACATGAGCAAGGATCCAGATGATAGAGACACAAAGGCCAAGTGTGATGGCAAGATGGATATGGTGTTATAAGGAAGAGATGAGAGGGGTGATGTGGGACGGAGGACTACGAATAAGGGCTAAGGCTGCCTATGAATCGCTAATAATGAGACCAGATATTCCTTCAGTGTTGAGGTAGACAAGAGCTGAATTTATGGCAGACAGTTCAAACCGAGTACTGCTACTCCAGTCAGGAAGGCGATGTGATGTTGGGAATGCAATGCAGGCAGCCCCTGCTTTAACAGTTGCCAGTAAGGAGCCATCAGTGTAAACATGAAGTGGAGGGGCAGGAAATTGGTTGGAGGCTTCTGAGAGTGTTTCTAGTATGAAAAATTGTATAAGGAGTGGCGGACGGTCCTTGTTTTTACTAAGAGGTGTGTATGTGATAGTTTGGGTGACTCCAGTCCAAACTGAAGGTAATGAGTAGGTGTGAGTTGGTCATGACGGATATCACTAGGATCCCTATCAATTAAATGCAGAACTGGGCAAAATGAACGGAATCTGTGAAGCCAAGATTCTAGGCCAAGGGTGTTGTTTTGCTTGACCTGCTCCAGTTTAGTGTAGTCAGAGATGACCATGTAGCGGCTCCATATATAGCCGCTCATATATTCGCTCCTTTGTTACCCCAGCCCCTTCTGCCTGAGTCATCCCGAGGATCGGCAGATGCAGGACTTGCCAGCAGTCCCTTTTCTCCAAGGTATCTAATTGATTTAGAACATGTACTTGACAAAAGTTGGGTTGCATATTTGACTCGTTGTCTCTGATTGTTTGATACCTCCAAATGCATGTCACTTAATTTATATGCCAAGCCATATTCCGTCTTTGTTGCTTTTAGCATTTCCCTAATACAAGAACTCGATATGAAACTCTGATCCTTCAGATAAAATCCAGAATCAACAAAGTTATTCCTTATCAGTTTGATTAAATGTGGGACATCAGCAAAAACGTATATCTCCCGATCAGCCACAGGGTTCTTAAATGAAATTTTCTTTGTTTCCACAGGAGCAATCCCTAATTGCTTCCACATCTTCACATTACCTGGGCCTAAATCATGAACTACAGCTACAACAGGGTAACCTGCATGTTCCACCTCTTCTATTAAAGTCATTAAGATTCCATACAAATCTCCAACATCAAAATCATAGAAAATTGGTTGCTTCCACTTTCCCACCAGTCCACTAAGCATCACAACCTGTACCTTATCATGGGGTTTATAAAGGGTATCTTTGCCTTTATCATAACACCACTCACTGCTTATAGACATTTCGTCTAATGATATAACAGCTAACCTTTCAAGCTGAGTGAAACTATCAGAGTTCATCATCATAATGGACAAAACAGAATTCAGTATGCCAGGTTCACATGAAAAATTCTTTGCTCGGTCATTTAGGGTAGTTTTACAAGGCAATGGAAATCCCCTTTTTTTTCTCAGATACTCATAACACTTGGGACTAAAGCTTCTTAGAGTAAAAGCTGCTGATACATCTTCATCTGGCCAGCGCTTTATCTTCTTTTTGTTTAATAGAGCATCGAGTTGTGTCTTACTGAAAACAGGAGTTAGGAGATTCTCAAGTTCAGAATAGGAATACATTTGACTACGATTTGTCAAAAGATCATTAACTTTTGACTTTAATTATTGATTCTCTTTTTTTAGTATTTCATTTTCCTCCTCTAAATAGTTAATTTTCAGCTGCTGCTCTTCACTAAGAGGACTGATGGTCTTATCAGTTTCACTAGGTTGATTTGACACACTTTCATCACAAGACTGCACATCATCTTTCTCAATGACACTGCATTTATTACTGCTACCAGATATCCCGGAACCAGTGTTGGACATCATATCTTCTATGGTTCTCTTAATTCCACGGTTCTTGGCCCTTTGCAGTCTCTCAGTCGATCCGGCAGCTTCATCAGTAGTGCCTAAGATTTATACAGAAAAAAAAAATGAAACTGTACAACGCCAACTGCACACAGTGTACAACTTAATATTCTCCTACTCATAACCTTGTGACTTATCCTCACATCTATTCCTGTGTTGAGGCCTGCCCACACATCTTTAAGCACTGTTAAAAAGTGCCGACTCTTAAAACACTATAAATGCAGATGATGAAGATGGGAAGGCAGCTGTATGGTCTTACAATAAGGTGTGGTGGTCAAGTACCCTTGGGGTGGGGTGAGGTGAGGTGAGGTGTGTTGTGTTTTGCAACTCCCACAACCCGCCAGCCTTCACACACACACACACACACACACACACACATTCATTTACCCATACACACACTCAACAAACATGTAATATTTACCTTGAAGCAAAAGGAGAGGTGGAATTGCATCATTTTTTACACTCTACATTTGCATGCCATTCATCTATTAATACACACACTCAACAAACATATAATAATTACCTTGGCAAAAGAGAGATGGAATTGCATCGTTCTTTACACTCTACACTCGCATGTCACATACACCTTCATATATCACTAATTTACACACACACACACATTTATCCATACACGCACTCAACAAACATATACCTTGAAGCAAAAGGAGAGATGATATTTCATCATTTTTACACTCTACACTCTCATAGCATACACACCTTCACATACCACTAATTTACACACAAACACACACTCATTCATTCATTTATCCATACACACGCTCAGCAAACATTATAATAATTACCTTGAGGCAAAAGGAGAGATGGAATTGCATCGTTCTTTAATGTTCTTTGTTTAGTTGAAGTAGCAATTCCAAGGAGTCGAGATTTCATATCATCTTCGTAGTCGCAATCGGCAAAATGCACTGAACATACTCTTGCATTGTCAGCATTAACATTATCACTGCGACAACAAGAATGAATCCATCTCTGCCTGATTTCTTTTTCCTTCGGAAAACGAAAATAGCATACTCCTGCTGTTTTCTTCTGTGTGTTATAACATCCATATACGGCACAATTGCCTGGCATATCTCCAGCAATGAACAGTTTAGGAGGTGTAAACACAACGCTGATCTGGGTCAGACTGGGATTCATGGCTGGGAGAAGTGATCAGAGTGGGCCAGCTGACGTCACTAGTCCTTCCCGCCTCGCGACCACACTGCCAGCCGGCTGACCTGTCTTAGTGGGTCCTGGGCAGATCACGGTCTATATATATAGAGGAAAATGAATATGTTTCGGATGAAAATGTTAATGAAAGAGATTCCTTGTCTGTGGGTATCACTATAGAGTCTGTAATAGAGGAGGAATCCCTGAGATATATCGGTGGATATATTGTAAGGAAATTTGTAAACAGATATCCCCAATTAGGTCATAAAGCTTCTGAATGTACCGGTACCTCATCATGGACTGACATAATATCAAGAGGGGACCTGTATCTACCTTCTGAGTCGTTTATGACTCAGCTTACACGTATGAGGGAAGTTTTTATGGCCGTTCATGGAACAACTTTGAAGGAAGGGAAGAACTGTATTAAAACAATTGCCACTGAGTTAGAATGTGTTGTCACACTTCCCAGTGACGTGGTCCATTTTTTTGCTAAGATATCTGTGTATTTCAGAATGAGGGCATTAAACCGATGTATACTTATTGATAAGAAGAAAAACAAAGCTTGCAGAAGTGAAAAGAGAAAAATGATGAAAATGACAAAGTAACACTTAAAATGAGACGTTTTATGTACCCAATGTATAACTATTATAATATATTTCAGTAAACACTCATAAATATAGCTTAGCATGAGTTTTATTTTCGCCTATAATTAGATACATTAGATATAAAAAATGACAGTGAAAGAGAGAGAACGGTCTAGCTTGGCCTTGAGAGAGAGAGAGAGAGAGAGAGAGAGAGAGATGATGAGCCCAGGGTGCGCGTGATTGAATGCACGGGAGAGCTCTTTACCCTAGCCATGGTTGTGAGTGAATGAGGTCTGGGTATCTCTGAACCCTGACAGTCAGTGGGCAGAGGGGCCCAGGCAGCCAGCCTGCGCGAAGTGTGTTCAGGTGTCTGGCCGACCTTACTATATAGACCGTGGGGCAGATGTACTAATCCGTTCCCAGACGCATCTAAATCCCCTCCTGTGTACACCTGGCGCCAGATATACCGCTCCTTGTTCCTGCATTAGTCATCCCTGGAGCAGCAGTTTGAATATCTGCTCCCAGACTGCACCAGGGGTCATACGATCATGTGATGACGCCGCCCCCACACACATCCGGGATCTTAGCCCAACTGAATAAAAGGGGCTGCTACGCCATTGTACAGATACTTTCACACTAGCTCTGGACCAAGGAACACCTGCCCCTGCCGTCGTACCTGCCACTTCCTGCATCAAGTTTCCCACCGTGTGGCCTCCTGCAGCAACTAAGGCCCTCTAACGACGCCATACGGCAGGCTGGCCTTCTATATTTAATTGTGTGTATTACCCTGTACTTACCAATAAATTGTTACCGTGTATTCTAGAGTCTGTTCACCCCGGGTAGTAACGCAAGGGCTTCTTTGCTGTTATAACCATAACAAAAAGTGGGGTAAAATTGGCAGTGGGTGAGGGAGAAGTTTGCAGACATTTTGTGCCAAAACAGACACCAAACATATTATATTCTGTTAATAACAGGCGAGAGGTTGAGTTCAGTAAGCATGCTGACTATTCGAGTTGATCTGGGGCAGTGTAATTTGATACTGTAAAAACTTGTATTTTTGTCCCCTTACTTTACTCTTGGAGGGAAACAAAAACCCACTGCATTCAACAAAACAAAAAAAATAACCAGTGTATGCTACAACTCTATCCTATAGCTGTATCAACTTGGTCTGGAAAAAAAAACAAGATACCGATGAGGAACAGGACTTGCCTTGCGAATACCAAAAATAAATCATACAAAGGACAAGTCCAGCTCCTCTCCAGTACTGGGTAAACGCTGCCACCACCAGACCAAAGTCGATCCAAGGAACCAAGTGAGCACACACCGGAAGGGTAGCGTAACGTGTAACGTTACTTTAAGAAGGCTCGCGAGTAAGCAACCCAGACTACAGTTCTAACGGGGGTACGATCAGTGATTGGAATTAATAATCTACTACTATCTATAAAGGAACACTGTCTATTTGTTATATCTGTGACGAAAATACTCAGACAATTAAAAACCCGTTTATTTTTATCAACCTATTA
Source organism: Petrolisthes cinctipes (assembly GCA_033782935.1). NCBI lineage: Eukaryota > Metazoa > Arthropoda > Malacostraca > Decapoda > Porcellanidae > Petrolisthes > Petrolisthes cinctipes. Next base: position 1,874,158 of record JAWQEG010001395.1, on the reverse strand, counting down.
TACGAATACAAAACAATACAAAGATAATTTCTGTTCCCCCCTCCCTTGCTAATATTTCCTACTCCCCGTTCTGTCAACTAGGACCGGAACCATTCCTCGTCTCGCCAGTTGACAGAGCTAACCCATATAAATCCAAAAATAAACAATTATTACTATTAAATATCCCCTCCCTTAATACAGTTCCTACTCCCTTTTCTGTCAACTAGGATCGGAACCATTCCTCGTCTCGCCAGTTGACAGAGCTAAGTACATATAAAAAAATATTACATGAAGTGTCCCCCCTCCCACAATATCTCAAATAATTCCTAATAATACATTTTTCACAACAAGGCCGAAATATAGTTAATACAATAAAAAAAAAATCACATCCTAATCTCAATACTATAATAATGAAAAGATGAAATTGCCAGCAAATGTTCTGAATTTTCTGGGGTACCACGGGGGTCACTTTACACCAAGGGAGAATGCTATAATGTATGTCACCCCAGCAGACGAGATCAGAATGAGCATGAGAAAAAACACATACAATAATTATAATGTGAACAATTAATTAATGTGAACACACAATATTCTTTAGTTAGTTATATCCTATCACGGGACTAATAGATTCACCACACTATATTCACAATACAATATTTATGATGAGAGCGAGTTTGAGCTCTTACCTGTCACCCCAGCAGACGAGATCAGAATGAGGAAGAAGCAAGGTGTGGTACCACGTTCTCACCTCTTCCACTCTCACTTCCCCAAGCAAAGTAGTGACCAACTTATCTCAATTTCTGACAAATCCATCAGTTCTACCCTTACTGGTGTATATAGTTACACAACATGATTTAAACTTATTATTGAGCTCAAATACATTGCCTTCTCCCTTGTTTAAAGTTTTATATTACTGTAATTTACATATTCAAGGCATGTATTGTTCCGCCAACAAGAAAATGTACTGTCCCGACTTCAGTTCCTAACTAATCTAATTAATTTTCTAAGTAAGTTACAATTAAATGCAGGTAACAGTATAGGAATGTTAGCTTCGTAATTATACATTATAATTATAAATGCAGGTTATTCCCTGTCTCCAATAAATTATTTTACATTCACCTCTTAAATCACCACGTATTTCTCTATCCATATCAATCTACCTAAGTTTCAATTATTCCTCTCTTTAACCTATTTACCTAACTATAATAATTATTTCCAATATTCATCTACAACCTCTATCTATAAACATTATTTGTACTTTTTCTCATATTAGTATTTTGTGTTGAAGAAGCCCACCACCGAGATTATTCGTCAGTGATAATCTCAGCCTGGCTACTCCCTACAATCTTACACTAAAAGCCTATTCTAATACATATAAATATTTAATACCCGTAAATATCCTAACTAACTATACATATAAAAAAGGGTGTTACAATACGCATAGCTTCATTTTGAGTTTTGTCAAGAGGTTTGAGTAAGGTTGAAGGAAGGAGAGACAAATGAAGTGCATGATAAACAAAAAGATATCGTACATCCATTATATGAAATAATCGAGCAATGAAACAGTGACGCCTCTTGGACCTGATATAATGCAGTTGAGGGGGTGAAGTCTAGCTCGCAACCCATCACGTAGCTGGTAAATGTATACGGAGGGGTTACTGAGTGAGGAGATAGGAATTCCGAGGTAAGTGTAATCCTAGACAACAGAGTTTGTTGCCAAGCAGGGTTAGGGTCTTACATGCAAGTTTGGTTGAGGGAGAGTGAGCAAGAAGCTTAGTTATGGCAGTGTTATGATGAGTCCACAGGATGTGGCGACACCAGCAAAGTTACGAAGATGTTGGAGTGTGATAGGATTGTGAGCGCTGATTCAAATATCATTAGCATAGCTGACTATGAGAGACGAAGGTGAGAAGGGACCCAAAAAGGTGAAAAGGACTGTGCTTGAGAATCTTGAAGAGAAATGGACTAAGTACTCCGTTTTGTGGAGTAGCCTACCGAAGTTAAATGGTAGATGGTCACTGACAGCTCCACAAAATAAAACACGAGAGTGTCTACCAGAGAGGTAGCTCTCAGTCCACTGAAACAATAGTCTCGAGACTCCTAATGATGCAAGTTCAACCACTATTTTTTCTCGGTTGGCCACATCAAAGGCTGCTTTAAGATCAATGAAAGCTGTAGGCCTACATGAAGATGACTTCAAGTGGGAGAAAAGTTCAGCAAAACAGTAGTGTGAGCTACGACCTGGGAGAAACCCAAAGAGATTAGGAGGCAGCTGATCTTCAGTGAGGTGACGGAGACGAGTAAGTAAGATCCTCTCCATCATTTTACACACACAGGAAGTGGAAGATATAGGACGGAAGTCAGTAGAGTGCGGTTTAGGGGTGGGGATAATGATACTACCTCTCCAGGCTGTTGACAAATTACCTTCTGAGAGACTCATATTGAATAAAGTAAAAGAATATTTTTACAAGTTGCAACAACTCGATTTCAAAATTTTTACTATTACCAGTGTTTATATTTCACTATTACAAACAACTGTTATATATACCATTTGCCTCGCAAATGCGTTATAACACTAATTATCTCTTATACGAGTAGTGGGTGTCGTATTTTTCAGAGTCCCAAAATTTCGTAAATTTGTTTTTTCACACGTTCCTTATTACAATGTGCTCTATTTCAACTTGTACTACAATATTTCTTAGTAGCATTTCCGTTATAAATGCGTTATAAGGCCACTCTCACGAATATTAGGGAGTCTGTACAGAAATTTCTACCTCAGGATATTTAAAAACCATTCCATTAGCCATAGTAAGCTGAACCTCTCCGCCAGTAAACTTTGACTTTGGTACAGTCACGGTCAAAAGTCCTGCAACACCTTCCAATGAGATGGCTTCGAAAAATGATCCGAAACAATAGCTGTTGGTCTTTGCAATATTGGTTCATAAGATTCAGTCATATGGCTCGCTTTTATTCACCAAGTTGCAGGACATTTGACCATGACTGTACAAGTGAACTCCTTACGATTACGTTGGTACAACCTTGATCACGCAGAACATTAACATTTTTCCCTTCAACACTACCCTCTACTACAATCAATTTCTCCTTAGCAGCAACAGCAGCCTTTGCTAATTCTGGCTTTCTGTCTTTTTTCTTTGCACCATAACGATGGAAACAGTCTTTCGCTGTGTGATTAGAGCGGCCACAGACGTAACATACACGAGATCCTGGTCTTGCGTCATTTTCTTTAGATTCAAGTTCGAGACTGGCATGATTTTCTTTTACATGCACCTTTCTTGATTCACAAACCTTTCCTCTGATCTGCGAACCATGGGCTTCCATATACATGTCTGCTAATTTAACCACTTGCTCGAATGTTTTCACATCATGTTCCTTTACAAACAACACTAAACTTTTATCACAAGCACTGATAAACTGCTCAGTTAACATTAGATCCAACAAATCTTCATATGTTTCTTCACATCCAGCTAAACTGATCCACCTGGTTACAAAGTTCTTAAGCCTATTACCAAATTGTGAAGCAGTTTCGTTCTTTAGAAATTTGCAGTTACGAAATTTCAGTCTATATCCCTCAAGTGTACACTGAAAACACTTTAGCAACACGTCCTTCACTTCGTCATAATCTTTTGCCTCTGCAGGTGACAGGTGTTGGTAGGTTTCAAGAGCTTTACCCTTAAGTAATGAAGCCAGACTAATTGCCCAAACATCCTTACACCACTTGGCACTGGTAACTAGCCTTTCGAATCTTAACAAGTAGGCATCAATACTATCTTGACTTTCATTAAACACTGGTAACTTAGGGAATGCCGGCTTACATATCGTTTCTATTGCATTATCACTGAAACTTCGATTTTCGGCAGCGGTTTTCTGTGCCTCCAACTGTAACCGTTTCAATTCCACCTCTTGCTTCACTTTCTCAGCTTCAATCTCAAGGTTTCTTTGTTCTCTCATTTTCACTCTTTCTTCCCTCTCTTCCTTATCCTTCATTAGAATATACTCTTTCAGTTCTTGACCTTCCAACCCAATTTCGTTCGCAAGTTTAATTATTTCAGCCAAACTACTCATTTTTTTGCGTTTCAAATACAAAATTATAGCACAAAACACCTTTCCTTAATCTTCGCCACACCGAACAGCCATAACACCACCACACATCACTGGCAAGACAAAAGGCAGGTCCCTGTTCGGGCGCCATAATTGTAGGGACTTCTGATCTTACGTGCTCACTTCCCAGTTAATACAATTATTAAAAACGATATGTGGTGGGGCTAACACTGTAAGATGGGTGGCGAAGTAAACAAAAGGGAAAGATATGTACTTTAATAAACACTGACATCATAATAACTGACATAAATAACTCATAAGCGATTATCATTGAATAAATTACAGCTATAGTACCACACAAGGACACTCTTGTAGACCTCAGCCATAGTACTCAGTACACAAGGACAATCTTGTAGACCTCGGCTATAGCAGTACACAAGGACAATCTTGTAGACCTCGGCTATAGCAGTAGACCGGTCCCCCTTCACAACTGCCACCACAGGACATGACCCGCGCCCTTCTCTGCTGGCCCAGTCTGTCCACTATGTTCTCATCCTGTGGTTATCGTAAATTGTACTATCTCCTCTTTCACCATTTACTGGCCTTTATACACCAACTCACAAACAGTAAATTAAATATAGCCACCTAAACACCATAATTACCCCACTTGTAGGGTAACACTAAACCCATAAATATACATACCCATTAATATAAATTACCACAAAATAATACATAAACATCTTAATAATTATTACCACAAAACATAAATCTTGATATCGCATTTTACACAAATACACAATATAGAAAATACACAAATTCACAACACCATCTATGACATACACATACCTTAACTTCAGGACCCCAACACACACTGTACACAAGGCACCCAAGTTAACTCTCTGGCAGCCGGAGTGGGACTGCCTGAAACCCTAACTTATACTCCCAAGAAACCTCTGCCCCTTCCCAGTACTGCACTCCACCGACACCTGAATCCCCCCCATATGAACGAGCTACCTGCCCGTTGACCCTAGATGAACCTTTTAAACCAGCCATGTTAATCCTGCCGTGACAGTGATGCATGTGGTATAGTGAATTAATTATTGTTGTTGTTGTTTGTGTGATACATTTCTTTAAACTCAATTATTAATACATGCTTCTTCACTTAATAAATGTACTCCATCCATTGTTTCTGTTCTCCCAATTGTGGTGTTTTCTGACTAGATGTACAGCCACAATCAAATAACCACCGACACTTTCCCACCATCGTAGTAAATATCTTGGTAATAAAGAACAATACGTGTATGATTTTGCAGCACCTCTTAACAATAATTGAGGGGGTTGAGTTGACGTCAGGTGTTGTTGTATGATTATATTTTGATATGATAATGAATATTTTGCACAATCGAAGGAAAGTGTCGTTGGTTATTTGATTGTGGCTGTACAGTATTAGCTATAGTGATGTACAGCTCCGGACAGATCAAGGGTCTACACTTCTTCTACCAGCGACTTGGTTTGGGCCTGGTCGGATCTGGTAACAGTTGCAGGTGGAGGGAGGGGGGATGTTAGTGGGAGAGGAGGAGAGAAATGTGGGCGGAGCTATATAGGAGGGTAACGAATGATCAGGTAGAGAGACGTGTGTCAGGAGGAATGAATGAAGCATACACTGTGAACGGTATCAAATCACCAACAGTTTAAAGCAGGGTTCTTCAATCTTTTTCAGTCGTGACCCAGTTTTTACTATGACATCATTCTCGCGACCCATACAGAAAGATCTTTTACAAATGATCAGAATTATCAACATAAGAAAATACAAGGCCAGACCCTGAAACATAATATTTATGATTAAAAGGCATTCTAACCAGAATTATAAACACTGCCTCACCTACCCTCCCTCTCTCTCTTACACACTCATTCAAGAAGGCTAATATTGGTGCAATGATTTTGTTTTATTTATAATTAAATATATGAATATTCGATTATAAAAATATGTTAGGTGGATTCATGTATGAACTTCATATTTATTTTATTGTCACGAATATTATTATTCTATTTCAATCATGTATTTATTTTTGTGAGCCTGCGACGCAGTTTGGAGGAATTCGGGACCCGTAATTTGAAGAACCCTGGTTTAAAGAAGTGCATACTGCATTAACGTAAGTGGATATAGAAGAGAAGAAATGTGATGATTTGAGGCGAGGGTGAGGGGGAAGAGGGTAAGAAAAATGAAGGTGATTAGTTGAAAAGTAATAACAAACAAATATAATTAGAATATCTGTTACATTATGTCCTTTAAATAAAGGCACTGTCTTTTGTTCACCATCGTAGTGGGATAGACTACTGAATATATATTATCCTTTGGATATTAGACAGCTATCCCTGTATTCCTTTTATCCCTCGTGCTTGCCCCGTAGGGGAGTATTGCCTGTAATGATGTGGGCAATACTTTAAGGGTTTTGGCGCCCCTTCGGCCCCAGCCACTAGCTTACATTTCTTCAACTGTCCCTCCTATCTTCCTATTTCCTTCTTGCTTGCCGTCACACCTCTCTATCACCTTTTCCTGGTGCTATATGACCTCGCTGTTGCGCCACCTAATATCAATCAAATCCCTCGTGCTTGTAGTCCAATACCACCACGAGACCACTACTCTCACCACTACTACTACCAATACCACCACCAGACCACTACTCTCACCGCTACTACTACCAATACCACAACCAGACCACTACTCTCACCACTACTACTACCAATACCACCACCAGACCACTACTCTCACCACTACTACTACCAATACCACCACCAGACCACTACTCTCACCACTACTACTACCAATACCACAACCAGACCACTACTCTCACCACTACTACTACCAATACCACCACCAGACCACTACTCTCACCACTACTACTACCAATACCACAACCAGACCACTACTCTCACCACTACTACTACCAATACCACAACCAGACCACTACTCTCACCACTACTACTACCAATACCACCACCAGACCACTACTCTCACCGCTACTACTACCAATACCACCACCAGACCACTACTCTCACCACTACTACTACAAATACCATCACCACAACTCAGCAACAACTACCACCACTATCACTACTACTACCAATACCACCACCACTACCCAACCACCATAACACGATACCCACCACCAATACCATCACCAACACCAGTACAGCACCACTACTACCATCACCAACACCACTACCACCACCACCACTTCCTTCTACGACCATCACCACTACTACCAATACCACCACTCCTGCCCAACCACCATACCACGACAACGACCACCACTACCATCACCACCACCACTTCCTTCTACGACCACCACCACTACCTCAACCATCCCACCACCACCATCACCACGACTACCACTAACGCTGCTAGTTTAACCATAAGTACGACCTCTCTCTCTCTCTCTCTCTCTCTCTCTCTCTCTCTCTCTCTCTCTCTCTCTCTCTCTCTCTCTCAGTAACTAACGATATTATATACAGAGAAGTAAAAAAACAACAGGTAAGAGTGATTTAGTGGGCTACTAATTCCTCCACACTTTGCCAGGGAACAGCAGATCCCTCATTAATTATTTAAAGGAAGGGTGGAAAATCACACTAACGTGATCATGAATGTAAGTAATAAAACCAGTGTGGGTTTTATTAATTACTTAAAGGAACATGAAGGTCGTCTGTTTCCTGGCATAGTTTGAAGGAATCATAGACCTTCCAATTCATTCTCAAGAAAATCTCCCCTTAACCGACGCCTGTATTCCTTCCATGGTAGTGTTGTCATTCTTTAATAATAATAATAATGATAATAATAATAATAATAATAATAATAATAATAATAATAATAATAATAATAATAATAATAATAAGTACACACGATAATAACAATAATAATAATAATAATAATAATAATAATAATAATAATAATAAGTACACACGATAATAATAATAATAATAATAATAATAATAATAATAATAATAATAATAATATTTATAGAGGATTCTTCACTATTGGTAGAAGTGGGGGGAAAGTGAAATATTTACACATACTCAGTACCAACAATATAATATGTGTATGGATCAGCCAGTCAGATTGGTTGCCACTCCATTCCTTCATTTTTTAAAGGCTTTAGACTGTAGTTACCTTTTGCTGAAAGAGAAGTATGTAGTAAGTACGACGAAAGCATTACAAAATCACAGACACCATTTTTTTTTTCAGTGATAATAAAACGTTGGTGGGTGGACTCTGGACTGTGTTTCTTAAGGTTGGTAGTCGATAGTCATGCATACATAACTAAGCCTTTGTCTTGTTGGAAGGGTGTCGCAAGAGCTCGTGTGTCATGAGCTACTTCAGTCGATGAAATTCAAAGTCGATCCATCTTCTCACACACACATACACACACATACTGCCGATACTCACGCGTAGATTGTAATATTTTGTGGTTCGGAACATCAGGCCAGCCAGGGGTAATAAATAATTTTCATTATCGTCGGGTTGATAAATTAGTTATGCATATAATCTACATGAGAATCAGTAAGGTTGAGACAATAGGGCTAACTAAACTATATACTGATGAGGCCCGGTTCTAAGGCGACCCTCTCTTCCATAACAGTTTGTTGTGTTGTGTGTCTTAATGATTACAGTAGTGGTAGAGTTTTAACCCTCTGAATCCCAGCTGTTTGCTATTCCTTATTTAATCATAAGGGTAAATAAATACACACAATGCAAATGGAATTACAAGACTGTTTGGAAAAGAATTATGAATATGTTTCGCCTTGACTGTTAATACCTGTAGTTCATTTCTAGCAAAAAAAAAAAAAAAAAAAAAAAAAAAAAAAAATTGGTGTTAGTCAAAATACAGGAACATAAGTCGATGTAGTCAGTCGGGTGTGAAAGATATAATGTAAAGGGAAATAAAACGAAGTTCATATGCCATCCCCGCTATCCCCCCCATTTTATTCCTTCGATTCTACAAGCCACTTGATCATTCATAGCCTACTTGCAACACAGAGCTGCAAATCCATACCAATCGCAGTTATAGTTTTTACAAACCTATTCCTTATCAATCTTCACCACAATCACACGTTACAGGTCGTACTTGTTGAGGGAGGCGTGTCGTGAGGGAAGATATTACAGCGTTTTGCAGCAGTCAACATGTCACCCAACCTATTTACCAACCTCAGCACGCTACCTCGTTATATACAACAGTAGGTTCTGTGGCTGGACTTGATCTGAATATACCGCTTCTGATTATTAGCTGGAATAGTAAGTAAGATATATATATATATATATATATATATATATATATATATATATATATATATATATATATATATATATATATATATATATATATATATATATATATATATATATATATATATATATATATATATATATATATATATATATATATATATATATATACACACACAGTTGAGGAAGGGAGTTTCTTTACCTTCATGGGGGTCCCTCTTACCCTATAGCACACATCTTGGTCTAGTAATGGAAGAGAGTTATGAATGAATGATAGTAAATCATATAACGACGAAGATGATTGGTAGATGAATTGCCATGATATTTAAATCCTAAAGTAATATAATAATCAAGCAAGAGAGTACTATGGTCAAATAAAAGTGTGTGCTTCGTTACAGAGGCACACCATGCATGGAGGTAAAGAAACTCACTTTTACAATATTGTACCAACAACTTAATAAACGACTCTAATTCTTCACTACATTTATTTAGAGGGCTTCGGGACGATTTATGAGTACATATCTACACTGTGGGAGGGGAAGGGATGCATAGAGAAGAGGAGGGAAGTGAGTGAAGGGTGGTTGTGGTTGCAAAAGATCCAAGCGTCGAGCCAGACATACATAAATTTTAAGACATTGTGCCAAGTACGATGACAGTAACATATATAGGAACTCTAGTGAGGCTTTTATTTAGACGTGTAGCCCTGGCACCGCGGTCCCTGTGTGTGTGTGTGTGTGTGTGTGTGTGTACATGATGTGAATGGAAATGCATGTGTGTACGGCAATGTCCAATGGATTGTATTTATATTTGGTTTGTGCCGAGTGTCGTGTAGATGAGAAATAGAGCTCTCTCTCTCTCTCTCTCTCTCTCTCTCTCTCTCTCTCTCTCTCTCTCTCTCCGCAGGGGGCTATTGCCTGCAGTGATATGAGCAATACTTTAAGGGTTTTGGCGCCCCTTCGGCTCCAGCCACTCCCTTTCAGTTCTTCAACTGTCCCTCTTTTCATTTTATTTCCTTCTTGCTTGCTGTCACACCTCTCTATCACCTTTCTCTGTCGCTATATGACCTCGCTGTTGCGGCGCTAATCTCTCTCTCTCTCTCTCTCTCTCTCTCTCTCTCTCTCTCTCTCTCTCTCTCTCTCTCTCTCTCTCTCTCATTAATTTGCCTTGTTGACCTATAATATTTTTCTCTCTCAAATGCCTGTCTGTAACTCCTCCTTTCCCTCCGTGTCTCCCTCACAAAACAGAAAAAAAAATGAAATGAAATGCAAGACAAACATACATACCTACATGTGAATAGAAGCCCAAAGGCAAAGGAAATAATTTGATAAAACAACACACACACAAACACACACACATACACACAGATAGACTTAAGTGTATACCATGCCTCTGAAGTAACTTAAAGGGAGTTTTTTTTCCAGAGTACTGTACATTAGAGGGCTACTGATTCCTCTTAGCTGTGCCAGAAAACAGACACCATCAAAGGTACTAATAGGGGATCTGTTTCGTTTCATAGTTTGGGGGAATTGGTAGCACTCCAATTCTGCGTCACAAAAATATCTTCTTGTGCGTGACATCAAAGGCTATACGAGAGAGAGAGAGAGAGAGAGAGAGAGAGAGAGAGAGAGAGAGAGATAATTATATAAATATATATATATATATATATATATATATATATATATATATATATATATATATATATATATATATATATATATATATATATATATATATATATATATATATATATATATATATATATATATATATATATATATATATAGAGAGAGAGAGAGAGAGAGAGAGAGAGAGAGAGAGAGAGAGAGAGAGAGAGAGAGAGAGAGAGAGGCAAGAGAAGGAAAAAGGATGAAAAGAAAGAGAGTAATATAATGACAAACAGATCAATAATCGAGTGACACACAGACTACAGAAAAATATAGGAAGAACGAGGCAAAAAGTTAACGAGGGAAGCTAAGGAAAGAGACAACGAACAGCAAGAAGGCAAAGAAAGGATGGGAGAGAAATTTATTAATGTACACAGACGATGATTCAATATTTAAGCATAATTTTTTAAGCTCGTGTATATAAAAATTATGCGTAAATCATTTTATGCTCGTGTATATAAAGATTAATGTGATTATTTTTAAGCTCGTGTACATAAAAATTAAGCGTAATTTTGTTTAAGCTCGTGTATATTACGATTAATGTTATTTTTTTTTAAGCTCGTGTATATAAAAATTAAGCGTAATTTTTTTTAAGCTCGTGTAGATACAAATTAAGTGTAATTTGTTTAAGCTCGTGTATATAAAAATTAAGCGTAAATTATTTAAGCCCATGTACTGTATGTAAAGATTAAATGTAAATTTTTTAAGCTTTTAAGTGATTAAATTATAAAGATTAATCGTCAATTATTATTTAAGCTGGTCAATTTAGTGTTATCAAATACGCACCACCGGCCAATCATAAACGGGATGCGTATTAAATTTGTGGCCATTAAGTATCTATCATCAGCCACACCAAAAGATAATATAATAAGAATCCAAAACACAGCTTTACTTTAAATAAGAAGAGAACATTGCAAAACCTAACCTAGTCAATACAAAACACTACCAAGAAAAATTAAATACATACCCTGACTCCCATTTGGAGGTCCGAGCATCTCGCAGCTTCGGTCAACCAGACTCGGGACTGCTCGGCCAGACAGTCTAGGGAACTACAACAACAACAACCACAACTAAATACACACACACACACACACACACACACAGACAGACAAACAGAGAAACACACACACACACACACACACTCACAATTTCGAAGACCTTATCTTTCTTGGTGTCGTGCAGGATTGGTTGTCATGCAATGTGATTGAACTGTGAATATATCACCAGATTCATTGTGAAACTCCGGGAAATTCATGAAGAAAGAGTATGGAATGTACAGCCACAATCAAATATCCAGTGACACTTTCCTTCCATCGTTGTAAATATCTTGGTAATATAGAACAACAAGTGTATGATTTTGCAGCACCTCATAATAATTGGGGGTTGAGTTGACATAAGGTGTTGTATGGTTATATTTTGATTTGAGACTGATTTATTTGCACGATAGAAGGAAAGTGTCGGTCGATATTTGATTGTGGCTGTACATTGGAGTGCCTTGATCCTTCCAAATTATGCTAAGAAACAGGACCAGAATAAAAAAAAAAAAAATGGTGGCCTGTTACGGGGAATAGTTTGGAGGAATCATCATCTCCCAAAATGCCCAAACTGTACCCTCCCCTTAATACTCCATCGGGCTATTCGAAGCACACCTGGGTAGCCTACTTATATATATGGGTCGTGAGTTTACACTGTTTCTCTGTCGTGTAAATCTGAATCAAAATCATGAAGTAGTAAGAGTGTAAAACGAACACTATTTCTCTGTCAAGTATTTCTGACGCCACAAGGAACTACAGTTTATATGGATAGAAGATACAAGGGATTTTTCTATGTAGATATAATTAATTCTGTATGATAATGCATGACGTTCTTCAATTTTACTGTATTTTTATCGTGGGTAACCAGTGAGTTCTCGATTCTGCGCTGAAAACAACACGAGTATAGAAAAGAGCAGCATATTCCTCAAACATGTTCATAAATTTACTCAACTATATCTGGTGATTAAATTATTAAGAGGAAGAAAGACGACTGTGTTAGACCCGAATAACAAGGAATACGGTGTTTGCTCGAGAGAGAGAGAGAGAGAGAGAGAGAGAGAGAGAGAGACTTTGATTTGATATGATTTGAAAAATTTAGTGTTGGATAGAGAAAGAGAGAGAGAGAATTGTCAGCAACACCTCTAATTAGGATGAGTGTGACTACTGTCTTGACTTGCCGACGAATTAACCTAATAAATCTAAGACGAAGGTATGGTGAGCGGGCCTGGTGTGTGTGTGTGTGTGTGTGTGTGTGACTGGTGGACAAGGCTGCATGGTCAGTTCAATAGCTGCTCATTCCTATAAGAAGATTGGTGTCAGACGGTCTGCCTGGCCCTCTCAAGCTCCAGGTTCCACACAGCATTGACGTTTATTAATTTGAAGGTAACATTAATGGGAGATTCTATTGTTGGTGAATTGGAAGGTCTGTGATTCCTCCAAACTATGCCATGAAACAACAGATCTATTAGTACCATTGAGGGTGTCTGTTTTCTGATATAGTTAGGAGGAATCTGTAGCCTCCCAATTTACCAACAGAGAATCTCCCCTTAAGACACATAATTATAATACTTAAATATTTTAGACTTACTGAAGACTGAAGTAAAGGGGGTAGTACAGTGTTGGTAAATCCGGAGCAACTGATTCCTCAAAACTATTCCAAGCGTCAGGCCAACATTATTTTTGTTAATCTACTAACGATTTCAGGGCCCGTGTCACACTGTTTTTCGGGAATAACTCTGTAACTAAAGGTTGGATCAGTATGATGTTTTGCCACGGGTTATTTCACACCTTCCGCTAATTTTTGGCACTATAATGGATTACCAGAAGTGAATAATTAAGGCACTTGTCCCCGAGAAATGCGTCATTTTTATGAGATTTTACACTGGGATACGAACGATCATAGTGTGACGTATATACCACGTCAGTCCACAGGCTCCACCCATCCCCTTCTTTCTCTCCCTCACCCCACTCTCTCTCTCTCTGGTCTCGAAACTTTGTTCGAAAATACATCACGGTCATAAGCTTTAGTCCTAAAAATATGTATAGGTATATAATGCTAGCAGGCATTATGTTTTAATGTTATTGTTATCACTTTTTATCATATAGTGTTACATAACAGTGAGTATATATATATGGTAGAGTTGTGTACGATAACGCCAGTGCTTGACGGGATAGCAATGCTTTGTTGGAATTCAGGAGTGGTGTGTTTCATTCGTGTGAAATGGGTACACATGGACGAAGTGCTTTACACACAGTCAGATTCTGTGTGAGAGCCAACAGTGTCCGTCATGACGAAGATGTTACATTGTCCACGTGGCTGTAGGAACGCTTTTGTCATGCGGCTGTACTCTATGTACAGTTGCACACAGATGACTCAAGGCCACCTCATCCACCAATATACTGGTGTTGTATCTGGTAACAGTGGCAGCTATGAATTTAACCGAAATTCAGTCGTCTGCTCGGGCGAAAGAACCCAATTATATTTTGTCAATATGAGTGGTTTAACTATTCTCTAATAAATATCATGTAATTAAACGTATTATATTGATAATGAGTAACATGTTATAAACATTATGGACATATTACAAAAACAATATTACAACATATAATATTATATCCAAATAAAAATACATTCATTTATGTGAGAAACACGATTTTCTAATACTGCATCAGTACAGAAACCAGTTTGTCTCGCATGAAATAAAGCTTTAGTGTTTAATTATATGTGTTGCAATAATAATTAACCCTACGTCCGCCCTGATCTGTCAGTGACACCATCAGATAATAATTTACCAATACACATAAGAAATGCTTCCAATATATATATATATATATATATATATATATATATATATATATATATGACAAAACTTGTGACCATGGTGTATTTTCGAACAAAGTTTCGAAACCAGAGAGAGAGAGAGAGAGAGAGAGAGTGAGAGAGTAGGGTGGGGGAGAGAACGAAGGGGATGGGTGGACTGACGTGGTATATACGTCATACTATGATCGTTCGTATCCGAGTGTTAAATTTCATAAAAATGACGAATTTCTCGGGGACAAGTTCCTTAATTATTCAGTAGTCCTATTTCCTGGCATACTTTGGAGGAATCAAGGCTCTCTAATGTACCAAAAGGTTAAAGTGTATTACCCCCATTTCTCCTGATGCTAAAAATAAGAAATGCTATACTGACCGTCAACAGGACTCCGGTGGGACAATGGGGACATGGGCTGGCTTTGGCTACCCCTTGGCTCTTTGGCTGCTGACGTCCCTATTCTCAGGAGGTTAGTGGCTTGTCTTTCTCTTATATGATGGTTATAATAAACTTCTTCGTCGATCAGCTCCTATTATTTTGCAATGCGAATTTAGCGACGAAGAGCCTTTTCGACGTAGAGTAAGTTTAATAATACCACCCTTATTAAAGGCGCGGTCACACGAGCCAATTTTTCGTCAATTATTCACCTGCAATTTTATTATTCATCTGCAATTTTAACTGTGTTTGGTCACACGAGCTAATCGAGATTTGAGCATATTTCGGCAATTCGGTGGTGAGCATCGGAGGGAGTGGTAGCCTAATATGTTCTCGGACCAAAGAGGGCTTATTGATTTCATCTTAATAAGTTTTATAATTACTGCAATATTTATGTGATGTTCTATAACGTACATTGAATCTTATTTTCAATGCAGAGGGATAATACCAGGCCCGTTTAAATAATATTCGACGAAATATGATTAATATCTTTTGGAGGTTAGGTAAATTGCAAGTCTTAGCATTTCCCTACATTTCACGGATTTTCTTATTATACAGGGCTGGTATTATCCCTCTGCATTGAAAATATGATTCAATGTACGTTATAGAACATCACATAAATATTGCAATAGTGATAAAACTTATTAAGATTAAATCAATAAGGCCTCTTTGGTCCGAAAACATATTAGGCTTCCACTCCCTCTGATGCTCACCGCCATTTGACAACACAAGTTAAAATAGTTTTTATCAGTATTCATTGTTCTTTACTGAGATCACACACAGCATACTTTATACAACAAATATAGGCAAAATTATATTTTATATCTCTGGTGTAAGTTAATACTATACGTCGCGATACACCCTGTATACTGGCTCCTAAAGCGACGTGTTCAAACTTCTCTTATATCTCAGATGTTTTGATCTATTATGCCTTATATAAAGTATCTGACACGTTATTATGTTTTTAATATAACAAATATTATTATATAATTGCCAAATGACAAGCGAAAACTGTGTATAGTTGGGAAAATACGGGCAGGTTGTTCATTAGGCAGGTTCATCCATTCATTTTAGGTCAAGATACACCGTAAATATAAATTAAGCAAAGTTAAAGCATGTTATTTTTTTGTAATTTTGATTATTTTTTAACAAGATTCAATACAATTTGCAAATCTAAAGCCTGCAATAGCCTCAAGAAGTAACTAAAGAAATTAAGAATAACGACCAAGTCAGAGCTACGACGGAAGAACGAACACAGTGTTGACGGGAAGACCAACACCACCTCTCTCTCCTGTCTAACTTTTTACTCTATTTAGGTTAGTTTCTTTATTTGTAGGCTTTTCACCATGTTGGAACAAAGAGGTATCAGAGGTCTGGGTTCACAGTACTTTGTTGTTATAAATCATAACAGTAACGACAAGAACAATACAGCAGTAGGATCTGAGGGGAGTGAGGGGGTAAATATATCGTCGTCGTTGATGAACTTTATTTGTTTTCCCGCCAAGTGGGACCACCACAGCCACTTTCTGCTGCATCATTTTGGTCCATTTTTGTTATTTCAACAGCACACATGTATTTTAATCTATTTTTCTAGGCTTAATAACATTACAGGTGGATCATCAGCGGCCATATTTGTTCTCGATATCGTCAACACTTGACAAACAGGATCGTGTTGTGAAAATTGCCGAAATCTCGTCAATTTCAGCCAAAATTTAACCGAGTTGATATTGCAGGTAAAAAATTGACGAAAAAATGACTCGTGTGACCTCGCCTTTACTCTTGTCATGTCAGTGTACTATCAAAAACAAAACTCGTGTCGTGAAAACTGGTGAAAATATATGGTAGAGGACTAACCATACTGGGCATGAACGTTATTACTGTGGTGGGGTTTTCATTATGTTTCACAAGTTATATTACATCATTGGACAAGACAGCGACACCAACTTTGTCTTTCATAGTACACACCATGAAAAAAAAAAATGAAAAAAAAAAAAATGATCGGAGTCATTCTCGTGTGAAACATTGTGACACCTCGGAGGATCATGAGCTGTGATGATCAGTTACAGAACCATCACACACCTCGCTTCTGCTCGAATTTATTTTTCATTTTCATTTTTTATCGTGTGTACAGTGAATTACAGTACTTTTATTACTGTTGCGAATGGTTAGTGGTTTGTCTTACTCTCACCTTGTTTGTGTACGAGTGGTTAGTGGTTTGTCATACTGTCGACTTGTTTGTGTACGAGACGTTGATCGACTATGTACAGTTGTGGACACATGAAACAGACACAACACTTCAAACGGACCCCTTATGAAGCATAGAATAGGACGCGTCGCCTTTACACACAAAACAACGTCTCATCCTATACTCTATGCACAAAGAGGGGCCCCCCGTTTCAAGTGTGTCTGCTTCATATGTCTGTAACTGTACACCTTCGCCAACTCCAAATAAACTCTACGGACATACATACCCACATTATATTATTATTATTTTTGTCACATTCATTATTATTATTATTATTATTATTATTATTATTATGCAAGCATTCTATCAATCCGAGGACCATCGCCCCATGAATCCAACCTGAAGAAAAGAAGCCACTTAGAGAAAAAAAAGTTGAGCAGTTAGCTTAATAAAAACATATTAGCCTTACTCTTGAAGCCAGCCAGTCCTACACCATCAATGACAGATTCACCAAGGCCATTCCACAAAGACAAAGACCTACGGACAAACGATCGACAATACCAATATTACCAATAATATTTTCAGTACCCATCGTCTGAGGTGTCACAATGTTTCACAAAACAATTACACCTGCAGTGTTTTATTGTGTATTCTGTAAATGTTATTGTGTAGTGTGCATCACCATTTTCATACAAATGTGCGTGTTTTAAGGGGATAATATATTTTAGTAGTACATTAAAGCGCCTTGATTCCTCCAAAGCATGCCAGGAAACGGGACCAGATAAACAAAAATAATGGTGGCCTTTTACTTGGAATAGTTTGGAGGAATCAGTTGCTGCAGATTTACCAACACTGTACTACCCCCTTAAATCCCCGTGTACAATTACCAGGTTTCATTACCTGCATTGTTGTTTTCACTTTGTAGAATTAATCCTTCACTGAATGTTATTAGTATGTGTGATGGGATTTATAAAGCCAATATATCAAATGATTGCATTAGGTCAGTGTATGTAATTTATTTTTACTTTACCCAGCACAACCCAACCCTGACTTAACTTAACCTAATCTAACCTAGACAATCCTAACCTAACCTCAACTAACCTCACCCAACGTAACCCATCCTCACTTCACCTAACCGAACCAAATCAAACCAAACCTCACCTTACCTCAACCTAACCAAGCCAAACCAAATCAAATTAAATCAAACCAAACCTCAACAAACTTCACACAACCTAACCTAACCTAACCTCACCACCAGCCACAGCACCCGACCCAGCAGTAGCCCACGACAAGAACCTCACTCGAGTATGGGTGTGTGAGAATCCGGAAAAAGGAATTAAAGACATTAGGGTTCGAGCCTTGGCCACTAAGGTTGGGAGGCCAGACTACACCACTCCACCGGACTGTTCGGGTGAGTCTGTCATTAGTTTCTTTATATTTATAGTAATGGTAGGCTAAGTAATGAAGCAGCATAAAGGTCGTCTGTTCCCTGGCATAGTTTGGAGGAATCACAGATCTTCCAATTCACCAACAAGAGAATCTCCCCTTTTAATTGAGTAATACACAATAGACAGTTTCCGTGTCGGTGTGATAACAAATATGTGTTGATTAAATAGATCAAACATTATGTGATATGTATTATGATAATAGTAAATCATATAACGAAGTATTTTGACACATTAACGTTTATAATTGTATGTGTTTTGTTTATGACGATATAATGGTAAGCCAAGTAATGAAGTATATAGCAACATTACCGTTTATAACTTTAATCAGTTTCTTTTAGTGAACACATTCCATGATGTCGACAGCAATGGAGGCTTCTGATTCCTCCTGACTATGGGTCGATTCCACAGTCATTCGTAGTGGTTTGTAAGCACGCAAACGAAAGAATGTTAGCCGTGTAAATGTCTTATGGGTAAATTATTTAATGAATCTGGCGAGTAAATTATGCAGTGATCATCATTATCTTACTGTTTCATAGATTTTGTGAATGTGGATACTCAGCTTTTGGAAAATAATGAAGCCTCACAGGTGTCGTTGGTTGGGAAGCTAACAAACCAATACTACTGTGGAATCGACCCTATGCTACGAAACACGCTCCTTCCATAATATATTGTAGGTGGTGTTTGGTGGCTGTGTTTGAAGGAAGGAGGGAAGGGAAAGGAAGGAAAAAATGAGGGGAGATTATTTTCTCAATCCTCCTCTTCCTCCCCATAGAATTTTGCCCTCCCTCCTTTAAATCTCCTCTGATATTATCCCTCCCTCCCCTTCTCCCTTATATCTCCCCTCCTTAATTTTTTCCTTTATCCTTCCCTTCTTCCCCTCCTCCTTCCTTAAATCTCCACGCATTTCTTCCCTCCCTCCCTCCCTTAAAACACAAATATGCCACATAAAAATCCCAGAACCTACAATTTTCTTACTACATCACAGGGTCCCTTTAAAATGTACTGCATCTAATCCCCTTTAAGAAATGGTGTTTATCTTTGTATATTGTTTATTTATTCTTATTGACTCCCTTGTTTGTTTACTTATGCTAATCCCTTGTTTACTTATACCAGTAGAGTCCCTTATTTACATATTTTTGGAAAATCTTTTATTGTTTAATTAAATATGTAAATTTCCTTGTTTACTAATAGAGTCCCTTAATTAATTGTTTACTTATCCATATAGAGTCCCTTAATTAATTGTTTACTTATCCATATAGAGTCCTTTAATTAATTGTTTACTTATCCATATAGAGTCCCTTAATTAATTGTTTACTTATCCATATAGAATCACTTAATTGTTTACATATCCTCATAGAATCTCGGGTTGCGGTCACGTGCTCTGATGCCCGGCCTACCGTATCCGACGCCTCACAAACCGAAGTGGTCCCAGGCGTGGTGTTGTATTACTGCGATGTCGACAGTCAATACACCAGCTTCGGGACAGGACAGCCGGTTAGAATATCAGAGTGTGGAGAAGATGGACAGTGGACCGAAGTGCTGGACGTCTGCATGGAGAGTAAGTTATATATATTATAGTTGTTGGTTGGTTCATATAATAATAATAATAATAATAATAATAATAATAATTTTTTTGCAATCAGATCTATATGTACAGCCACAATCAATATCTTGATAATAAAAAAACAACACATGCATGATTTTGCAGCACCTCATGATAATAATTGAGGGGGTTGAGTTGACATAAGGTGTTGTATGATAATATTTAGCTATGATACTGATTTATTTGCACAATGGAAGGAAAGTGTCGGTGGATATTTGATTGTAGCTGTACCTCCAACGATATAATAATAATAATAATAATAATAATAATAATAATAATGGACCTAGTTGTACAGTCAGTTAACCCAACCAAGATTATCATGGTGTTTGATAGAGAGTGAAGTATAGAGTCAGTCTTTTACACATCACGTTACAATTTACAGTAATTATTGACTTGAGGGGAGACTCTTTTGTTGGTGAATTGGAAAGTCTCCAATTCCTACAAACTGTGCTACAAAACAGATCCCATATTAGTGTACAGCCACAATCAAATAACCACCGATACTTTCCTTCCATTGTGCAAATAAATCAGTATCATAGCTAAATATTATCATACAACACCTTATGTCAACTCAACCCCCTCAATTATTATCATGAGGTGCTGCAAAATCATGCATGTGTTGTTTTTTATTATCAAGATATTTACTACAAAGGGAAAAAAATGTCTGTGGATATTTAATTTTGGCTGTACCATTGAGGGTGTCTGTTTTCTGGTATAGTTAGGAGATATCAGTAGCCTTTCAATTTACTAACTAGAGAATCTCCCCTTAAGGACCCTGTGATCGTGTTTCGTGGCAATATTTGAAGGACTCAATTACCTCCAATTTTCTGACAACATCACAAGGTCCCTTAACAAGAGTGTGTGTGTGTGTGGTCTTTCCTCCTCTTTCCAGATTGCATAGCTCCGAGAGACTGCTGCGATGTGGCCGCCTTAGGGTTTAACTCGAATCATGACGTAGTCTTCCATATATCAGCCTCGGGTTCCCAAGAAGACTTGGAAGAAGTGAGTACTGTACCAAATGTGGAAAGGGCCTTAGGCAAGAACGTTAGTGGTGTGGTGTGTCTATGGAGTTATCGTACTGGTACAGATGTGGAAAGGAGTTTCTTTACCTCCATGGTGTCCCTCTATACCAGGGATACACAACCTTTTGGGCTCCTCGTGCCACAAGATCAAACTTAAAACTCATTGAGGGCCGCAAGATTTATGTTAAGCAAAAATGTAGACATTTTTGGTGCTTGATGGTAAAAATATAGTACTTAAAAGACTTAATCCATTGCGTTATAAAACTGTGATTAATCCTTACCTGGCATACAGGACACAGTCTTCTTAATGCTATTTTTGACACTGTGATTCATAGACAATCTTCTTTATGTTCGGTTGAAACTTTGTTGTTTTTATTTTTTACCATTTATTACCTACTAAGGGCCGCCAGAGGGTTGCATGAAGGCCACATACGGCCCGTGGACTGTCAGTTGTGCATCCCTGCTCTATACCCTAGCGCACACACCTTGATTTGACCACAACACTCCTGGACAAGGTGGAATCAAAGGCTTTTCGTCTCATCAACTCTCCTCCTCTTACTAATTCACTACAACCTCTCTCTCTTCGCCGCAATGTTGCATAACTTTCTCTCTTCTATCGCTACTACACTGGACATTGCTCTTTTGAATTCTCTCAATGTATGCTTCCTCCCCTCAGGAGAGCATGCAACACTCGTCAAGCCTCTCGTTCTCACCCCTTTTCTGTCCAACTACCTAATGCAAGAGTTAACCGGTACTCTCAGTCTTTCATATACACAACTGGTCAACTCTGAAACACTCTACCTTCATCCATCTTTCCACCTTACTACGACTTATGTTCCTTCAAACGCAATGTGTCTAGGCATCTCGAACGAAATTGGACATGATTTTGGACACTCTGACAAAACCTACGCAGATGGGGACAGTGAGCGGGCCCGTGGCCTTTAGTCCCCATCTTTTTTAATATAGAAAAAAAAAATAATAATGATCTCTTGCTTAATTTTTATTTTACATTATGATTAAAATATCCTGGCAACTCATCTCCCAATCATCTTCGTCGTTATATAAGTTACTGTCATTCATTCAGGGTAAGAAGAACTACCATGAGGGTAAAGAAACTCCCTTCCACAACTGTACTACACTGTCGTATACTCCATGCATGGATAATCATGCCTATGACAGAGGGGTGAGTAGGAGGCTATAGAAGTTGACAAGGAGAGAGGGAAATGATAAATATATGAAAGAGGGTGGAAGCGAGAAAATTGTAATAAATGAAAGGGGCTAATGATGGGGTGGAGGTTACTAAACCTTTTCACCCTTAAATTAAAATAAATTAAGTTCAATTTAAAACAACTGAAGTTTAATTTAAAACAACTAAACTTCAAATTAAAATACTTGAAGTTTAATTTAAAAGAACTGAAGTTTAATTTAAATGAACTGAAGTTTAATTTAAAATATTTGAAGTTTAATTTAAAATATTTGAAGTTTAATTTAAAAACACTGAAGTTTTATTTTAAATGAATGAACTTTAAATTAAAATAAAACAACTAATTTAATTAATTGATCGTAGACTAATATATGAATGTGTGATTTGTAATGTAAAGGAGATTTCCTTTGTAAGATTATATAAACAATTACATAAATTGCAATTACAAAACATTCTGGGAAAATTAAACATGATAATAATAACTGGGATTCCTTTACTATTATTCGTCAAAAAAGTAAAAACAATCACGTGTGATTTGACAAAATAAATAAATCATTATATAAAATTGTAAATAAATGAAAATAAAATAAAAATAAAGTAAAGTATAAAACATTACAATGCCTTTGTTTGCAGTATTAGACTGAAGTATATAGGTATTTATTGAAAGAATTACCGTTTTGTAGCTGTGTTGCCAGATCCGGCTAGGTCTCATTATTATGCCCAGGTCATTTCCTGTACTTTACCACGGTTATTTCCCGGTAGTTTGCCCAGGTTAGGTCCCAGTAGTTTGCTCAGGTTACGTCCCGGTAGTCTGCTGTGGTCTAGGTTAGGTTTAAGGTCATGTAAGGTCAGGCTAATATAAAAATGCCCCATTTGAATATGCTTTATCTTGGAAATGGAGCATTTGCAGAGGAAATGCCATAGAAGAAAATAGTCTTAAATGGTCTAAATAAGTGGGTAATGAAGGTAGAAAAACCGTACGCAATAACGGAAATTCTTTCAATATTTACAATTATTTCATTGTCATCGTACTGAGGACCTTGGAACGTTATAACGCACACCCATAATATCAACAGTGATTACTGAAGGGTTTACTGTACACGGATTTAAAGGAAAAGATAAAATACACACCCAAGCATATACATAAACTACACACCAATGCATATAATTATACAGTAGTGGACTTACTCACACACATAGCAGAGTTACCCCATAAAGTACAACTCAGTTATATCATTTCAACTCCCATTTTCTGTATCATTATAGGCCAGTCACCCCTGTGACCTATCAACCATTAGAGGTCACTGGCTTAGGCCTCTCCCTGCATGTTTACCTTTTCATCTACACCATGCAACCTTGTCTACCTATATACAAACTAATTATTCCATATATTGTAATATAAAATACTCTATTCAGCAATGCATAACACATGTATATATGGAGTGGTAATTCACAATGACGTGAAGAGCAGCATGCTAGGAAAACCCCACTTTTTATAGACAAAAAGTATTTAATATGGACGTTTCTGAGGCAACTACCTCCCTCTTCAGCAGTACAGCAGTACTGCAGTACTGCTGAAGAGAGAGGTAGTTGCCTCCGAAACGTCCATATTAAATACTTTTTGTCTATAAAAAGTGAGTTTTTCTTAACATGTATATATGTATATGTAAAAACAAAATGCTTGCATACTCTCACTGTAACATGTACATTTCTATGTTGTAAAAAATATCACATCACGAACACCCTCACTAGCAAATCAGGGGTTGCTGATGGTGTAATGGTTAGCACACTCGCCTCGCAAACGAGAGCAAGGATAGCAACCTTATAGGCTGGGGGAAGATGTGTTGATGTAACAAGACTGACTGCCTTGATGACCAACACCTTGAGTCGATAGGCATAAAGCCCTAAATCTTCTTTCTTCTAGTAAATTAAGAAATACAGCTGCCGCTGATACAGGAATGGTTTCTGTATTCTACCATAGCAGTTAACGGACTAAATACGCCACAGAGATGCTTCACAAGCTCTCATAGTTTTTGCACTGGATAAAAGGGGACAGCATAAGTTGATCTAGCAAGTAGCAACAACATCAATAACCTTCGTATCATTTGCACCATAGACTAGCCAACTCAACCCATCACCATACATTATCTTCATTCACGCACTCCTGAGTCCTATACCACTCGGCCATATTCAAGAAAATTCATGGTTTATACGATGGCGTGGTACCGGTACGATGGCTCTGCTGTTTGTCTATGGAGCTATTCGTACCATTACGACACCATCGTCAACACCACGAATGTTCTTGCATACGGCCCAATGATTTTTAAATACCCTATGAACGTGTTTGAAAAGTGGAGGCTTCTGATTCCTCCTGATGATGCCACGAAACAAGCTCCTTCCATATAGGTGTGTGTGTGTGTGTTTGTCTTTCGTGGCAACAATATTTCAAAGACCCCTTTATCTCCTATTTTCCGACTGTATCACAGGGTCCCTTAATTTTCCAGATGCAATGTGCCTTGGGAAATGATGAGACGGACCCTTTGGGGAGCTGGCTACTGGTACTGAGGCACGAAAAAGGCTCCAATGACCTCAAACTAGAAGAATATGGACACAAGTTTGGCTTTGGCGACCCGAGCAATCCTGTACCAACCTATTTCCTAGGTAGGTGAATTAATGAGTGAGGACAAGTTGTGTATGTAATCAGCTACAAGATAAATAAATGAATGAGGTCAAGTTGTGTGTGTAATCAGCTGCAAGATGAATAAATAAATGAATGAATAAGGACAAGTTGTGTATGTAATCATTATTATGTCTATTGTTATTTGGACTGATAAATTAGATACTGTACTATATACAGCATTATTATTATATTCAAGTCACATAATAAATTTCAATTAAAAATGTGGTACTGTACAGCTCCATTGAATGTATCTCTGTTTATTAATGGAAATGTATGTGTGTATTATTAATAATGTATTTCACTTTTTACTGGAACTATCGATGTATCTTTCCTAACATGTGTAGACATTCTTTACTCATTCACAAATACAAACATTCCTTCATAAACATTCTTTCAACCTGAAGCCCCACACATACAACATACTTATTCCCTCACATCAACCTGAAGCCCCACACATACAACATACTTATTCCCTCACATCAACCTGAAGCCCCACACATACAACATACTTATTCCCTCACATCAACCTGAAGCCCCACACATACAACATACTTATTCCCTCACATCAACCTGAAGCCCCACACATACAACATACTTATTCCCTCACATCAACCTGAAGCCCCACACATACAACATACTTATTCCCTCACATCAACCTGAAGCCCCACACATACAACATACTTATTCCCTCACATCAACCTGAAGCCCCACACATACAACATACTTATTCCCTCACATCAACCTGAAGCCCCACACATACAACATACTTATTCCCTCACATCAACCTGAAGCCCCACACATACAACATACTTATTCCCTCACATCAACCTGAAGCCCCACACATACAACATACTTATTCCCTCACATCAACCTGAAGCCCCACACATACAACATACTTATTCCCTCACATCAACCTGAAGCCCCACACATACAACATACTTATTCCCTCACATCAACCTGAAGCCCCACACATACAACATACTTATTCCCTCACATCAACCTGAAGCCCCACACATACAACATACTTATTCCCTCACATCAACCTGAAGCCCCACACATACAACATACTTATTCCCTCACATCAACCTGAAGCCCCACACATACAACATACTTATTCCCTCACATCAACCTGAAGCCCCACACATACAACATACTTATTCCCTCACATCAACCTGAAGCCCCACACATACAACATACTTATTCCCTCACATCAACCTGAAGCCCCACACATACAACATACTTATTCCCTCACATCAACCTGAAGCCCAACACATACAACATACTTATTCCCTCACATCAACCTGAAGCCCAACACATACAACATACTTATTCCCTCACATCAACCTGAAGCCCAACACATACAACATACTTATTCCCTCACATCAACCTGAAGCCCAACACATACAACATACTTATTCCCTCACATCAACCTGAAGCCCAACACATACAACATACATTATAATTATAAACTGTATGCAAGGACATTTGTGGTGCAAACAATGGTGTGATACCGGTACGACAGTTCTGTTGTTTGCCTATGGAGTCATTGTACCCGTACCACGCCATCGTATGCACCACAAATGTCCTTGCATACGGCCTGATGATTCATGATAGCTGAGAGGTATGGTACTATACAGAGGTTGGGATAGGTGATTACCAGGCATATTCTCTCCTCCAAGTCTTCCCACTCCCCGTCTGTTTCACTCTTTTAATTAAAGGGAGAAGCACCTCATTTTGGTCCGCTGGAGGGCTACTGATTCCTCCAAGCTATCCCAGGTAGCAAATTGTGCACCTCAATGATACTTAGAGGGGATCTGTTTCGTAGCATAGTTAAGAGGAATTAGTAGCCCAACAATTTACTAATAAAAAACAGGCTTTCTCCCTATAACTCGTACATACCAGGCCTCCCTATAACTCATCCACACCAATTATTACCTTCTTCAGGAATCAACAAGCTGGCAATGATGACGAAAGGTGTGAACGGGGAACCCAGACCCTTGGTAATGTCGGTACGTACTGTAAACCCAAAAATGAAGGGGTATAATTATATAGTATACTTTAGTACATTGGAGTGCCTTGATTCCTCCAAAGTATACCAGAAAAAAAGGACCAAATTGAAAATAGTAATAGTGGGCTGTTGCTTGGAATAGTTTGGGGAAATTAAGTACGGTACTCCAGATTTACCACCACCAACACTCTACTCAGTCTACTGTATTATAATTATACTCTAAACAACATATCTCACCTTACTAACATTGAGGTGATATGTTTCCTGGCTTACTATACTTTGGAGGAATCGGTAGCACTCCAATTTACCGTCAAGAGATTCTCCTCTTAAGGGGGAAGTTTTGTTTGGTAAATCTGGAGTAATTGAATCCTCCAAACTATTCCAAGCAACAGAACACCATTATTTTTGCACTTCTGGTCCTGTTTCCTAGCATATTTTGGAGGAATCAAGGCACTCCAATGTACCAAAAACGAATTACCACCTAAATTAATGGAGGGAGGGTAAATATGAGGGGGGATTTAAGGGAGGGAGAGAAGGAGGGAGGGAGCGAAAGTATGAGAGGAGATTTAAGGGAGGAGGGAAGGGCAGGGAAGGAAAAAATGAGGGGAGGTTATTTTCTCAATCCTTCTTTTCCTCCCCATAAAATTTTGCCCTCCCTCCTTCAAATCTCCTCTGATATTTTCCCTCCCTTCCCTCCTCACTTAAATCTCCCATAATTTTTTTTCCTCCCTCCTTCCCTTCTTCCCTCCCTCCTTCCTTAAATCTTTTATTTCTTCCAACCCTCCTTCCCTTAAAACACAAATATGCCACTTAAAAATCATTTGAATATCAATACTGAATTGTATTGAATAGTTTGTTGTAGTAAAGGCATACAACACAGGAGAAAGCCGGACAATGCTTACCAACCCCCAGACACCTTTATAAGTCCACAAAATAAAATATGAATATTGTTATGTTGTGCTGTAGATAAAAACAATATTAAAGGGAGGATGTCTTTTTGTTAAGCTGGAGTGCTTCTGATTCCTCCAAACTATGCCACGAAACAGATATCCCCTATTAGTAACATTACGGTCGTCTGTTTCCTGGCATAGTGTGGAGGAATCAGTAGCACTCCAGTTTACAAAAGACGTCCTCCTCTTAAATTATACATATAAATATTATGTTTTCCTTAACAGATCGTGATGTATCTACCTGATAACTCTCTCATCCATGCCACTTACGGCTCTGTATTGGTGGATGTCGATACAATGACACTAACTTCTCTGGGCGACTACTACGGCAATGCTGGTAAGGTGGGAAGAGGAGATGGGTGGGTGGGAAAGGGTTAAAATAAAATACAACAAATTAATTAATTGGTTGAGGGTGGTATTTTTAAACTACTACTGTACTTCGACCAAAAGGCTCTTCGTCAGTCGTCACCCATTGATATTATTTTGCAATACGAATTGAGCAACGACGAGCCTTTTCCTAGAAGAAGAAGAAGTTTAATAACATCACCTTAAGAGCATTGGTTGGAACTAGGTGGAGAAACTGAGAATGTATAATCAGTGAGGGAGGAATTAATGAATATGTGGTGTTCAGAGATGATGCTTTCGGAGAACTGAAAGGTATATACTCGACAAAGTTCATGACATCTCCCCCTCCCCCCCAAAAAAAAAGAAAAAAAAAAAGCATCACATTTCCACAATTTTTCTCGTCGTGCCAATAAAATGATCAGTAAAGTGAACAAAAACTGATTCTGATCAGGATCACCACAAGAATCCATAAATTCTTCCTACATCATAGACAGCTTGAGAACAATTAACACTAATGCCAGGTTGAAATAAAGCTGTGGAGGATAGCATATGCCTCAAGGTATAGATTATAGTCATTCTATTCTGTGAAGGCGAGATGGTGTGATCGGCTAATCAGCATGTCCGTTAGCCATGTTGACAGATAGTCACCAAATCTGTCAGTTGACCCGTGTAATATATATTTGACAGTGTAATCATATTTGAAGTCGAAAACGAGTCCAAGTCGCGCATCTCCGTGTGACATCACGCATGGGATGGTGTTCCTCGCCATAGTCAACTCCCAGCCGCATTTTTGCCAAGTCTGGCGGGCTTATTGCTGGGCAAAAATCATGGTGGTTGGAAGGAGAATAACGCTTGGGTTATAACGATAAAACCAACCATGGGATAATCTTTGAAATAGTCTTATTCTCTTTCCCAGCTTATTTTACTGGACCTGACCTAACCTAACTTAACTTAACCTAAACTGGACCTAACCTAACCTAACCAAATCAAGAGTTGGCACTTATCCGTATAAAGTTCACGAATATGTAGGCCTACATTTCATTTATTATTTGGTGATTTTCTGTGCAGTAGGCGGCTGTAGGGGTAGAAGTAGAAGAGATAGAGAATAGATTAATTTTACATAGATTACCAAGCAATGAGAAAGCAAGAAATAAGGGTAAGACATTGAAAGAATTGCCGTTATCGCTTACGGTTTTTCTACCTTCATTACCCACTTATTCAGACAATTCTAAGACTATTTTCTTCAATGGCATTTCCTCCTCAAAGGCCCCATTTTCAGGATAGGGCTTATTCAAATGGGGCACTTTGAAATTAGCCTGACCTTACATAACCTAGCCTAGACCACAGCAGACTACCGGGGCCTAACCTGGGCAAATTACCGGGAAATAATCGTGTTAAATTACAGGAAATGACTGGGGCAAAATACTGGAACCTAGCTGGATCTGGCAACACTGCTACAAAACGGCAATTCTTTCAATAAATACGGATATAAGTGGATGCGTCAGTACAACATTCAAAGACCCATTAATTTTTCATATTTAATTTTTCATTCTTACAGTGTATCCACATTTGATATGCTCTTTGTATATACAAAAATAAATATGTTTTTACCTATATGAAATAAAAATATTATGCACAATCACTCAGAAGTGATTTATGAGGCATCATCGAATTTTGTCTCCGTGTGACGTCATCCAACACAATTAAAAAATATGCGCTAACGGGCTTGTGTGAGAATCTTGTGATTTGTGTTCTCTTAAACCATGTGATTAAAAGTTCATGGTGAAGGATATGATATCCTGTTTATTTAGAATGAAAGATTTGGCAGATGCGCATTCTTCGTGGGATTATCCCTGCCACAGCATTTCGCCTTTATGAAATGGAACCACTATAGCAGCCATGTTACGCTGTGTCACATGTACAGCCACAATCAAATATTCACCGACACTTTCCTTCCATCGTAGTAAATATCTTGGTATCAAAGATCAACACGTGTATGATTTTGCAGCACCTCATAATAATAATTGAGGGGGTTGAGTTGATATAAGGTGTTGTATGGTTATATTTTGAAATGATACTGATATATTTGCATGATGGAAGGAAGGTGTCGTTGGTTATTAGATTGTGGATGTACACTCACCAACAAAAGGGCTGTCACTCACCCACCTCTTCTTAAAGGATAATATAAAAGAGGAGCCGTAACCGCTTTTGTTGACAGCTGTACTGATTGGAGCTAATTCCTGAGGGAAGTAAATTATTCATATTTATTCCCAATATCATTTGATTAGGCAGTTTTTATACAGTATGCCTAGAAAACCTTTACATCTCTTTTGAGAAAATGTATTTGGAAATTAAACTCATCACACATGGAAGTCACTTATATTAAGCGAGAAATAAGTTTATAATCACCTTGGCAGAGGTGATAGTGTAGCAGGCAACCCTTATGTATATAGTTGAACATATTTCAGGTTAGCTAAAGAACTTTATATGTAACACACTAACACATGAACAGCAGAACAATAAAGATACGAGACTAGACGAACACAAACTTGTTTGCCATTGACCCTAAGTGAAGATAACATAACATCTTTCACTACATAATAACCACGCATTACAATGGCATCTTTCTAGCAACTCAGGATTTAAGTAAAAACAAACAAACAGACAAGGTAAACAAACTATAACCATCCACCTCTCCTGACTTGGTCCATCCACGCCCCCATGCAGGTGACATGCTGTGGAAGAGTTTAGGCAACACCTACTGTAGTCAAACCTCATTTGCTGGCAGTCGTGAGTGTTGGTGGGGTGACGACACACCCGCCCGTAAGGTAAGGCCATTCATATTACCTCGATCCATATTCAAGAACATTCGTAGTGTTGACGATGGTGTGGTACTGGTACGATGACACCATAGACACACTACATAGCCATTGTACCGATACCATACCATCATCAAAACAAAGGATATTCTTACATATGATGGTTACTTCGAGCCATATTCAAGAATATTCATGGTGTTGACGATGGTGTGGTACTGGTACGATGACTCCATAGACACACTAAATATCCATCGTACCAATACCACACCATAATCAGCACCACCAGTATTCTTACATACGTTCCCCTCCTGTTCCACTTGATCATATTCTTCCCATTTGGTCCTGTAGGGTTGTAATTAAATTGTTCATGTAGCAGACTGATTTGCAACACTGTTTGGGGAGCTACTTAAGCCCCAGTTTATCTAGAACAGATAATTCCCTAAAATCGTGTTCTCCACAGAGTTTCTTGACCAGTGATAAACCGATGTGGGGGCGGAATGAACTTAAAAAACTGCTGGTCTGGATCCGACCACAGGACTGCGACACAAGTAAGAATTTGGGTGTGAAGGGAAGGTGGGGGAGAAAAAGAAAAAGAAAATGTTGAAAGGAGGAGGAAGAGGAGGAGTCACATAAACCTCAGAGCAAAGGTCATAAAAGTTGAGGGTCGAAGCTTCCTGGGCCCCAGCATGGCTTTGTATATGGGTAACATTCTTACTAGGTATCCTCATGGGCCTGAGTTCAGGATTTGTCACTTTATCATCTGTATGCAAACTTTGTGAGGAGGAGTAGTGCCCTCCAGGAACCTCGGTGGGTTTCAAGGCCCGTAATGACATGCTCGGTACAGGACCATAGCCTACATGCTTACTATTTTATTTTTTTCATATTTTTTTTTCTAGTGTTTAATAATACAGTAAAAATAAGTACCGTGGGAGAATACATGCTATATTTAAGCCAAGTAAGTCATTATTTTTTTTAAAAACTCCAGTAAGCACTTAAAAATTTGTAAAGGAATAATAGTTTAAGATATAATCACAGTAAAATAATATAATGACATAACCTCTCTTATCCCTCGTTCCCACACTAGGGCTGAGCTGTCCCCCTCTGGTGAACTCCAGTCTGGTGATAGATGAGGG
The DNA here is from genome assembly GCA_033782935.1 of Petrolisthes cinctipes. NCBI lineage: Eukaryota > Metazoa > Arthropoda > Malacostraca > Decapoda > Porcellanidae > Petrolisthes > Petrolisthes cinctipes. Next base: position 1,841,496 of record JAWQEG010001395.1, on the reverse strand, counting down.
TGATGTGCCTCTGAGTCGTGTCCCCGACTCCACTATCCCCTTCACCTGTGCAGAGGAATGGATGGTGGTGAAAGGGCCATCCTATCCTAAGGGTTTAGTTACTTGTACAGTCAACCCTGGACAGACACCACAGTGGGTTCCTGATGAATGTGAATGTGAGTTCTATAAGAGAGGAGGCTTACATTTGTGTGTGTGTGTGTGTGTGTGTGTGTGTGTGTGTGTGTGTGTGTGATCTAATTAAATCGGTACATAGGCTCGATATTGTATTTACTACTGTATTAATGATCTGCTTATTCATAAATCTGTATATCTTGTTATATGTCTTATTTATTATGTACTGTATACATATACATTATACATGTATTATACATATACATTATTACTATACAATGGTAATTCTTCATAGTTAAAGCCATACAAACACAGGTTGAAAGTTAATAATTTTATATGAACACGGAGGAATTTCATTGAGAAACTTTTTTCTTTTTAGTCGCCACTGTAGCTATTATCGTACAGTATTTACTGATGTAACCCAGCCCCAGAAATAGGGCTGTGATGGCATACTCTATACCAAACACTGCAATGGTAGTGAGAATGGTGTACTGTAGTCCCATTTGGTGGCCTTATACATAGTAACTAAAACTCTTTGTTATAGAATGAATATCTCATCCTCTTCAATGAGTGAATTCAATCCCCTGGCCATTATGAGTTCACTATGATTACCATTTATTCATCCATCGATTATATCATAATTTTATAAATTCATACACACACTGATCCATTAATTTATCCATATTCCAGTCCAATCCGTCTCCTTTTTATACATACTGTATTGTACATTCACACTGATTCAATAATTTATCCATATTTCATCCATCCATCCATCCTTCCACTATTTCATCCCTTTATGCATTCATTCACACTCTGATTCATTATTTTATTCCAGTGGAGTGTCCGAGTGACTACACCTTGAGCCAGGATGAAACAGCATGCTTCAACTTCACCACTGAGACAGGACATGGGATGGATGCTGTTGACAGGTGTGTGTGTGTGTGTGTGTGTGTGTGTAATTAGTTATCTTAGCGTGTCTGTGATTAACATACTTATGGTTGTGTGTGTGTATGTGTTTGTGCTACTCAGTTATCTTAGCAGGTCTGTAAGTAAAGTCAGGATAAAGTAAGAATCTCAATAGGCCACGCCCTCTCCTGATTGTGCTCATACGGCTGGCAGCGGTATCTGTAGCACCAACCATAATTAATAACTATATTTGAGTATACTAATTACTAATTTTAGCTTTGTCACAAGTTTACAGTTTTCAGCAACTCATATTTCAGTTTTTCATGCGTCATTCATTACACTTGACAACGACATCAGAGTTCGGAAACTTTTCATTTTAGTCGGATCTTTAATTATGTTTGAAATGATGTTTAATGGTTCACGGTGGCGAGCAGTCTGCCAGGCCTATGTAAGGGGAGTCAAGTACACGTCCTATTATAGGGGTGTAATGTTGGGCCCGCCAGCACAGGCATAAGGCTCAAGCAGAGGTAATTTCCCCTGCAATCAAAAACAACAACACGCGAAGGTAGCCTTACTGGCTACTGGAGAGGAGGGTCACTCCACTGTCCACCCATACCCCTAACCCATGGTAGACCAGCTGGTACAACAAGACTTCCCGGTCAAGCTAGAAATATTGTCCTTAACGTGTTCAAGTACACTCGTGATACGTAATTTCTGACCAGAGACGAACGGCAGGCACCCACCACACATACCCTGCAAACGAACTCAGCCTCTATATGTGTACTGGGTGGGGAAATGAGCAATACCAGACGATTCGAAGCTTTCTGCTCTTCACACTCTGGTCAGAAATTATATATCACGAGTTGGACTTCGATAAAAGAGAAATTGCACAAAAATGAATGCAAAACTACAGGTATTAAAACATTCTTTTATTGTTCAATGGATTAAATAATAGATGTTATCAGTGCCATGGTCGGATGTCAAGTGGCGGCAACGAGACCAGTACGAGTATATGTCCGTTATCTACGGCGTTGACGGGAAAGGGGGCATGGCTTATTGAGATTCTTATTTTGTCCCGACTTCTAGTACATGTACAGTCTGTCAATGATGCACGTACCCTACCCTTGTTCAGTTACTCGCAGTTTAGCTGGTAAAATCTGGAGTAGAAAGCAGGGGTATCTGACAGCAGATATTAGATCGACCAATCACAATCACTGTAAGTTAACCCTGCTTACTACTCCAGATTTTACCAGCTAAAACTGCGAGTAACTGAGCGAGGGTGGGGTACGTGCATCATTGACAGAGTGTACATTTGCGGCACAGAGTCCTTGATCAGGGTGTAAGGGGCAGTCTGGTCAAGGACTATGTGCTGCAATTGTACTTATTTTGACTAACATAATTGAATTGTGTGTTCACCGATAATATAGAAAGATATACAGTAGGTTTAATTAATAGACGCTTTGTTGTTATTGTTGTTGCTAGTGTTAAATGTTGTCTAGCTCATTTTTAGTTCAGTTTTAACTCTGCCTTCCCATTATTGTTGCTAGTGTTGTAGGTTAAATGTTGTATAGCTCATTTTTAGTTCAGTTTTAACTCTGCCCTTCTAGGTGTGTACAGGAAGGAGCCTACCTACCCTATATCACTGACCCGGATGACCTATTGGGGGACACGAATGTCACATACTACATCGCCAATGTTGTCAAGTGAGTCAGCTTAATTTAAAATATTTCACTACAAGTATAGCTATAATTTACTATTATAAAATTTTACCATAGGTTAGTGATTTTCTCTCATAAAGTGATATACTCGTAATTAAATGAAGTGTCCCTGTGGTGTGTGTGTGTGTGTGTGTGTGTGTGTGTGTGTGTGTGTGTGTGTTGGTAATAAAAGCTGACTATAATATTGAACCCATCATTATAGTTATTTTCCATCATAATCTGACTTCCTTGTAACTAAATGAGGCGTGTCCCTGAGGTGTGTGTGTGGGCGAGTGTGATCTTTGGGTTGGTAATAAAAGCTGACTATAATATATAACCTATACTGTGTGTGTGTGTGCTTTGAGAGAGAGAGAGAGAGAGAGAGAGAGAGAGAGAGAGAGAGAGAGGAGAGAGAGAGAGAGAGAGAGAGAGAGAGAGAGAGAGAGAGAGAGAGAGAGAGAGAGAGAGAGAGAGAGAGTGTGTGTTGTGTGTGTGTTACCCTACTCTTATATACAGTACTGTGGTATTCTGTATCCTGGTGGCATAATTTGGAGGAATCAATAATAACCTTTCAGTTTGACCACAAAAGACTGCCTCCTTAAGGGGTTCCAGTATTACAGTGTTGGTAAATATGGAGCAACAACTGATTGCTCCACCAAACTATTCCAAACAACAGGCCACCATTATTTTTGTTCATCCGGTTCTGTTTCCTAGCATACTTTGAAGGAATCGAGGCACTCCAATGTACCAAGTGAATGAATACTATACTATCCCCTTCACCCATAAGTTGTTTTTATCTACACTTCAGGACAGACCAATCCATCTACCCAGCCATCAACGCCTCCACTTACGGTGATCTGGGCTACACTGCCATAAATGATACCTCGGTAATGTCTGAACACCCTTACTCATTCTCTCGTGACATATATCCATGTGTGTGTGTGTGTGTGTGTGAAGCTAATATTCAAATTAGGAATATGTGAGAGACTAATAGTTTTATTCGTCTCCTTTGTTACATGTACAGCCACAATCAAATAACCACTGACACCTTCCTTCCATCGTGCAAATAAATCAGTATCATATCAAACTATAATCTTACAACACTTTACGTAAACTCAATCCCTTCAATTATTATTGTGAGGTGCTGAAAAATCATACACGTGTTGTTCTTTATTACCAAGATATTTACTACGATGGAAGGAAAGTGTCGGTGAATATTTGATTGTGGCTGTACAGTACTATTTCACTGCTACATGGTCACTTCTAGGGCTGAATGCAAGAATATCCATGGTGTATAAGACAGCGTGGTACAGGTACGACGGCTCTGTTGTTTTGTCTATGGAGCCGTCCTACCGGTACTACACCATCGTCAACACCACGAATGTTCTTGACTACGGCCCCTAATATCACATGTTCTATTCCAGGGTTCTTCAAACTACGGGACCCGACCCATTACTGGGTTGCCAATTCCTCCAAACTGGGTTGCAGGCTCACAAAAATAAATACATGAATAAAATAAAATAATAATGTTCGTGACAATAAAATAAATATGGAGTTCATGCATGACTCAACCTAACATATTTTTATACTCAAATAATCATATATTTAATTATGAATAAAACAAAATCATTGCACAAATATTAGCCTTCTTGAGAGAGAAAGAGAGAGAGAAATTCTGGTTAGAATGCCGTTTTATCATAATTATTGCGTTTCAGTTTCCGGCCTTGTAATTTTTTACGTTGATAATGCTGGTCATTTGTAAAAGATCTTCCTGTATGGGTCGCGAGAATGATTTCATAATAAAAACTGGGTCACGACAGAAAAAGTTTGAAGAACGCTGTTCTAATCTACTATTGTACCTTGTAACCTGTCGTTCTTCCCACAGAATACAGCGATATCAGATTGTATTCTTTTGGCCAGCCCGGTGCTGTATAGTGTATTACATTGTAAGACTCTCGCCAACATCGCCTGCATGCTGCCAGGTGAGTACGTTCAAGTCTGTAGTTAACTATCGGTTAATTTGAGTTTAATTCGTCTCCGTTATTTTGATCTTGTGGAAAGATGAGTTGCAAACAATTTGTGCCATAATGTTTACCTGTTTTATTTCACTTGGTAATGATATTGTACAAACTTGGGTAAGAACAATTCGATTTGACGACACCACCTAAAGTGCTCAGTGTGGTACAGCTACAATCAAATAACCACCTACACTTTCCTTCCATCGTGCAAATAAATCAGTATCATATCAAAATAAAATCATACAACACCTTACGTCAACTCAACCCCCTCAATTATTATTTTGAGGTGCTGCAATATCATACAGGTGTTGTTCTTTATTACAAAGATATTTACTGCGATGGAAAGAAAATGTCGGTGGATATTTGATTGTGGCTGTAGGTATCATTAAACAAGGAATAGGTTCTTCGTCGCATAATTTGTGTTAAAAAAATAATAAGAACTAAACGACGAAGATCCTTTTTCAGGTTAAACAGAGTAGCCTTTTCCACGTTTAACAATACCAGCCTCAGTGAGTTGGTGTTTCCTGTTCTTCCTTTGTAGCAAGGTGTCCAGAGGAGTACAGGTTGGTGGAGGGTCGTTGTTTCAGGCTGATGCAGACAACCACACCAGAAGGCTTCTTGGATAACCTTTATACATGTAACGCAGAAGGGTCCGCCTTGGCTTACCCACAAACCGAAGCCACCATAAAGGGGCTTACCAAGATGGCTATGGTAAGGAGGGCGACTTTGTGTGTGTGTGTGTGTGTGTGTGTGTGTGTGTGTGTGTGTGTGTGTGTGTGTGATCGTTATTGTTATTGTATGATCAATTTTCCCATACTAAATCAATATTTGTGTGTGACATAATTATTGTTATCGTAAGGTTAATTTTCCCCTATTAAATTAATCTGTCTATGTGAGAGAGAGAGAGAGAGAGAGAGAGAGAGAGAGAGAGAGAGAGAGAGAGAGAGAGAGAGAGAGAGAGAGAGAGAGAGAGAGAGAGAGAGATCATTATTGTTATTATGAGGTCAGTTTTCCCATATTTAATAAATCCATTAAAAACTGTTCAATTTGTGTTTTATATAAATGGGTGTACTGTATCAAAATTTGGTTAAGTTTGTTTATGGGTCCAATGAACTGAATTACGTGGAAAGGGTGTTTAAGTTATAAAATATATAATTAATATGTGTGTACGTTTTTGTACGTTGGAGTGCCTTGGTTCCTCCAGAGTATGCCAGGAAACAGGACCAGATTGTGAAAAAAATAATGGTGTCCTGTTGCTTAGAATAGTTTGAAGGAATCATTTGCCTCCAGACTTACCAACACTGTACAGTACTACCCCATTAAGGTTTGCACAAAGTAAATAAATTAAGCTTGGGATGGGTGAGGGAGGGAAGAAGAGATAGAAGACTTGTATAGGGTTAGGTAAAGTGAGAGAGGGAAAGAAAGACAAATAACTTCACGTACCTTAAGAGGAGTACCTCTTTTAGTAAATTGGAAGGCTACTGATTCCTCCAAACTATGCCAGAAACCAGACCACCTTTATATACAATTAGGGGATCTATTTTCTTGCATTGTTCAAAATGGGTTATTTTTAATGGTAAGTTGGAGGGCTATTGATTCCTTCCTCCAGTCTATGATATGAAACAGATCCCTGATTAAAGTAGCACTAATGTTGTCTGTTTCCTGACACATTTTGGTGGAATCATAGACCTTCCAATTCACCAACAATAGAATCTCCCCTTACCCTAATGATGGATGCCTGGTGTTATTCCAGGAGGAGATAAATTGGGGCAACGTCACAGAACCTGTCAACATCGCCTTGGGCCTCAACCTCAAGTATGTTATCCGTTTGTTTCGTTATTTGTCCAAGGTGTAAACAATACAAACCAAACGAGATTATGATAGTTTACACCATTTATACCCCGATAGTTTGCCCAGGTTAGGTCTCGGTAGTTTGCCGTGGTCTAGGCTAGGTTAGGTAAGGTCAGGTTAGGTTAGGCTAATTTCCAAATTATGTTTGTATCGAAAACGGGGTATCTCCGAGAGAAACACCATAGATGAAAAGTGTCTTAGAATGGTCCAAAATAGTGAGTAATAATACTAAAATATACAATATAGTGAATGAAGTACTTCTCTACTTCTACCGATTATTCAAATATGTAAAAGCTGGAAAATATTATACATGAAATTGAAACGGTTAACATCTGAATATGTAGTTTTTATAATAATTTGTAAAAAAATATTATTATAGAATCACCTACAGGTTCAGTACTATTAATCAGTATAAATTAATTAGGTTCATGTAATGTTCCATTTCTTTATACCAAGTTTATATGTAATATTCTTAAAAAAAAAAAAAAAAAAAAAAAAATATATATATATATATATATATATATATATATATATATATATATATATATATATATATATATATATATATATATATATATATATATATATATATATATATATATATATATATATATATACAGTACTTGTAATTATCGTGGTAAACTTTAGCTCGCTCCACCTCCCCAAACCTCGATCATTAAAGTGGACAACTTATACCTCTTACTTCCAAGAGAAAAAGTCTTCGGGTGGTATTACTGTATTAGACTACTTCTTTAAGGAGAAATTATCTTTGTCACTCTGTTCCCATTATTTTGCAATGCGAGTTTAGCAACGAAACGCCTTTTCCTCGAAGAGCAAATTTAGTAATAGTACCCACACTGTGTAAGATCCACAGACTGTGGAGCAACAAGTAATGAGGGCCACCCACTCCAATAATAATAATAATAATAATAATAATAATAATAATAATACTTGATAACTTTGAACCATAGTGCAGTGGGGGTCCTCTCGTGGTGGTCTTATAAAATTCGGAGATATCCTCTTTCTTGTGTTGTGTGCTCAGTGAATGGGAGATTTTTTCGAGAGTAAATTGTTGGGCTACTGATTCCTCCAAACTATGCCATGAAACATCCCTCATTAAAGTAACAGAAGGGTTTTGGCGCCCCTTCGGCCACAGTCGCTCCCTTTCAGTTCTTTAACTGTCCCTCTTTTCATTTTATTTCCTTCCTTCCTGCTGTCACACCTCTCTGTCACCTTTCTTTGGCGCTATATGACCTCGCTGTTGTGGCGCCTAATGTCAATCAATCAATCCCTCATTAAAGTAACATTATGGTCATATTTTTCCTGGAATATTTTGGAGGAATCACATACCTTCCAATTTACCAACTTGTCAAGAATCTTTGGTTAATGCATGGTTAAGGTGGTAGTTCTTTTTTGGTACATTGGAGTGCCTTGATTCTTCCAAAGTATGTAAGGAAACAGGATCAGAAGAGCAAAAATAATGGTGTTCTGTTGCTTGGAATAGTTTGGAGGATTCAGTTGCTCCAGAATTACCAACACAAAACTTCCCCCTCAATGAAAGGTATGGAAATATTCTCATTTGAAATTAAATTGGATGAATCAGTTTCATTACCTCTGAATACAGTATAAGAACAATAATAATTTACTATGCACATGATAAAGATATATACAGTACTTAATATTGACCACGACTGTACATACAGTGATAATAAACATGAAGAGTCTAAGAGTCTACAGAATTTAACACAGTATATATTGAGGAATTTTAACCACAGCCCTTGAAACCCTGCCTATTCTTGTATATGACCCTATGACTATGAGCCATATTCAAGAACATCTCGGGGTCCATACGATGGTCGTGGTACCAATACGATGACTCCATAGACAAACAAACAACAGAGCCATTGTATCACTAACACGTTATTGTCAGCACCACGAATATTCGGTATTTATTGAAAGAATTGCCGTTTTGTACGTGTGTTGCCAGATCCTGCTAGGTCCCAGTATTTTGCCCCGGTCATTTCCTGTACATTACCACGGTTATTTCCCGGTAGTTTGCCCAGGTTTGGTCCCGGTAGTTTGTCCAGATTAGGTCCCGGTAGTTTGCCCAGGTTAGGTCCCGGTAGTCTACTGTGGTCTAGGTTAGGTTAGGTAAGGTCAGGTAAGGTCAAGCTAATTTCAAAATGTCTTATTTGAATATCTTGGAAATATTTGCGGAGAAAATGCCATAGAAAAAAAAAACAGTCTTAGAATGGTCTAAATAAGTGGTAGAATTTCCGTACGCGATAACGGCAATTTTTTCAGTATTTCCCGAATATTTTTACATATGACCCCGTAATGCACGACACCTCTCAAAAAAAAAAAAAAAAAAACCTCTCCCTCGTCCCCCAGTTTTGAGGGTGAGAACCTGACTGCGAACGGCCTCTACGCCCCGGATAACGACGTGACCAGGATCGTCCAAACCTCTGGCCTCACTAGTAACAACTACACCTTTCTCACCGTCGAGGCCTCAAGTCTAACGTGGTCCCTAACACCGACCTCCACTAACGCCTCAACGCAACACTTCTTCTGCGAGTTCCATGGGCCTATAGGCGAGTTTGTTGGTTCGGGAATTGCTTACTTACAGCAAACATTTCATAACAGATAGATAGATAGGTAGATAGATAGGCTGGTTAATACATATAGAAAATCTGTGAGTAGATAACAAAAGCAATTGCTATTATAATTTTAATGATCTTTCTTTAGTGTATTCGATAAGGGAAATATTCCTAACTTTCAGATATTACAACCTATATTAGGTAAACCATACACAAGGGCTTAGATTTTATTAAATTTATTCTGACGAGAGGATTTTGTATGGAGCAGGAAAAATCACTATAATATAAGTCACACCTAAAATATACTATTCTTACATAATTGGAGAGAGACGTCATTCTCACTTGCTCTGGCTCTAGCCTTGTCCATCCCTTCCAACAGGCTGTTCCATGATTGAGATCCCTGGCGATGAGAATATGACCACTATCGGTCTACTACACCCAACCTCTTATCGAAACTTCGTTGGTCAGATCCTGAATATCACGTGGGTTCCAACAATTGTGATTGTTATAGCCTCTAATTATTATTATTATTATTATTATTATTATTATTATTATTATTATTATTATTATTATTATTATTTGCATAGACATATATATAGGTATATTAATATTGATACTTAGGTTGTTCTCCCTTCCTCCTTGGAGCCATTCCTTTACTCACTCACTTCTCCCGATATTCTTACCCTCTTCCCTCCTTACATCCTTCCTTCCCTCCACCTTCCTTGCTTCTTTCCTCCTCCATCCTTCCCATCGCCTTTGTTTCATCCATCCATTCCTGTATTCCTTCCTTCCTTCCCTCCACCTTCCTCCCTCTCCCCCTGGAGTAGGGAGCTATGAATACCTTCCCAGCATCCCTAATTGTCGTAAAAGGCAACTAGAAGGGGATTTTACTTCTCCAAATGTTACCTTTTGTGCGCCTATTGCGCGCCTATTTGGGCGACAGATATATATAGAGAAATCGCTTTGTTTGAATACATGTTTATATAGGGAAATTTACTTATGGGAGGCCACTGCCTCACGCTGATAATTTACCGAGACCTTATACTTCAATATGTAGGGTACAGTAAAGTATTTGGTAATTGTGATTTGATTATGAGTCACAGTAGCAATGAATATAAGTTGTTACCAAAGAAATAACAGTACAGAAGCACACTAGAAGTGAGAGGTAGGGTTCCAGAGTCACCCACCAACTCTCACAGAATACACACGTACACCTCTCCACACACACACACCCTGACACACACACGTACACTTCTCCACATACACACACTCTGTCACTCTATAAATATATCGTATTAATGATCATTACGTAATTGATAGACGTTAAGTCCAAATACCAAATATATGGGGTTCCAAGGCTGGCTGTAACACTATAATTTAAGGCAGGTTCACACTGGCAAAATCTTGGCCACTTTCTCCTAGAAAGTGCTCCCGGGAGGTGTTTCCGGCCTCTTTTCCCGAAATTTTATGCCGCGATAGAGAGACTGACATGTCGGTTGTTTTTCGCCGGAATCGCGGCCGATTGCCGGGATTGGCGGGAAATCAAACCTGCGAACCAATCAGAGTGCTGCACTGCAGGAAGACTAGTTTTCTATGATCTTACAGAATTAATTTACAAGTAATACAAGGAGTCTTAGTTGAGGCTGGAACCGAGTGATTGAGCCTGGGACCTGGGTCGAGAGGCCTCTTATAAAGCCTTGGAGCGCCAATACTCCAGCCACCCTAACCATCCACCGCTGAAAAAAATTAGCCATGTTTTGCGGCTGGAAAGGGGGGGTTGCTCTCGATAAATATTTGTGGTCTTTAGTTAATCAACTGATGCTTCAGAGAGTGTGACAGGAATTTCTTCTTACGCTCGACCATTGACATTGTGAAGGCAGGTGTTGGTTGGTAGGGTGTAAGGTTGGGGGCAACAAGTCCTCGACAATGGAGAGGGGGATACACAGGATGTGAGGGAGCGGGAAACTGACCGAGTGAGAGAGAGAAGCTGGCTGGGGGAAGCGTTTGTTTTGTTTGTTATTTGGACTTTACAGCTATCAACTTCGTAATGGTCATTAAGGCGATATATTTATAGAGTGCGTGTATGTGGAGAAGTGTACGTATGTGTGTCAATGTGTGTGTGTGTGGAGAAGTTTATGTGTGTATTGCATGGTGTCTGTGAGAGTGTCTGGGGAGAGGCAGGTTGTAGCATGGGTATTGGGGAGCGGTTATTAGCATCACGCGGAAACTGGATTTAGACGCGCTTCAGGGAACGGCTGTGGATTTGGGCCACTCTTGGACACAAAAACACTTTCTGTGAAAGCATCGCACATAAAAAAATAAAATGGTGCTGATTTGGGGTTCGACGCGCATAAGGTGAATCGCACATTGAGAACACGCGCAATAGGCGAACCTATTGTATTACTGTCCCACCTCTCAATCACCTTCTTACTCGGGCGCTATATGACCTCTCTGTTGCAGCGCCTAATATTAATCAATCAATCATTCCTCTCTCGCCCATGCAGTACTTCCACCCTAACCAAGCCTCTCTCCCCCAGGTGCATCCCAGGTTACTTCGTGGGGGCCGAGTTGGGAAACAAGACTCCTCAGTACGTGAAGTGTAAGGGACAGCTGGGAGGATGGGTCATGCCGGAGACAGAAGAACCATTTTTGTCGCTCATCCCTTGCATCGGAGTTATCGGTTAGTGTTTATTTATATATAGTAGTTTTTTTTTTTTATATACTATAGACCTTCAATATAAAGTAAATAAATACTTGTATCCACCACTTCATAATACAGTCAGTCCCTTATTGGAGACCACCAAATGTTTTACCAGGAATCTGTTATTCATTGCCAAAGAGATTAAAGGATTTACTGAGCCTGCTTTAAAAGGAGTGTGCTAAATTTAATCATCGTACATGGAGGGAATACTGTACCTCACCCTCAGGACTGTAGGTTGCCATTCATTGACTATATATCCTCTTTCATCCACTCGTACTTTTCCATCTCCAAACCACCTTTCTTCTCCATCTTCACATATTTACTTATTATCTGTTTCCTCTCCCACACCAGTATTTTTTTCCTTTACCACACCACCTTTTTCCCATCTTGGCATCTCCACTTACAATGTGTCCTCTTTCCTCCACCAGCATGCAATGAAACCGTAGCTGAACCACCCATGGGACCAGATTACATGACAATCTGGTACGAGGCTAACTACCGCTTCGAGACCAAGTCGTTCTATTACGTCTGCAAACAACGTGGAATGAGAACGGAGATCGGGGAAAAACATCAGCGCTTCAGATGTACCGAGTATAATGGGACGTATGCCTATGATCGCCAGAATGTGTCGGAGTGTACGAGTGAGTGTTGTTGTATCACTGGTGCTGTTTTATGCTTGTGTGTGTTTAAGTTATATTATTCTTTGTATATGTATATATCTTTTTTACTTTGAGTTTTAACTTCTTATTGTATTTGTTGGTTATGTCTCATGGGCAAACTGGGGGCTATGGCTTTCCCCAAACTAGGTTACTAAGCAGATTCCCTATTCTTATACTGATGTAGTGTGTTTTAAAGGAATCTGTAGCCTTCCAATTTCCACCGCTAGTGTAAAACTAAATTATGTATGGATACGTCTTTGGTTCATTTTAACAAACCTCAGACAATTGAAGTTAACCTCTACCTCCTTATAGGATGCTACAATTCACCTGATGAGTCCAAGTTTAACATAAAAATCAATTGGACTGATGCCACTTACCTAATTGGCGACCAGCTGAACGCCATCTGTAAACCTGGCCATAAGACTGTCAAACTAATGGACACTCAGACAATAAACTGCACTGCTGATGGGTGGCAAGTTCATCAGTGCCATAAGGGTGAGTTGAACTTATTACTTAATATTACAGAGACTACCTTTCTGATTTGGTTGAAATTTAGCACACCTACAGAATGGACCTTTCTGGAATAGGTCCTGTTTTTATATTTTCCAATACTACTATACAGTATTGCTAAGGAAGTGAAATGGACATGATCAATACCTTTTGTTGCCTATTGCTTATAATATGGTTTTATTATACAGTTTCTTGCATTTTGATTCTATTTTTGCATATTTTCCTTGGAGTTCCTCATAATAGGTGTACATGTTATTTATAGCATATCGACCATCCTGCCTCTCTTTTTCATCCTGTACATCAACCCCCCCTTTTTTTTCATGTGCTATAGATCTTTCGTCAATTTACCTTAATCCCATTTTTCTTTTGAAGCCTGTCTCGAGGAGCCGAATGTGACACTGGCAACAACAGACTGGATGAGCGGAGTACTATGGGCCGAGAAATCCACAGTCAATGCCACCTGCCACAACAACAGTCTCTTTATCGAAGCCCAATCACAAACACGTGCTGTGAAGTGTGTGGACAAGGAGTGGGAAGTAGAACCTGGTTGTCAGAAAGGTGAGTGAAGGCAGTGACTGGTTGGAGAAAATTTGAGTTCAGGAAGTGTTGGCGGAGAGGGTAGCTAGCATTGCTCTTAGGATTATAGTTTGTGTTGTATTTTACATACTACAGAGAAAACTGCTAACCCAATGGACAGAATAATATACTAAAATTTATTAAGAATAATGCAATGGAAGACTAATACCAGTACTGTATCTGATAACTGCTCCTTCAAAATGAGAATTTTATAATATGAGTGTAAATAGGGCAAGATGTGAAAACACTAAAATAAAACAGAATCTCGTTCTCCTTACCTAACCAAATTAAGTGAGCTTTTTACGTTATTCTACTCCCACATATTTTTTCTGTCTCCCTACCTATATTTACTTACATATAAATTTTTTTACAGTGTGTAGTGGCTCACCAACAGTTAGTAATGCAACAGTGGAACTGCTGAACCGGGTGTGGTCAGTGGGGGAACATGCACAAGTGACTTGCATCCCGGAGCACAGGTTTGAATCTGAGGCAAGTGATGAGGCCAAAGTCCAGTGTACTGCTGATGGGTGGGAGAACAAGCAAGGCTGTGTTAAAGGTAAGAATATGTGTGTTTGGTGCAGAGGGTTAGATACCACAGATTACTAATGTTAAATGTATTGTCGTTGCAGTTAAAATTACAATATAATATAAAACACACAAACATGACATCAGAGAATTATACTGTACATATTTGTCAGTGTGTCTGGACCAGGCAACAGCGGAATCTGCACAAACAAATTGGAATGCGAGTGCTGTTTATCCCGTTGGCGCTAACGTGACAGCCACCTGTCTCCCTAACTACGCCCTCATCCCCAGCAACGACACCACACACCAGCTAGTGTGCCAAGCCGACGGCTGGTATGCCGAGAATGAGTGCAAGTTGTGTAAGTACTGTACTGAGTTGTGACTATAATAGGTGGTTCTAACTCTCTTGAAGCACAGGAGATTAATAGTGTTGGTACATACAGTACAAGAACATATTCAGAGTTGTTCGAGCCTGGATTGAAAACACACACAAACTTTCCTACCTGATGTAATAACAGGTTTGTGTAATATTTTGTCAAGACCATCCTTGGAAAGTTGATGATGGGAAAGGCCCTGGGAGTGGATGGAATAACAGCTGAAATGTTGAAGTGGGGGGGGAAGGTAGTGGTGGAGTGGATGTTGCTTATATGCACATTGGCTTGGAGGCAGGGAGAGGTGCGAGAGGATTGGAGGAGAGCCATAATTGTGGCTTTGTATAAGGGAAAGGGAGTAGGGATGAGTGTGGTAGCTATAGGGGAATACGCCTTCTTAGTGTACAGAGGGAGGGGTATGGGAAGGTCCTTACTGAAACTCTGATTGAAGTAACAGGGAATAAAGTTAGTGAGGAGCAGGGAGTGTTCAGATAGGGTAGTGGTTGTGTGGATCAGATTTTTGCATTAAAATCAGCAGTGGAGAAATATATTGGGAATGGTAGGAAGTTGTATGCTCCCTTCATGAACTTGGAGAAGGCATACGATAGGCAATGATAGGAGAGCTATGACAGAAGTGGTGAGGATTTACAATGTTGCGGGGTGTTTGCTGAAAGGCATTGAGGCCTTTTATGCAGAGGCAGCAGCATGTGTGTGAATAGAGGGTGATCTAAGTGAGAATGTTAAAATTAGTGTAGGGTTGAGGCTGGGGTGTGTCATGTCACCATGGCTGTTCAAAATATATATACAGTAAATGGATGGTTGTATGAGAGAGATGAAGGCCAAAATGGATGGCCTTGGGGGTAAAGCTGACATTGAATGGAGTAAATTGGTCCTTGGTGGCAAGCTTATGTGTAGATGACACTGTGTTGATGGCTCAGAGTGAAAGGGAGTTACAGAGGGTGGTGGTGAGTTTCAGTCTGTGTGTCAAACGAAGAAAACTAAAGGTGAATGTTGGTAAAAGTAAGGTGATGGTATATGAGAGAGCAGAAAATGAAGTGCTTGACTCTGCCACACCCTACAGAGTGGAAGTACTAACTGGGACTAAATGTGAGATAACTCTCGGTGGTGATATGATGGAGGAAGTGAAGGAGTTTAAGTACTTGGGAAAAGTTCTCTGTAAACATGGAAGTATGGAAGGAGAAATTAGGGAGAGAGCAGTGAGGGGTAGACAGGTCATAGGATCCCTGGGGAGGATTATGATGGGTAGAATTGTGAGTATAGAATTGAAAAGGAGACTAAGAAACAGTATATTCCTGCTAATACTGCTAATAATCTGAGACATGGACTGGGTGTTGGGTTCATAAGACTAGAATAGGTGCAGTAGAAATGAGTTACATGAGAGGAGCATGTGTACTTACCAGGTGAGATAGAGAAAGTAATGAGAGTGTGTATGAGAGATATGGTATGAGTGAGAAAGCAATTGGTATTGAGTGTGGGGTAGTTGAGAAGGTGAAGCGTAATACATTGTGGTTTGTTTGGACATGTAGAGAGAATGCAAGATGAGGAGTTTGTAAAGAAGGTGTATGGAAGTGAAGTTGTGGTACCAGGTGTGAGAGGCAGACCTCCGGGGAGATGGCAGAACAGAGTGGAAGAGTATGTGGGGGAGAGAAACCTGAGGGGCAGAGTATAGGGTTTGACCAAGTAAGGAGGGAGTGTTAGAACAGGGAAAACTGGAGACATTTTTGCCATAGGCACCCCCTTGGGGGGAGTTCCCAGAGGGAATGAGGCATTGGAGCTATAGAGAGATAGATAAACCATCCTCAGGCTCAATATGATAAGGATAACAACTTCAGGATCTGATACTTTCTACAATATCTTAAATATTCCTTAGAGTCTGACTAGAATTCCGGCCCACAGTCCCATGCTTGTGAATTGTTTCCTTCCAATCTGTGGTTCTTAACTTTCCTGGATTTGCTGATCATATAATTTCTTAAAAGTACTATAGTGTCATGAGTGTTGTCTGGATCTGGTACATTAAAAGGAAATATCCCAACCAATCATACTATTTTTTTTTCTCTCTCTCTCTTTTTAAAATGTGTGATGCAGCCTATTTAGTGAGAAAATAGACGAGGTAATGGTTCACAGGGTAACTGGTTCAGGAAGCAACTTGACTTTGCACCAACGTAAATAATACTCCCTGAAGTGATTAAAGTGCTAATTAACTCGGTTTCCATTATCTTGACTCAAAGGTAAGCACGACCAGTGTAACCCTACTGTATACTTTTCTTACACACCAGGTCACATACAGTACTTCACATCAGCCCCCCATCACAAACAACACACACTACCACAACCCACATCACACTATACACCCATTTACACAACATCATGCCCAAAAGTAAGTCTAAATATCAGCCAAACACCAACACACCATAAACTTCTTCTCTAACTTGAGTGGCCTTCTGCAGTGTGCCTCGAGGCCCCGCAGGTCGACAACGCTACTACAGACTGGGATGAGACCCTAGCGTGGGGTGAAGGCGACATTGTTAATGCCACCTGCAATGAAGACTACCATTTTATCGACAACTTGAATAAGTGGCAGAGTATGGAGTGCAGTGGAGGAGAGTGGAAGAACTTACCTGGGTGTCAGAAAGGTGAGACAAGTTGAATTTGGCCTTTTTTAATATATATTGAGGAAGGTGAGGACTAATATACTCTCACACCTCCATCCATTCTACCCCACAGCTGTTGTCGTACCAGATTGTCAACGAGAACCAACCATTTTCAACGCCCAGACGGACTGGACGAACAGCAAGTTGTGGAGGTACGGGAACCACTTGACTGCCACCTGCGATGACAGCTTCTACTTCAAGTCCACCCTTAACAACGGCACTGAGGTGTACCACAAAAAGAGGGACGTAGAGTGCTATATGACCGGTTGGGAAAATGTGGGCCAGTGTGAGGGAGGTAAGTATGTTAGTGGGAGGTGGCAGTAGGTGATAGATAGCTAGACAGACAGAAAGGTTTATGCATGAGGTTTCACGTATCGACATATGTATAGTATTATTAGTACTGCATAACTGTACTACAATATTCTAACCACTTGTACCCCACTTTTCTATTCCTTTTCTCTCCACAGTGTTAGGAATCAAGTGTAACAACGACGCCCCCACCGTGACCACCAGCAACACAGTGCTCAGTCACACCTGGACTGGCACCTTTACATATATGGTAGACGAGACCATCACCTACACCTGTATTGCCAGCCATCTCCATCTGTCGGACGGAAACAGTGTCTCAACTGTAAGGTGTGACTTCGAGGGATGGGAGGATACAACCGGTTGTGAGAAAGGTGAAGAGCGATGTGCATGGAGGGGTGAGAGAAGAGTATGTAAAGAAGTGAGGAGAGGACAGTACATGAGGTAAAATGAAGGGTGAGAGAATGGTACAGTATGTGAGGGGTGAGAGGCTGATATGTGAGCAGTGAAATGAAGATTGATGAGGACTGGGGAGTGGTGAAGGTAAGATGGATAACAGGGAGGAAAAATTGTTTCGAAAATAAATAAAATGTCACAGCTCTTTAGTCCTAGAGGAAAGAATGAGAAATGTCCTCACAGATCTATCATAAATCTTGAACACAATACTGTATGTTTCCTTTGTCTCGTTTAGTCCTCGAGGAATTTTGCAGAATCCTAATGGTTAAAAATATTTTCTCAATTATTTGTCAATCCTTCTCACCTCTGTTTTACTCTGTGAGATCTAACCCTGGCTTTCCTTCTGATACGGCCAATCTTTTTGGTTTTCTATTTTCCCACTAACTCCTCTTATGGTATTATCATCAATAAACACTGAATTCCTCATTACATCCGAAGTGGTCCATAAAGATCTCTCTCCTGACCCCAAGGAACATGGTCCAAACAAATCGTCTCATGTACTCAAAGAACGGTCTGCTTAATTTACACATAATTTAGGTCGTCTCTTGCATCATTCTCTTCTTTCAAAACACTTCCTTTCTATTGAAAACACGTTTTGAAGCCATCTTAATGAAACATTACCAATGTGATCCCCCTTTCCACCTATTACCTTGATTTCCACTACTAAGGAAGTCTTCTGATGTAAGCTGTTATATAAGATGTACAATATCCTCTTTCCTTATCACCAGAAAATATTTTGAACGCTTTATTCATGGCTGATCTTCCAAGTAAAACATAAGAGTGCTGAGAGGTGAGAGGAGGGTTGATGAAGTACAGTACAGTACTCTAATAATAATGAGGGAGAATTCAAATGAGGGCTGGTGAAGAAAGATAGTACAGTAAAAAGCATAAAGTTGGGAAGGAAGGTGAGGGCAGGAATATCTTTGAGATGAAGAGAAAGTAGAAAAACTCTAGATGATACATAAAGTTAACAGTATCTAATCCTCACTCCATTCCATCAGTGTGTGTGGACGAACCAACGGTGGAAGGAGGTGACACTAACTGGGACTCAGGGAAGGTATGGCCAGTGGGATCCATCGTCAACGTCACCTGCGAATCTGACTTACGCCTCCTGCCCGATGGAAACCAAACACAGCAGATCCAGTGTACCGACCAGGGCTGGGAGACTGGTAGTCCATGTCAGACAGGTGAGGGCTGGGAGATTTGATGGTGCATTAATCGTATAGTTTGGTAGCTGTTGTTGTTGTTGTTGTTGATATTCTCCTGGGGCAGAATGGCCTCCTGCCCCACAGTACACTCTGGTTGCAGTGAAAAAACAAATTAATATAAAGGACCGGCTGGCCCATATATCCTGGGCTACCGAAGCAAATTTCAGGAAGATGGGACCAGAGCTTACTGGACCAGGTAATCTGGGGGCCTCCGACCGCCAGGGAGATTGGGGGGAAGGGCTTTGATCCCACAGCCAGTACTGTGGGCCCAAGTCCACGTTACCACAAGAGCTACAAGTGGGGCTGCACCTTCCATGAGACCAGTCCTGAAGGGATAATAAAGGGGGAAGGATAATCCACCCCCGTGTGCTGGCGGTCCACACAGCAATGAAAAAGAAAAAGAAAAAAAAAATAAATAAAAAAAAAAAAAAAAAATATATATATATATATATATATATATATATATATATATATATATATATATATATATATATATATATATATATATATATATATATATATATATATATATATATATATATATATATATATATATATATATATATATATATATATATATATAAGAGCCTCCGGTTGCAGTTCACCTCACGTGGAGTTTTAATCCATGTGAGCAGATATTGTCAAATCCACTAGAAAGTGACCAGTTCCTTTAACAATCTTCATTCTAGCCATGTGGGGGATGGCTGGTATTCACAGAACATAAAGTCAACCCCTGGGCAAGAGTTTGGTAGTAAATCAGTGTTTTGATAGTCATACTGTACACAAAACGTTTATAAACCAAACTCGTACAGTCACAATCCAAATTATGTATCCAAGCCTGCTTTAACGCATTTGACAAAGACAGGAATAACCATGAATGAGTTAAGACAGGAATGACCAGCGGAAAAGTTTCAGTGATGTGTCAAACAATGAATAATTTCAAGGGGCCTGGATGCTAATTTTGGCTCACGACTGTACTTTTAATGTTCTGTTAATATAAAGATAAATCTTGACCCTTGTCTCTGTACTGTATTCATCAGTAAATCTAAAATCAATCTCCCACCACCTGTCAACTCTTGTCACCTTCATTATCCACTGATCTTTTTCCACTTACAACATAATGTACCATCTTCTTCCACCTATACCCTACCCTGAAACCTCTGCCACATACTGTACACTCACTTTTTTTCTACTTTTGATATTTCTTCCACATCCTGTTAACTATGTCATCTTCTACTACCTGCTGCTTTCATCATCCTGCCACCTGGTCTATCCTCTGTCACTTCCCTTCACCTATAACATAACTTTCCGGCTACCACTTTCCGTTCCCTTCCTCAACTTGTGCCCCTCCTTCAGTGTGTATGGGTGAACCAAACTTTGGGAATTTGAGCCTGGTGTGGCCGTCCAGTGGTGCATGGGGAGTAAACCAAAACCAGACTGCTCCATGTCCCTTGGGTTACCTTACCAATGACTACTCAGAGAACGCCACTTATACCTGCACGGCCTCTGGTTGGTCCAGTCTCACCACCTGTCAGAAAGGTAAGTATAATTGGGTTCATGAAAGATCAACAATAATATACAAAATACTGCATGCGTATCAGACACTAACTGCCGTACATCTTAATGTGTGCAACCTTGAATTTGAACACTAGATGCAGTGTTAACTGCCCCGAAATCATTATGTACTGAATCCATTACACAATGAACAATATCTCAAAACTGTATTTGCAACTTTGTTCCTGGAAAATATTACACAATACAATATCCTTCTCTCTGGCATAAAACACTCTCCTAAAGGAACACACATGTCCAAGCAGTACTCAAAACATTTTGTCAACATAAACAAGTGGAACTGCATTCTCATTATATGTATTTCGTAAAGTGACTTTCTAAGTCTTCAGAATTTTTTTACAGTACACTACTTTAAAATACTGTACCTTGTACTTAGTATTATGAAACACATATTTGGCATATCACATATGCTCTTCATTATTTTCAGTATTTCTCAGCGGTTTTTCTTGCCCAGTAAAGCACATCCATCTGTCTGCCTCCCCCAGCTTGTATCGAAATACCAGCCTTGGTGAACGCCGCTGGGGAAACATGGGATGAGAACACATGGATTGTGGGAGACACAGTAAACATCAGTTGCCCATACAGTCACCTCACACCACAAGGGTCAACCAACGTCACACACGGCTGTACTGATGATGGTTGGACAAATTCATCATACTGTATTAAAGGTGGGCAAATAGAGAGAAAAAGGAGAAAAAATAGAGAGATGATTCTTTAGAGGATAATTAATTTTTGTTGTGGGGGAACTGGAGGTCCTATTGATTCCTGCAAACTATGCTAGAAAACAGATATCCCATTCAGTTTACCCTCATATTATGTTGAGGTACTGGTACTTAAAGTTTGGGGGAATCAGCAGCCATTCATAATTATCACCCTGTAGAGATGACCCCTAACACCACCTTCTTGTAATGTACAGTGTGCCTGCCTCCAATGGGCTTACCTGAAAACATGACTTGGCCTGAAGGAGTACACGAGGTGGGAAGTGTAATGACCGTGTCCTGCCCCGAAACCTACCTCACCAGGGATGCCAACGACAACTCCACCTACTCCTGCACTGACTCTGGCTGGCACACTCCTCAACCCTGCATCAGAGGTGAGTGCTCATCTTACTGTACGTAGGTCAGTAAGGTCCTTAAAAACAGTCACTGTCCACTCACCACATGAAAACAAAAATCAAACATCCAGCAATATGTATGTAGGGAAATACTGTAGTATAGAAAAGATAATCCAGCCAATCTCTTAAATGACAGGACATGACAGATGAAAAACTGCAAGAAATGTTGGAATTCTTCTTTTATCGATTGTAGAGATCAGTCTTTTGAGTGTCCATGTAATTTTTAAAATATGGATATATAGAATTGATAAATAGTAGGCGTAGGGAAGTAGCGTCCCCATCGCCCACCATTCTTACAATGGTGCAGTCAGCCTCTTGTCCCCTACGATACAGGGGAGGAATGAGGGTTGGGGATCCCTCTCTCTAATCATAAACACACCAAAGGCTCAAATAGCCTTGGAGCTGGACCCATTGCCTGTCAGGGGTGCTGCACTGGCAATAGAGCCTCCCCACCACTTGAAAAATGGAAATGGGGTATTGATGATGATAAATAGTCTCTTGTGTGTTCTAACAGATTTTAAATGGTAGAGAGGTTTGATTGAAATTAATGGGAGGATTAAAGTTAGGATAATTTTAGTCTTGCAAATTCATCTGTGGATGCTTATACATCAGTCATTTCCATTTTTGTTTGACTAATAAGGTTTGACTTGTTTTTCCTAATTAACATAACAATGTACTGGTGTACAGGTAGTGTGCTAAGAAAGAGAGGACTGAATTCGGAGCCTTTCCCACTCAGAAATTCTTCATAGAATATTCTTGGAAATACTCAAATGAAATGCAATACAGTATGTAATAATTTATTCGTGCCCCTGTTGATCCTGACTTCCACCTTTGACAGTGTGCCTAACTGAACCCGAAGTGAACAATTCCATCACTGCCTTCGACCGCAGAGAAATGTGGACTGATAGTGACAAGATGAAGGTGTGGTGTTTGCCCGAGCACCAAGTCAGGCCTGGAGTCACATACTACACCATCTCCTGTACAAACACTGGCTGGCAGGAGGACCATCCACAGTGTCTCATAGGTGAGTGCTCTCTCTCTCTGGATGGTATTATTAAACTTATTCTTCAACTAAAATGTGTTTTGCCACTAAATTTTCATTAGAAAATCATATGAACGGGCCGATGAAGAGAAATTATTGTCAAGGAATGTAATACCATCCTCTCACTCTTCTTTGTCATCATACATGGAATATACAGTATGTGACCAGCATTTTTGATGGACATAATTATATATCATACCAAGCAAAAGCACTGATTATTTAATTCCTGACCTATTGTTACATTTCGCTCTCAGGAACTTGATTTTCTTTCACAGTTACCTTTTTATAACCACTACAGTTAGAGCCATTAAACTAAGCTGAAATTGACTAACTCCCCATTTTCAAGCTCATCTGACTACAGTTTGGTTGCTGGAGTGTTGAAAGTGGAGTCTATGAGACGGAGGGCTTTTGTGAGTAGGCCGTCCTTGGATTCTCATAACCCCCAAACTGCACACTCCACCAATTAAACAGCAACATGTAGATTAGCCATGGAGGTGGTGGGTTGGCTGATTTCTTTGTGACGTTTACAGACAAGCGACTGACACATTTTCTCCCCACAGTCTTCCATCTTCCTCCAGAGCCACACATCGCATCGCCATTTTTAACCTTTTTGTCTTATTAATTATCATCATATTTCTATTAACTTTTTTCTATCACTGTTTCTTGTTTCCTGTTGATGTATGAATGTTCTGTTGTCAGTGTGTGTTGTAATGTGCTTGTAATGTATGTCGTGTGATGTGTGTGATGTTAATTAGTGATTCTGTACTATTTGTAAAGAAACGGTCACATGGATTCAACTAATACAATATGTACAACCCGTGAATTGTTGGTGATTTATTAAATAACCTTTGACACCCATTTATATTTAAGTAGAAATTTCCTAATAAAATCCTACATAAAATTATTGATGAATCCGAAAATGAGGCAAAGGTAAAGGACGGAGGAGTGAAAAAGCGCATCTCATTTCTGATTCTACTCTCTCTTTCCAACTACAGTATTTAAATTATTTCTACCCATTGCTTTGAAGCGGTAAAGGGTATACTGTACTTTTGATATTTTTGTAACGAATTTGTAACAATGGGGGTTCGAGTAATTGTTGTTATTGTTGAAATTCTTCAAGCATTCTGGCCGAGCAGCCCCGGCCTCCTGAGGAAGGCCATGGCCTGTGCCGGGCTCTCCCACAGTGCCCTCAGTGAGTGTATGTTGTGTTGTTGGTGAGTGTGGTTGTGTACATTACAGTCTTCCATAATGTATTTAATAGAATGGAGTGCTGTGTTGCATCCCGGACAGGCATCCACAATGGCTCCATCCGGCTTCTTCTGATATGTCAGAAGAGCCAGGTGGTGGCCACTTCGCAGCCTGGCCAGGTGCACTCTGTCCTCACGGGGAAGGCAGGATTTAGATGAGTGGATGTCAGGAGGTCATGCATGCAGCGGAGTGTTCTTCTTGAGTGTTTGGATGGATTTGTGAGTGATTTGAATATGGATAGGTTTCTGGAGACTTGTTTTGGGTGGGCAGGGTGTAAGAGATTATAGTATTTGTGTATGGTATCGTGTATTGGGTGTTGTTTTGATGTTCCTTGGCATGTGGATGTTTTGCCATGTATTGTAGTGGATGTTGTGGGTTTGTGGAGGCTGCAGGAAGTGTTTGTGTGCCAATCATGTCAAGGTGATCCTTGATTTTGAGGACTTTGGTTTCATGGTGTAAGTGGTCTGTAGGTGTGGTAGCTGTGCAGCTTTTAGGGCTCTATTAAGTATGGTTTGAAGGGTGTTGAGGTGAGTCTCGGTGAGATTTGAGGCTCAGGCAGGGCTTGCATAATCCATCACTGATCGGATATATTGTTTGTACACTGTGGTCATGGTTTCTTTGTTGTGTCCAAATATTGTGCTAGCAAGTGATGAGGGCTTTCATTCTTTGTATGCATTTGTTTTTGATGGCTGTGATATGTTGTTTGAATGTCATGGATGTGTTGTATGTCATGCCAAGTATTTTCTGTGTGTGTATTGTTTATGGTGAGGTGTGGTGTGTAGCTGTGTTTTGCATTCCAGTTGGTGAGAAGGGTGACAGTTGACTTGGTGGGTGCTATTTAAAGTCTGTTTGTGGTGAACCAGGCATTAAGTGTGTTTCGATAGGGTTGAAGGATGTGAGTGAGTGGCTGTATCTGCATTTCAGTGTGTACTTGTGAGTGTTATGTCGTCTGCGTATGAAGCTACATGAATTTGTGGTGCCTAGGGTGTTGGTAGGTCGTGTATGTATAAATTGAAAAGGGTGGGCGATAGAACAGAACCTTGGGGGACACCGTTGGTGAAACTTTTAATGTTAGATGACTGACCAGCAAATGTAACATGGGCTACTCTTTCTCCCAAGAAGCTGGCCAGCCATCTTTTTGTATTGGTATGCATGTCTGTGTTGTATATTTTGTTTGTGAGGTTTTGGCGGGGGATGGCATCGGATGCTTTGCAAATGTCCAGTGTGACAAGGAGTGTTCAGTGAGGGGGTCTATCTTGAGTTGATGCCATCATATATTCTTTGTGTGAGAATACTATGCATGTTACAGGGATGATACCTAGTAATTTAGATGCATATATTATTCATAATATAGAGTCAGATGTGAAGGAAAATAATATACTGTACAGTCGCAGCACATAGTCTTTGATCAGGGTGTAAGGGGAAGTTTGGTCAAGGATTATGTGCCACGACTGTACTCTGCATTGATAATGAAACCCAAAATCGGAACATCACATCACCCAAAGATAAAATTTACGAACAAAAATAAATCAGAAAGTAAAGACTATGCTACAATTATAGAACATCTATTGATAAAAATAAATGTTTGGACATATGAGTGGATTGTTTATTGAAATGCACATTGGAATGACTCTGAAGTATAGTTGCGGACACATGAAACACACACACCAGAAACAGGGACCCTCATTAAGCATAGGGTAGCGCGAGACGTTGTGTGCAAACGTGAGTCCTATTTTATGCACGATAAGGGGTCCCATTTTAAAGTGTGTCTGTTTCATGTGTCCGCATCTGTACACACGAGCAAAAAACTACAGTTCGCAAGTATACAGTAGCTATGACATTCCCACCAACCAATCAGCGATGCCCATACAGACCCGTCTTTAATCCGATCATATAAGGTAAGTGAATAGTGTATACATGTAGTATGAAAGAACATCCATTTTCTGACATATGCATATCATGGAATAGAAGGAAAAAAATTACTCTAGTAAAAAGAATACTGTAATGCAAGAGAAGATAGAAGGTGGAAAAGACCAATGGATGTAAGCGGTAAAGATGTATAATTATTAGAGAAACCAAATTGGGAAGAAAGTCAATTGAAAAAACAAAAACAACACACAGTGTTAAAGAAATAAAGGAAAAAAATAAAAAAGGGGATACAGAGGACTGGAAGGCTAGGTCAATGAAAAATCGAGCTTGGAAATATACAAAACATTGAATACAGAAAGAATATATGATAATAATATTGTGTCACCAATATTATATAAGGGTAGGACACATAAATTTAAAACTTAATATGTAGGCGAGTGGTGAGTGAAACACAGGTGGAGAATATAATACTTTATTCCTGACTGGTTTCCCCTTCTGCTTCTTTGGAGGAATATATATGGCTCTCAGGCCAACTTATTTAGAATATAAGGGAATCCCAGACTTCCTATAGCTCGTCCTGGGGAGCCTCATCCCTGGTCGCATGTACCATTCCCTGATTGGTCTAAGGCCCCTTTCACATGACACGACCACGGCCACGCACAGAATCGCATAGCCTGGCGACCAGAAATCTAGTCACGTGTGAAGGCCTCCATCTAAGCCGATACAAACTTATGGTCGTGTGTGAATGGGACCTAAGGACTGTATGCAAGAAAATATGTGGTGTTGACGATGATGTTGTACTGGTATGATGTCACTGTTGTTTGTCTATGAAGTCATCGTACCGGTACCAAGCCATCGTCAACACCATGAATGTTCTTGCATACGCCCCTAAATGTGCATGACTTCCTTGGGTGCCACATTCAGCCTGTTGATTGGCTCCCCTCATGGCTTCTCGCTGCTATCTGTGCCGTCAGGTTGGCCCATGATGTCTCCCGTCCTCTTATTAAAGTTCTTTTTGTTATTGGTTATGTAGAGAGACTCGTAAGCTTTCCTCATATGCTGTGTATTAGGATATATGCATTTTATATTATGGTGTCCATTTTCCAGGAAGAAAAAAATGTGAATGTGAATTTACAGCAATCATATATTGAAAATTAAGATACCAATTTGGTTTTTATCTAGTATATTGCCGTTTTGTAGCAGTGTTGCCAGATCAGGCTAGGTCCCAGTATTTTGCCACGGTCAGGTCCCAGTAGTTTGCCCAGGTTAGGTCCTGGTAGTCTGCAATGGCCTAGGTTAGGTTAGGTAAGTTCAGGCTAATTTTAAAATACATTTGAAAATGCCCTATCTTGGAAATAGGGCATTTCTGGAGAAAATGCCATAGAAGAAAAGTGTCTTAGAATGGTACAAATTAGGCGTCTTTTTGTCGACCAAGCGCAGGATTGGGATACAAAGACTGTCTTGGGGCAGACAAATACTGATTTGGTTACATAATAAGTGTTTTTGTCGTCAAGCGCGAGATTGGGGAGCTAAAAGAAAGTTAATACAGTATCTGTGGTACTTAAAATGTTAAACACACATGCTTAATAAACTAAATTTGCAATGTAGTACAATAATTACCTCTCCCTATATAAAGGTAGCAAGGTTATTGAATTTATAAGACAATATACCCTTGACGTCATTCATTATAGTTCTCATCAATTTTGACTCCTATATGCTTCATAAGTATCACCATGGTGAGTATAAATTTTGATCGGTGAGCATAAGAAAAAGTAGTATAAAGCTACAATTCTGACATGCAATAACATCACTTTCGTATGCCTTCAGGAATGAAAGTTTAATGTACTCTAAACTGCAATTAGTTTCATAAAAGCTGATTTTGTGCTGAACTGGCTCTATTTTACAGCTTGTTGCACTTAAAATTCATGTATAATATAATGTAATTTGCATTATTTACATTTCCCAAGAACAGGCAAGCTGTCCCAATCACTGCTCTGGACCTGTCTTGTTTGGATTCGAAGACGGTCTTAGTTTCAGCGGCTGTACGCTTGGCTCGTCTTCATATCCTTTTGGCCAACATAAATAGTACTGCGCACCAAATCTTGGTTTCCAAGCAATCTTCGTATCCGATGACGTCAAAAAGACGCCATTAGTGGGTAAAGAGTATAAGAACATCGTAATAGAAAACGGCAATGTACTAGACAATTACCTAATATTTTAGGACAGCTAATATATGATGAAGAAATATAACGGGGGAAAAAAATTACCTATTTCAAATTTGGAAGAAAAGAGAAAGGAAAGCACGATAATTAACATAAAATAAAGGAAATTAATTTAAAGAAAAAATAATAGAAACACAGGAGCAAAACACCAGTAGTTACAAAACAGGCAAAAACTATTGTGGTATAGAAACTAGTAATGGGCCCGGATTCACTAACGCACTAAGGGAGCCTTAAAGCATTAAGACTACTGCCCCGGTTCACATTAGCCCATTTGTACAGATCCTACTTCCATCAATGACGTCACGAACGGCCGTGTATTAGGGCTGGACAGACTCGGTTCTAGAACAGGTTCCAACAGTTCCACCAAGGCAGTCCTGGGACCGGTTCCAATTTTGGTAACCGGTTCCTCTTTAGTGATTACCAATGCGTATAATTAAAAACAATGTAAGCTGCAAGGATTCAGAAACGTAAAATAGTAATAATATAAAAATTGGCTATGTGCGCTACGGTACGACACGTTTTACACAATAGTTGTTTGAGTTTGGTTGGCGGTTGATGCTATGTACTGTACATATTGAACATTCTTTAATTTTTTATATGATTTGCTAGTTATACATGACATAGTAGCCTACTGTACCATCTGTTATAAATACTGCTTGTAGACTATTCGCATTCTCTGACAGTGAAGTTAAAGATAAAATATACAGAATAAAGTACCATCTAACCTTCAATTATTTTATATAATTATCAAAATTATTATCCGATTATGTGTGTCTTAACTTGTATGATTAATATTAATAACATGTTATTCTTTATAAATATTAAGAATAATATCAGATATGTAATAAATTAATGAACAAAATTTATAAATAAATATAATGTGGGTAAAACCAGAGCCAAGCCCTACTCAGTATTCACTAAGGATTTGGTAATCATTATGGCCTGGGGCCCGGATACTCAAACGTGTCTTAACTTAGGGCAGCAATGTCGCCCTATCTGACTTAGGGAATCCTAAGATAGGAACAGGTTAGGACATCCTATCTCATGCCCTAATTTGGTATACTAAAAAATAATTTAGGGCGTCCTATCTTGTTCCTAAGTAGTTAGGGAGTCCTAAATCTTCCCGAGTGCCCTATGTCGTTCAGCCAAACAGGGTGGTGTCTTTCAAGTGACTCGCACTGACTCCAGCCAATCAAAAGCAAGCTCGATCAGCTGACAAAAGTAAACACGAAACAAAATACAACGTAATGAGTATGAGTGTTATAATCAATCATTTCCTGTAGCACCCACGGGGATGCATAGGGCCTCAATGAACTCGTGCCACCACACCTTATCCTGAGCTAACTCCTCCAAATCTCCCCAACATTCATCTCCCGCTTCCCGCCTCATTGTTCTCACCCACGTCTCCCTAGGCCTTCCTCTTCTTCTTGTACCATGTGCTACCCACCCTAGTGTATCTCGTACTATCCCATGTCTTCTATACACATGACCTAACCACTTCCAACGTGACATCCTAACATATTCATCAACTGGCTGCACCCCTGTTATTTCTCTAATTCTGCCATTCGATATCTTATCCCACCACTTAATTCCTAATATTCTTCTAAGTACCTTATTTTCAAACACCAAGAATTTACGGTCCATATTCGCTGTACTGTACCATGATTCGTGACCGTAGGTTAGTATACTCTTAACCATTACTTTATAAATTTTGATTTTTGTATGCACAGAAAAATTTTTATTCTTCCAAACAGTTTTAATCATTCCCATTGCCTGATTTGCCTTTCTTAACCTTTCTTCGTATTCTTAACCTATTTCTTCGTTAAACAGGTACCCAAATATTTAAACGTTTCAACCTGCTTTACCACCACACCTCCAATCATACAGTCCTGTGCATTTTCCATGTTCATATTAATAATTTCAGTTTTTCCACAATTAATAACCAAACCCACCCTTAAGCCCTCTCTCACTAAATAATCCAACACCCTCTGCATCTCCTCCGGCCCATCACACATCAAAACTATATCATCTGCATAATCCAGGTCCAAGAGCTTCCCATTCTCTCCCCAAAGTATACCTGCACCAGTTTCTGTACCAACCCTTTTCATTACGTAATCTATGACCAATACGAACAACAAACGTGACAAGATGCCACTCTGAATCACACCTGACTTGACTTCAAACGGATCACTCATACAACCATCAACCATCACTTTACAAAATGTGCCATCATGCATGTTCGTAACGACCTTCAAAAACTCCTCCGGTATTCCATAAAGCCTCATAATCTTCCCCATAGTCCCTCTCGAAACACTATCAAATGCTTTTTCGAAGTCAACAAAGCAAAAGCTCAACGGAACTCTCATTTCATTTACTTGTTGCATTAAATGCCTAATAATAAAAATTTAATCATTACAACCACGTCCCTTTCTAAAGCCGGCCTGCTCGTTCCTAAGTATATCATCAACCACTGGCTCCAGCCTATTTAACAACACTCTACTAAACACTTTCAAGGCTATCGGTGACAAAGTGATTCCCCTCCAATTACCACATTCACTCAGGTCTCCTTTCTTGGGAATTTTAACAATCACACCATACTTCCAATCTGATGGTATTATTCCTGTTACCCATATCCTATTGAATAACTTGGTCAAGATCATTGTTAATCTATCCTCCTCCACTTTAAACATTTCTGGAAATAAACCATCCTCCCCTGGTGCCTTATTATTCTTTAACTGTTTCATTGCCTTCTCCACTTCCCCCATCCTTATCTCTCCTGTTTCTATATTTAAATCTTCCTCAGCAGGTGGTATATCTTCTTCTGGCGGTATTGGCCTATTAAGAACTATCTCAAAGTGCTCTTTCCATCTGTTTTTAATATCTCCATCTTTAGTCAGTAAATACCATCCCTATCTCTAACAGGTATTTCCTTGCGTTTCTTTGCATTGCCACTCAGTTTTCTAATTGATTCATATGCTATCCTTTGACTCTGTCCATCATTTCTATTTATTAAAATTTCAGTTTCTGTAACCTTTCCATCTACATATCTTTTTTTATCTCTCCTTGCCAACCTTTTGACTTCTGAATGCAAACTCCAATACTCAGCTCTTGCTATCTCAATCTCATTATCATCATCACAATGCATCTCACTCCTCAATTTCGCTTCACGTCTCTTTTTTATCATATCCCACGTTTCATCTGACATCCATGTCTTTCTCCTACATCTACGTCTTCTTCCGATCGTACGATCAGCAGTTTCATGCAAAATTTTGTTCACATCCCCCCACACCTCATCCACACTTCTCTCCCCCTCTTCCAACGCATCCAGCACCAAGAACCTATTTCTGCATTCTAATCGAAACTCTTCCCTTTCCTCTCCTTCCCTTCTAAGTGCATCAATATCATACCCACGGGTACCACATCTTTCCTTCTTCTGACTTTTAAGTTTAAACTTTACTTTTGCAATATCCGCTCCTCGTTTGACATGAACATCTAGCAAATAACTTCTATGCCTTCTACTGACAGCAATATGATCAATTTGATTTTTGTAATTACCGCACGGTGACACCCACGTTGTCTTGTGTATGTTGCAATGCTGAAAAAGTGTACCGCCGATGACTAAATCATTAGCCAAACAGAAGCTCCCAAACCTCACTCCATTTTCAGTCATCCTTCTACCAACACCCATTTTACCCATACACTGCTCAAATCCCTCGTTTGAACAGCCCAACACTGCATTAAAATCGCCAATGCAGACCAAAATATCATGTCTAGGAACCCTTCCTACCACTTCCTACAATCTTTCATAAAATGCATCTTTCCTTTCATCCGGTGCATTATTAATAGGCGCATAACACACAAACATACTTATGTTGCCATGATTGGACTTAAACCGTGCATACAGCAGTCGCTCGTCTATAGCTTCCCACTCATATAAAGCCTTATTTGCCTTACAACTCAGTAGTAATCCTACACCCTGATAATGCCTTCCATCCTGTCGTCCAGATACCAACATACGTAAACCATCCCCCAAATCCAGCTTATCAGTTCCGCTTAATCTAGTCTCTGTTAGAGCACAAATATCAAGTCCATAAATTTTGAAAACCGCCACTAACTCATCAATTTTACTGTCCTGATTGAGTGTTCTTACATTCCAATTACCAATTGTTAACATATTTTTTGCATTAATTAGAGAATTATGTTGTATATGAGTGTGTCGAAACTATGGAGAGTAAGACGTAGTATCTACTACGAAATAAGTGCCACCGCCATCACGACAGACAACAGTAGGACATTATTAAAAGTCATTACCAATGTTAGAAATGACTATTTTATCATGTCTACTTATGTCACATCACATATGATTCACTGCTAAATGCAATAATTATTGAGGATTATGTAATGTAAGATTGGAGATTACCAATAGCAGGTAAATAGTGTACGGTAGGTTAGATTTGTTTAAATATGCATATTTTTAGTCTCATTGGTGTTTTTAGTAACATTTATCTCTTTGAGTAATGGTATTGTGGTGCACACACACACACACATACTCACACACTCACAAAGGAGTGGCAGGTAGTCACACACCTCAGGTCAGGTCACAGGTAGAAAGGGTACGGATAATCTACTCACCTCAGGTCAGATCAGGTGTACACACAGACACACAGGAAACTGCACTCACAAAGAACATTCGGGATCTACCTGGGTAAGCCACGCCTCCCAACTCATACCATTGGCTAGGCCTAGATGTAATTACTTTGATTACTAGCTCCGCCCACTGTTCGACGATATAAATTTGGACAGACAACAGAGAGAGAGATAGACCATCTCCAGAAGCAGTCTAAGAGAGGACCCAAGAAGACAAGCCAACCTGCTCACACTCACCAACTCATACTCCTCCTCTATGAGTAATACCTTGTTCCAGTTACTGTGTACTTGTATGTGCTTCACCCCTCACCAATAAACACATGTTGATTTTGTGGAGTTTGGTATACCCTGCTGCATACCAAGATAAAGAATACTACAGTATCCCTAATGAAAATCTGGCAAAACGAAACTAAAATGTAAAAATTATAACTAACACATACAACACAGCAACAACATTACTGTAAAAATATTAGTTGGTATCAGTAAATGAACAATTTACTACAAGTTATCATTAACCATATTCCTCAATGGTGACTACAACACAAATAACCAACCCCAATCTTACCAATAAACTAGTGTTAAAATGAATCCCCTGAATCAAACCAAACACAAAGGTTGGGCCAAATGACAGATAATGTAAAAAATTATGTGTGTTTCTGAAGAAAAGTTCAACTTACTCCCAGATGTTGCACCAGTTCTAATTAGGTTTGTCAAGTGGAGTTAGATTAGGTTAGGTCAGGTCAGGGTTCTTTCCTCATTATAATTAGGTAAGAACTTAATAGAACCAGAAATATGAAGTAAAATTACTAATTTTTTTTTTGGGGGGGAAGGAGAAAGAAATAACAAATCAAGACTGAGCTAGGCCAGAAATAACTTGTAGTTTCAAATAAGGAGACTGAGAGGAAGCAAGAAGGAGAGGAGGGACAGTTAAAGGATTAAAAGGGTTAGATATGAAGGGGTTGCCATACCAATAAGTGGCCGTTGGTTAGGTCTGACGGGGTGCTAGAACCCCTGAAGTACTGTCCATATCACTGCAGACAATACTTCTCCTTCAGGGTCCAAATTGAAGAGCAATTGCTTACACCAATGACTGGGAGAATCATTTATAATGCTGTGAATCTTTGAACTGTTCTGACTATTTCTCATGCAACACATAAATCTCCTAATTAACTGTGCTTACACTCCATACTCAATATTACTCGAGTATGTGTGAGAATGGCACTAAATTTTATTGTGCGACGAGCGATATATTATGTCATGGTCCTATTTCTCGGATAAGTTTATTATTTCATTGAAGAAAACTAGGTATTATATTGAAAGAATTGCCATTTTGTAGCAGTGTTGCCAGATGCGACTAGGTCACAGTATTTTGCCCCGGTCATTTCCTGTACTTTACCACGGTTATTTCCCGGTAGTTTGCCCAGATTAGGTCCCGGTAGTCTACTGTGGTCTAGGTTAGGTTAGGTCAGGTAAGGTACGTAAGGTCAGGCTAATTTCAAAATATGCCTTATTTGAATATGCCTTATCTTGAAAATGGGGCGGAAAATTTGCGGAGGAAATGCCATAGAAGAAAATAGTCTTAGAATGGTCTAAATAAGTGGGAAATGAAGGTAGAAATACCGAACGCGATGACGGCAATTATTTCAGTATTTATCGAAATCTATACTATCTTCGTTGGTGATCATCACTGACATTCAAGTTCAAGTTTTAGGGTCCCGCAGAGGGCCGCTCATGGGCGGCATAATATGCAGGGGTTGTGCGGGGGATTTAGGGATCCAGGGCAGGATTAGGAAGAGGGTTAGGATAAGGGTGGATTGGGTCAGGGACTGTGGGTTGAGGACTAGGATTGGGGAGGTAATGATTGGTGATCCTATTTCTAAACGTGTCAAGAGTGGGGCTATTAACTACGTGAGATGGGAGATGATTCCACTCTTGGATGCTGCGGGGAAAGAATGAGTGCCTAAATATATCAGTGCTTGTCTGGTATGTATGGTATTTTAAGTTGTGGCTGCCTCTAGTGGATCGTATACTTGTAGGGTGTAGATATGTGTCTTTGTCTATGTCAACTAACTTGTTTGTGATTTTGTATATCATCTGTTGTCTGTGTATCTGTCTTCGTGTTACTAATGGGTCTAGTTTTGTGTCTTGTTTAAGCAAAGTGACTGATGTAGTGTGTCTGTAATTACGTCTGGCCCATCTTGCAGTCTTGTTTTGTATGGACTCTAATTTATTGATATTATTGTAAGTGTGTGGGTCCCAGACGGTGTCGCAATAATCTAAATGTGGCCGAACGAAAGTGTTGTATGCAATAATTTTGGTGTCTGTGTTACACCTGCTGAGGTTCCTGCGCAAGAACCCCAGGACCCTACTAGCTTTAGCCCTGATGCTACCTATGTGTGTGTTCCACCTCATGTCCGCTGAGATGTGGACGCCCAAGTATTTGTGGGAAGTGACTGTGTTGAGGTTGGTGTTGTGTAATTGGTATGTATATGGAATGACATTATGGGCACGGGTAAAACGGATGTGATGGCATTTGTCTGGTCTAAATGTCATCTGCCACTTGACTTCCCAGTCTTCAAGTGCAGTTAGGTCGTCCTGTAGTCGAAGGCAGTCATTCCTATCTTTAATTGGTCTGTAAACTAAGCTATCGTCTGCAAAGAGTCTAGTGGTAGAGGAAAGTGAAAGTGGGAGGTCATTAATGTATGAAAGGAAGAGAAGGGGACCCAGGACAGTGCCCTGGGGTACCCCAGAGGTCACAGGAACAGATGGAGACTGACTACCGTCAAGAACTACACGTTGCTTTCTGGTAGTCAAGAACGTTCTAATCCAGTGAAGAAGTTGTCCCTGTATGCCATAGAATTCTAATTTGTGTAGTAGTCTTTGGTGAGGGACTTTGTCGAAGGCTTTGGCAAAGTCTAATACTATGGCGTCAACCTGT
Source organism: Petrolisthes cinctipes (assembly GCA_033782935.1). Lineage (NCBI taxonomy): Eukaryota > Metazoa > Arthropoda > Malacostraca > Decapoda > Porcellanidae > Petrolisthes > Petrolisthes cinctipes. The sequence goes on along the minus strand of JAWQEG010001395.1, from coordinate 1,805,680 downwards.
CTGATTTTTGTGTCATTGAGGGACTGCAAGATGTCATGAGTAGTTACCAGTAGCTGCGTCTCACACGAGCGTTTAGGCCGAAAACCGTGTTGATTGTCAGTCAGTATATTTTGCCTATCAAAGTGGTCCATTATGTGTCTATGAATAATGTGTTCTAAAATTTTGCAGGGGACTGAGGTAAGTGAAATAGGTCTATAATTAATGGGAAGGGTTCTGTCTCCGGATTTAAAGATTGGGGTCACATTTGCCAAAAGCCAGTCTTGGGGGAGTTCACCGGTCTGTAAAGTCTGTGAGAATATAACCTGCAGGACAGGGGCAAGAACGTTAGCGTTAGTCCTCAATATCCTGCTGGGTATATTGTCTGGTCCAGTCGCTTTGTGTATGTCTACCTCAGATAAGAGTTTCTCAATTCCTTGGGTGTTTATATAAATGGGAGGGATAGGTGGGTGTGATGGTGTTGGCATGTCTGGTAAGTGTTCATGTTCATGGGTAAAAACGGACTGGAATTGTGTGTTAAGGGCGTTGGCTTTGTCTTGTGGGTGTGTAACCAAGGAATTGTTGTGTAGTAATGTTGTAATACCGGTCCAGTCTTGTTTGCGTGCTTTAAAAAAGCCGAAGAATTTTTTGTGGTTTTGTGTGTTGTTTGCGAGGAAAGTGGATGTGTATTTAGTCTCTGCTTGTTTAGTTTCTTTCTGTAGTGTTTTCTGTATGTTTTTGTATTCTAACCAGTGTTCTGTATCGTTGTATCGTTTTGCTCTGTTGTATGCCTTTACCTTGTTTCTGTGTAGTCTCTTTAATTGTCTATTGTACCATGGTAATGACCGGTTATGTGTGATGGTTTTCGTGGGTATGTGCTTGTCCATTGTGTCACGTATAAAGTCACGAAGTCTGGTCCAGTTTGTTTCCACAGAGCTGGCCATTGGGTCTGAGTCAAGGAACGAGTCACAAAATTCAACTAAGTCTTGGGTAATGCCATCCATGTCAGCTCTGTTGTACATGTAAATTGTCCTGGGTAATTGTTTTTGTGTTGTTGGCTTGATGTTTGCGTCAATGAGTACCATCTCATGGTCACTAAGACCAGGTAGTACTCGTGTCCGTGTAATTAAGGAAATGTTGTTTGTGAGAAATAAGTCTAGTATGTTGGATGTGACCTCGTGTCTTATGTTAGGATTATGTCTTTCTACACTGACTTGTGTGCGTGTTGGTTCGAGTACTGTTTGAGTAAGTGAGTGGGTGTTAATTACATCAATGAAATTTTCATGTAAGAGTTTCCTATCAGTCTGTAATAGTAAGTCGCCTTCATGGGTGGAATTGTCCAGTGTCGCCTGTGCTGTCCAGTTTATGTCAGGAAGGTTAAAGTCACCAGCCAACCATATATTTTTGGAGGGATCAATTTTAGATAAACAATCGTCAAGGGTCAGCAGGTATTCTAAGTTTGAATTTGGGGGACGATAAAAGGATCCTATAATGAGTGTCCTGCAGCCCTGTATCTGTATTTTAGTCCATATAATTTCAGAGTTCGCATTCAGTTCGGTGGCTGGGGTCGCAACTAGTCCTGGCTTTGTCGCAATTAGGCCCCCGCCATGTTTATCGTCTATTCTGTCCTTCCTGTGTATGGTCATATTATAGGGACTGTCCGTCGGGAAGATTTCACTGTCCTGGATGTCAGGTGTGAGCCAGGTCTCTGTCCCTATAATAATGTCGGGGTCATAGGTCTGGAGGGTTTGGTGAAAGGTGGCTCTTTTGTTTATGATACTGCTTAAGTTAATGATTAGGGTACGAAGGGAAGACAGTTTTTTTATGGGTGATGGAGTCGAGTGTGGTGTTGGTGGTAGAATGAGGTGTGAGGATGGATGATCTATTGGGGATGGTGACTGGTGTTATGGAGAGTGAACATGTACTATGGAGAGTCTGGTTGGGTGTAGAATGGTTTGGGAGTGGAGGAGTGGATGATGCGGAGTTAAGGGAAGTCATGTCTTGCTGTCGGTTTTGTGTAGGGGAGGAATTGTCTCTGTTGCGTCTACCTAAACGTCGGGTGATCCTATCTAATGGTGGTGTGTTGTGGGTTGTTGGTGGTGGTGAAGATGAAGTTGTGGTGTCTAATAAGCTGAATCTATTGGTGTAGTATATTGGGGAGTGAAAAAGGGAGGAGGTAAAATTGGGCGCACCACAGTCCTAGCAGATCCACGAAAGGCTCCGACCCTCCAATCCGTCGAACGCCGCCGTGAAGCCCCCAACACAGCTGACATGATACCAGCCTGCATGCCGGGAAACGTCACAGCAGCGATCGCACTGGATGGCCCGCTGGCCCCATTTGACCGCCCGTCGAAATAATTGACAGGGGTACTTTGGGGCGCGGGGGCCAGGGTTGATCAGAGCCCCTGTGTCACCACACAACATAAGGAGCAACAGGGCACCCCAGAGATTGCCGAGGCAAGCCACCTTTAACCCTTGAGGGCCCCTAGGGGTGCCCAGGTTCCCAAACAGGTGTGTGTATATGGAGGTGTGGGTGTAGATGTCTGGTGTGTTGGTATGTGTGCAGCCAGTGTTTTTATTGTCAGTGTTGTAGAGTATTGAAACTAGTGAGCAATATGTGTAGAATATTGTTAGTGTACATGTGTATGTTGTTTTGTGTGGGGTGTGTCTGTACATGTTTATAAAGCACCAATATAAATATACAACACAGACTTACCCCTGTACCGAGACAGTCTGCACGGCTGCAGGAAGGAATAAAACGTAAACAAACCCCTAACTTATGACAGGGGTCAGTTATATAAAAAAAGATAAAAGATAATAAAACCTATGAATTTAACTAAAAGAATATACAAATTTTAATATGATGATAAAGTACACTAAAAAAAAGAACTGTATTATTAAAAATAGTGAAAATTGAGGGGTGGGGGACGGTGTTATGTTGAGGGAGGGTCTGTGTAAATTTAAAAGACACTAAAAACGGTAATAAAAAGAAGAAAAAGATGACGTGAAATGACAGCCAGAACAAACAATCTCGATACTTATCTTGATGAAATGTGATGATATGAAGGGTTCGTTTGTTAATTAAAAAAAGGAAAGGATAAATGAGAAGGAAGACGGAGCTCGGGGAGGACACGTCCGACTCCTGGGACCGCACAACAGTAGGCGCTTCAAGAATCGGGATAGTAGTGATTGTACTAATGTCACCAACGCCAGCTCTTGGGGAGTTAAGTACACTTTCAAAATGTCGCTTGAAATCATCGTCGGTAGGGCAGTCGCCATCATCACGCTGCATATTGCTAAACTCCCCTTTCCAGTTAATAGCTCTCCACACAGCTGAATCATTACTCTCCTCCAATAGCCTCTCCCATTTCCCTAAGATTGTAAGAACGTGACCAGCACCCGTCCCACCAATGCTGTTCCCAGCAATGCGATACATGACATCTGCCACCTGAGAAGCAAATACATCTAAGTCCGCATTTACATTCGGTGCAGTATCTATAGATGACATATTAACAGAGAACAACTGTTGATCTAACGTCTGAAACCGTATAGGTTTCTTTGCAAATCTTCTCTTACAGACAGCTCCGTGTAGTGCAGCATGATCACCGAGTGACGATGCCCAGGCTTAGACATTATCTAAATCTACTCTGATTACGGAAACAGTTACAGCTACTGGGGCATGATCAGACGATAAATCGCTACGCTGTATTACGGCAAACTCACTTAGCCTATTAACCAAATTGAAGGATGCAACACATGTGTCTAGCTCAGAAATCCACGTATTTCGTCTTTTAATTAAATGTCATATTCCCTACAAAGTGTGTATCGGGTGTTTTGAGATTATTTACAACCAGCAATTGATTATCACTATATAATGCTGATAAGATATTTGCATTGTCATTCTCTAAGTTTACATCATCCTTAATATCAGGATAAGATAGTACGTTGCCACTAGGTAAGAGTCTCCTTACTGACTTACCGAATCGAGCATTCATATCACCAAAAATAAAAACACTGTGTTGTATGGGTTCCGAACTAAGTTTTTCCTGGATCACAACAAACGAGTCATGAGAATAATACGTGGAGTCACTTGGTGGTATATAAACAAATGCAAACACCACAACTTGCATATTGTCAAGTTTTATCCACACCTGATCTGCTATGCTAGTATCAACACTATGCACAGAATTTGCCAGATAGTTTTTCACCAAAAACACTGTGCCTCCTCTGTTGGCTGAACCCTGTATTTTACTCCTGTATGTCACGTCGCCCGGAACGAGACAGGTAGTGAAGTTTTTATTTCATTCGAGCTAATCAAATCTTAGTCAAGTAGTAACTGCTGAATACTCAGTTTTTTCTAGTTTTGTACGTACATTAATAATATTCCATGATATTATCTTTAATTTTCTTACTCGCTGGGGTGAATTAAGAAAAACTGCGGATTCTATGTGTCTACTACATCGTCATCTCGGTAGAGTTTCCGTTCTCGGGTGTCGAGGCGTATCATGCACCCAGCATTTTCGGGTCGCTCCTATTCCTTTGTCTCTGCCTCTCGTAACCGCCGCCACTCGTTTCTTACACTTGGATGCACATCCTTCTTAATGAATATTTTGCTGTAGGTGTCACCAGATGTTTTGAGACGGTTTGCATTTTCCAAAATCCTAGTAGGCTGAACCTTGTCTGTGGACTGTGATGGTGAGTAAAATAGGTCGTCGTCTGCTGCCTCTGTCGTCGCTATCTCCCAACGTCAGGTGCTTCCCAGTCACGTCAGCCACGCCAACCTTTTCCCACACCTTAGCTAGTTTATCTTGGTCGATCACTGCTCCATTCAGTACTTCATGTTCGGCTGGCATACCTAGGATAACAACGCTGTTTTCAAGTTCCTTACGGTCTATCTTCTCCAAAAAACGTTGTTGCTTTGCAATTATCTCAAGAGTGTTTGTCCAACTGCAACTGTAACTCAGCAAATTTCTTATTGATAATACTATCCGGTGATGTGAATGCACTCTTGTTCTCCGCCAACTCATTCATCACTGCGTTGAGTTTATCAGTTACAGCTATCAGTGCTATTTTTCCATCTCCTGATGAGTGTAGCATGCTTTTAATAATGTCATCTTTATTTACCTTATTAAGTTGATGCCGCTTCATCTTCCTCGAGTCAGCCAGTGCCCTCGCCATAATTGAGCTGATGTTGTCGTGTCGAACAGAGTCGAAGTTCCAGGCCGGTTACTGCTGCTGCTGTTGTTGGTCAGGGCTGCTGGGCTGGCACAGTAAATTTCACTTTTCCAAACTCCAATATCTCTGTATTTCTGCAGTTATTGTTTGTATTGAACTTCTCAACGATGCACTGCACTTTAATCACTCCGATGGTATATGCTAAAATCCTCTATGATCTCTATTTCTCTGAATAATATATAAAATATGAGGACACAATGCCACCCGTGTTTCCTATAGGCCAGTTCGACACACACACACACACACAAGCCCGGTGGCGTAGTAGTTAGCGCGCTCGGCTCACATCCAAGAGGGCCTGGGTTCGAATCCCCGGTCGGGTGGAGACAATTTGGGATTGTTTCCTTAAATGTGTAACTCCTGTTCACCTAGCAGAGAATAGGTACAGGACGTAAGTTGAGGAGTTATAACCTCGCTATCCCGGTGTGTGATTAAAGGATCCAGCCTTACCCAAAGATCGGTCACTAAGAGCTCTGAGCTCATTCTGGGAGGGTAACAGTTGGTGAGCACGTGTCCAGGATGTGATCAAGAACAGGTGAAACAAACAAACAAGCTTTACATACTAACCACACACACACGAGGTGGTGCGAGGCCGGTTCCTAGGGGGTGCGAGGATAGGCATAATTACAGCAAATTATATTTTTATATACGCATGTTATTTTTTTCTGCAAAAAAAAAAATAATAATCTTTTTGCTACAGCAGTGTTTTGAGCTAGAGAAAACCTACACCTAATTTCCTAATGAAGTGCCAACGTTGCAACAGACTCGAGTACAGGATACACGTATGTGATTCTATTGCCTGGCCTGCCCCACTGTCCAACACTTGCTGCCCCAGGGCCTGCCACTTGATGTGGTTTGTCGACACCTGCTGAACCACCAGGTTCTGGAGGAACTTCTGGTACGCCACCCTCGTTTTGGTGGATTTAAGTAAGTCATAATGTAAATATTTGTCTGTATGCTTATGCTCCATTCTGTTATGTTTTCGTGATGTGTGTGTGTGTGTGTGTGTGCGTGTGTGTGTGTGGTTGTAGTCATTGTATTATCATGGGTCCCGCCTACCCGTATGTATTGTTGCCTGCCTGTTGATTGACGCTACGGCGCAATTAATAATTAAAAAAAAAAAAAAAAAAAAACGTATGTGATTCGGAGGGACGAGGGAGGGAGGACACGTATAGGTGACACAGAGGGAGGGAGGACACGTATAGGTGACACAGAGGGAGGGAGGTTATCGTCACCACCCTCCAGCACCATTAACACACAGTCATCTGTTTGAGTGATTTATGGTTTCCCTGTTTTAATAACTTTTTCTTATTGATACATATACAGTAGGGTGGAGGATTGGTTGTGAATCATTTATGATTATGCTTTCTTCACATGTATTTAAATGGTCGGTTTATATAACATAAATCATTACTGTAGCGGTGTAGCATTACAATACTTTCATGGAATGTATTGTTATGGCTACAAATGTACTTATTAAAACCACCTATTTCAGTTTTAGCATTTTTTTTTTATTTCAGCAATAGAGGGGTGCGAGAACTGACTGCTGATTTGAAAGGGGTGCATATATTAAAAAAGGTTAAGAACCACTGCTTTAAATACTAACCACACACACACACGCTTTAATTACTAACCACACACCCATACACACGCTTTAAAACCACATACACATACACTCACACTATAAAAACTAACCACACACACACACACACTTTAAATACTAACCACACACACGCTTTAAATACTAACCACACACACAAACACACACACACACACACACACATACTTTAAATGCTAACAACACACATACATGCACACACGCTTTAAATACTAAAAACACACACACACTTTAAACACTAACCACACACACACACACACACACAAGTTCTTTCCTTGCTCCTTACCTCTTTCCTCGCTGATGTGGGCAATACTTTAAGGGTTTGGACGCCCCTTAGGCCCCAGCCACTCTCTTTCACTTCTCTAACTGTCCCTCTTTTAATTTTATTTCCTTCCTGCTTGCTGTCACTCCTCTCAATCACCTTTTTCTGGCGCAATATGACCTTGCTGTTGTGGCACCTAATATCAATCAATCCTCGCTGCTATGCAATCTTACCGGAAGTGCTTCGTTTTCATCCACTTACTTCGACTCGTTGCTTCAATGCTTTGTTCGCTTCCATTAATCCATCATTTCTTTTTCTCAAATCATTTATTATTTCACTTAATTCCATTACTTGAGTGTTAATTTGTTCGACCCTCTACCCTAACCTATCCTAACCTAACTTAACCTAACCTATCCTATCCTTACCTAACCTATCGTAACCTAACCTATCCTAACCTAACCTATCCTAACCTAACATAACCTAACTTAAACAACCTAACCTAACCTAACTTAACCTATCCTATCCTATCCTAACCTAACCTAACCTAACCTAACATAACTTAAGCTAATCTATCCCATCCTACCCTATCCTAACCTAACCTAACCCAGCTTAACCTTTCCTTGTCCATTTTATCCCTTAATAACGTCTTTACTTCCTTCATCTCTTGTACAATTTCCTTCCATCTCTTGGAATTCTCCTCAATATTATTTTCCATTTGTGTAACCCATTTAATTTGAAGTTCATAGTCTCTTCCTTTCCCTTCACTATCCCTCCCTTCTTCACCTCTCTCTGTTTTATAATCTGATGTACAGTTACCAGCACTAATAAGTATACAGGTGTGTTTGGAATACCAAGAGACAGTAAATAAATGCACAATAAAAAGATCTCCATTGGAATTACTTCGTTGTTGAGTTTGTCCTGTTCAAAGCTTCAACCAGAGCTGTAAACCTATTAGTGTTCGTTACTGTTTCTCTTTGCCTGGTATTTCTCACAGCCTTGTCTAGCTAAATTCACTTTCATTACTTTTTATTTCTTACATATAAGGGACCCTGTGTTGTAGTTAGAAAATTGGACGTTAGGGAGTCCTCCAAATATTGCCATGAAACACACACACACACACACACCTATATGGAAAGAGCTTGTTTGTTTCGTGGCATAGACAGGAGGAATCAGAAGCCTCCAGTACACACACACACACACACACACACACACCTATATGGAAGGAGCTTGTTTCGTGGCATGGTCAGCAGGAATCAGAAGCCACCAAGTCTCATACACGATCACAGGGTCCTTAATTAATTAACTATAGCCTTTCCTATTAGTTATAAATTTTTGGAGACAGGATTTCCTCGTCCACTCACCCTTATATTAAACTTTACCAGGTGAGCAAAGTAGAGAATGTAGCCGGGCTCCACTTGTTGTCTTCAAAATATCCCCAAGCTCAGAGACCAATACACAAACACGTTCACTTATTACCACTGTCAGCCACTACCACTGTGTGTAATAATAATAATAATAATAATAATAATAATAATAATAATAATAATAAACGGTTTATTAACATGAGGGCAGTTATAGGCTGTGTGTGTGTTCTCCTGTCATTACCACTGTCACCCACTACCACTGTGTGTGTGTGTGTGTGTGTGTGTGTGTTCTCCGGTCACAGCCAACCAATATGTCCTTCATCGTCTTGGTCAATACCCACGTTTCATATCAGCAAGTCTGAGCCTACATATTCTCCAAATACTCTTCCTGTGTCTGTGTGTGTGTGTTTTTTTTTTTTTTTTATATAGAGTAATGTTGTTTATCATCAGTTCTTTATTCCTTCTATGTATGTATGAATCACCTCACCCTCACTGTCCATCACAGATAAAAAATACTTGAATAAACAAAGGAGGACTGATAATAAAACACTGATCTGCAAACAATGCAAACGTTTTGTGTTTATTAAATCACAGGTTACAATCAAAACAAATAATTCCAACAAACTATTGCCACCAACATCAGGCTACAATTAATTTTACTCATCTGGTATTATTTCTTGGCATACTTTGGGTGAATCAAGGCATTCCAATGTACCGAAAGTATAGGCTACTATCTCATTAAAATACAGGTTATATTCAAAGTAAATACCAGTACAAAAAGCAGTAAAGGTCTGTGTGTGTGTGTGTGTGTCAGTCCAACTACACAGTGTGAGAATCACTCAGTCATTTTATTCTAGATATAGAACACACACACACACACACACATTTTCTCTTGCTCCCTCTTTCTCTCACATACAAGAAACAAAAACACACCAACTCTCTCTCTCTCTTTCTCTATCCCACTCACAAGAAACAAAAATACACACACACACACACACACACACGTTATAACTCCTTATAGTGGAGTACATAGATATGATATAATATAAGTTGTTGACATCATATTATAACTCTTTATAGTGGAGTACATAGATATAATATAAGTTGTTGACATCATATTATAACACCTTATAGTGGAGTACATAGATATAATATAAGTTGTTGACATCATATTATAACTCCTTATAGTGGAGTACATAGATATAACATCAGGTCATATATAAAAACATATCAAATTAATACAATATGTAGTTTATATTGTCATACAATAAAGCATTGAAATTATAAGTGAAAAGTTGGTATTAGATATTATTACTGAATACATGGCATTAAATAATTATTATGATTAACATAGAATAGTTTATACCTGTTTATCAAGAGTCATTCTCTGTAAACAATGTTTATTATGTGAAGTATGCTTCATTGTTACTGGTTGTCTGGTACTTGTGTCTGTTGGTGTGTGTGTTTCCTTGTTATTGGTTGTCTGGTACTTGTGTCTGTTTGTGTGTGTGTTTCCTTGTTACAGGTTATCTGGTACTTGTGTCTGTATGTGATGTGTACTTCCTTGTTACTGGTTGTCTGGTACTTGTGTCCTTGTGTCTGTTTGTGTGTGTGTTTCCTTGTTACAGGTTATCTGGTACTTGTGTCTGTATGTGATGTGTACTTCCTTGTTACTGGTTGTCTGGTACTTGTGTCCTTGTGTCTGTTTGTGTGTGTACTTCCTTGTTACTGGTTGTCTGGTACTTGTGTCCTTGTGTCTGTTTGTGTGTGTGTTTCCTTGTTACTGGTTGTCTGGTACTTGTGTCTGTATGTGATGTGTACTTCCTTGTTACTGGTTGTCTGGTACTTGTGTCTGTTTGTGTGTGTGTTTCCTTGTTACAGGTTATCTGGTACTTGTGTCTGTATGTGATGTGTACTTCCTTGTTACTGGTTGTCTGGTACTTGTGTCTGTTTGTGTGTGTGTTTCCTTGTTACTGGCTATCTGGTACTTGTGTCTGTATGTGATGTGTACTTCCTTGTTACTGGTTGTCTGGTACTTGTGTCTGTATGTGATGTGTACTTCCTTGTTACTGGTTGTCTGGTACTTGTGTCCTTGTGTCTGTTTGTGTGTGTACTTCCTTGTTACTGGTTGTCTGGTACTTGTGTCTGTTGGTGTGTATGTTTCCTTGTTACTGGTTGTCTGGTACTTGTGTCCTTGTGTCTGTTTGTGTGTGTGTTTCCTTGTTACT